>CM056056.1:26692204-27002393 GCA_029574335.1 Rana kukunoris | reverse complement strand
TTCTATTCAATCCCGCACGTTGTTAGGTATGGCGAGTCCTGTGTAGTGTTTTCCCTGTTTGTCAGTTTTTTCTTCCTACCTTTTCCTGGCACCCATAAGGCCAGCCTGGTCATACATGGGTCACCTATGGAGCCTTGTTCACATGGTGTGTGTGTGTGTGTGTGTGTCTTCTGCCTCACCCACATATACAGGTGTTCTATGCCAGCAGTCTATTCATGTCTAGGGTACAGCGGCTGCACTGACCCCTATGGTGTGTCCTAGGAATGCAGATGGGGCAAGTTCAGGTAAGTCACCCACATTGGGGTACAGTGACTGCACTGACCCACA
Source organism: Rana kukunoris (assembly GCA_029574335.1). NCBI lineage: Eukaryota > Metazoa > Chordata > Amphibia > Anura > Ranidae > Rana > Rana kukunoris. The sequence continues at coordinate 27,002,066 of CM056056.1, read as the reverse complement.
TGGTGTGTCCTAGGAATGCAGATGGGGTGAGTTCAGGGACGTCGCCCACATTGGAGTTATATTGGGGTGCTGCACTGACCCACATGGTGTGTCCCAGGAATGCAAACGGGGTAATTTCAGGGATGTCACCCACACACACACAAGAGTGGGGATGCCTGCACAGAACACCTTTACATCCCTGTGGGGGCAATGTTGGACTGGAACAATGATGGTGATGACGAGTGGGGGGACAATGGTGGACATTACAGTGACGAGTGGGGGGCAAGTTTGTGTGTGTGTGTGTGTGTGTGTTTTTTTGTTTTTTTTACTGATCCGAAAAATGATCTAACCCGTGACTCCTGATACGAGGAACGATCCGAACCGTGAGTTTTTTGAACCGTTGCACCCCTAATGGATAGAGTCTCCCACCTCAGCTGTAGATCTCTGCAGTTCATCTAGAGTGATCATGGGCCTCCTCTTGGCTGTATCTCTGATCAGTCTTCTCCTTGTATGAGCTGAAAGTTTAGAGGGACGGTCAGGTCTTCGTAGATTTGCAGTGGTCTGATTCTCCTTCCATTTCAATATTATCGCTTGCACAGTGCTCCTTGGGATGTTTAAAGCTTGGGAAATCGTTTTTGTATCCGGCTTTAAACTTCTCCACAACAGTATCTCGGGCCTGCCTGGTGTGTTCCTTGTTCTTCATGATGCTCTCTGCGCTTTAAACGGACCTCTGAGACTATCACAGTGCAGGTGCATTTATACGGAGACTTGATTACACACAGGTGGATTCTCATCATTAGTCATTTAGGTCAACATTGGATCATTCAGAGATCCTCACTGAACTTCTGGAGAGAGTTTGCTGCACTGAAAGTAAAGGGGCTGAATAATTTTGCACACCCAATTTTTCAGTTTTTTATTTGTTAAAGTTTGAAATATCCAATAAATTTCGTTCCACTTCATGATTGTGTCCCACTTGTTGATGATTCTTCACAAACAATTACAGTTTTATATCTTTGTTTGAAGCCTGAAATGTGGCAAAAGGTCGCAAAGTTCGAGGGGGCCGAATACTTTCGCAAGGCACTGTACATACCCTTACCCCTCGTCTTTTTGCATCCCTTGGCTCAGACACTCCCCATGACCATCTGCTTTCCTTGGTTGGAAAGGTCTACCCCTTTGTCCTACTTTACTTGGCTCAGACACTTCCCCTGTCTTCCTGCTTCATGTAGGCACTTCCCTCTAAACCCCCATCTTCCTGCTCTATTTGGATTGCAAGTTACTGCTTGTCCCCCTATTCCTGTTGTCTCAAATGCACCCTCCGTCCTTCTGCTCCCCTAGACTAAAATGCACCCTCCGTCCCTCTGCTCCCCTAGACTAAAATGCACCCTCTGTCCCTCTGCTCCCCTAGACTAAAATGCACCCTCCGTCCCTCTGCTCCCCTAGACTAAAATGCACTCTCCGTCCCTCTGCTCCCCTAGACTAAAATGCACCCTCCGTCCCTCTGCTCCCCTAGACTAAAATGCACCCTCCAGCCCTCTGCTCCCCTAGACTAAAATGCACTCTCTGTCCCTCTGCTCCCCTAGACTAAAATGCACTCTCTGTCCCTCTGCTCCCCTAGACTAAAATGCACCCTCCGTCCCTCTGCTCCCCTAGACTAAAATGCACCCTCCGTCCCTCTGCTCCCCTAGACTAAAATGCACCCTCCGTCCCTCTGCTCCCCTAGACTAAAATGCACCCTCCGTCCCTCTGCTCCCCTAGACTAAAATGCACCCTCCAGCCCTCTGCTACCCTAGACTAAAATGCACCCTCCGTCCCTCTGCTCCCCTAGACTAAAATGCACCCTCCGTCCCTCTGCTCCCCTGGACTAAAACGCACCCTCTGTCCCTCTGCTCCCCTGGACTAAAACGCACCCTCTGTCCCTCTGCTCCCCTGGACTAAAACGCACCCTCTGTCCCTCTGCTCCCCTGGACTAAAACGCACCCTCTGTCCCTCTGCTCCCCTGGACTAAAACGCACCCTCTGTCCCTCTGCTCCCCTGGACTAAAACGCACCCTCTGTCCCTCTGCTCCCTGGACTAAAACGCACCCTCTGTCCCTCTGCTCCCCTGGACTAAAACGCACCCTCTGTCCCTCTGCTCCCCTGGACTAAAACGCACCCTCTGTCCCTCTGCTCCCCTGGACTAAAACGCACCCTCTGTCCCTCTGCTCCCCTGGACTAAAACGCACCCTCTGTCCCTCTGCTCCCCTGGACTAAAACGCACCCTCTGTCCCTCTGCTCCCCTGGACTAAAACGCACCCTCTGTCCCTCTGCTCCCCTGGACTAAATTTTTTTTTTACTTAATTTGCTTTGTCTCCTCCTGTTTTTTATTTTTTTTTATTTTTTTTAATTAATAATATAACACCCCCCCCCCCCCCCAGATCATACAGCTGGTAATTTACAGACTACTATCTAGCTGTATAATACAATGGTCTCGGAATTGTTCCTTTCTTTTGCTGAGTGTTCCCAGCTCCTGGTCATTATTATTCCCCTTTTTATACAGGCTTCATCACCCACCCTTTTTGTTTGTGTATACTTTGCATTATTCTTTGTTTTATAATTCCAAGTTTTACTAGATCATATAAATCTCCTTAACTGGGGCACAGATGGCAATAAAAACCTGGCAGGTGTTCTAATCCCTCTTCACTCTCTAAAACTAAATAATGATCAGGTAGAAAGTTGCAATGCATCCACAAAGTATTCACATCACTTCACTTTTTCTACATTTTGTTATGTTACAGCCTTATTCCAAAATTGATTAAATTATTTTCCTCAAAATTCTACAAACAATACCCCACGTCATGAAAGAAGTTGGTTTGAAATCTTTGCAAATTTATATATAAAAAAAAAAAATCCCATGTACATACAGTAAGTATTTACAGCGTTTGTCATGACACTCAAACTTGAGCGCAAGTGCCTCCGGTTTCCACTGATCATCCTTGAGATGTTTCTACAACTTGATTGGAGTCCACCTGTGGTGAATTCAGTAGATTGGACATGATTTAGAAAGGCACACACCTGTCTATATAAAGGTCTCACAGTTAACAGTGCATGTCGGAGCACAAACCAAGCTATGAAGTCCAAAGAATTGTCTTTAGACCTCCAAGACTGGATTGTATGGAGGCACAGATCTCTGGAAGGGTACAGAAACATTTCTCCGGCATTGAAGGTCACAGTGGCCACCATATTCTGCAAATGGAAGACGTTTGGGACCACCAGGACTCTTCCTATTGCAGGACACTCGGCCATACTGGGCGATTGGAGAGAAGGGCCTTAGTCAGGGAGGTCACCAAGAACCTGATGGTCACTCTAGTAGAGCTCCAGCATTTCTCTGTGGAGAGGGAAGAACATTCCAGAAGAACAACTTCTCTGCAGCACTCCACCAATCAGACCTGTATGGTAGAGGGGCCAGACGGAAGTCACGCCTCAGTAAAAGGCACTCAACAGCCCGCCTGGAGTTTGCCAAAAGGCACCTGAAGGACTCCCAGACCATGAGAAACAAAATTCTCTGGTCTGATGATACAAAGATTTTACTCTTTGGTCTGAATGGCAAGCGTCATGTCTGAAGGAAATCAGGTACCGCTCGTTACCTGGCCAATATCATCCCTACAGTGAAGCATGGCGGTGGCAGCATCATGTGGGGATGTTTTTTTTTTTTGTTTTTTTGTTTTCAGTGGCATGAACTGGGAGACTAGTCAGGATTGAGGAAATGATGAATGCAGCAATGTACAGAGACATCCTTGATGAAAACCTGCTCCAGAGCGCTCTGGACCTCATACTGGGGCAAAGGTTCATCTTTCAACAGGGCAACAACCCTAATCACAAGATAACAAAGGAGTCGCTACGGGACGACTCTGTGAATGTCTTTGTGTGTCCCAGGTAGAGCCCAGACTTGAAGCCGATTGAACGTCTCTGAAGAGATCTAGAAAATGGCTGTGCACCGACTCTCCCCATCCAACCTGATGGAGCTTGAAAGGTCCTGTAAAGAAGAATGGGAGAAACTGCCCAAAAATAGGTGTGCCAAGCTTGTAGCAGTACAGTCAGAAAGACTTGAGGCTGTAATTGGTGCCAAAGGATCTTCACCAAAGTATTGAGGAAAGGCTGTGATACTTCTGTACATGGGATTTGTCTTTGTTTTTAATTTGAATACATTTGCAAAGATCTTCCACGTGGTCATTATGGGGTATTTTTTGTTTGTAGAATTTTTATGAATTTAATTCTATTTGGAATAAGGCTGGAGTATAACAAAATGTGGAAAAAGTGAAGCACTGTACATCAGATTGTATCTATAAAGTCTTGTTGCCGCTTTGCCTGTATTATCTTCCTAATTTGCCTCATCTGCTTCTCCTGACAGGTACAAGCCGTTTTTCCCGTATCAGATACACCCAGTGACAGAGGAGCCGGAGGAACGGACGCTGACATTGCAGGACCTGGGGCTGGCAGAGGGGCGACTGAAAGTGTCAGTGATAGACTGCAGCAGGTAAGTGTCCCCTTCTCCCATCCCTGGTACATTCAATTACTTTCTTCCACAATTAAAGTGTTACTAAACCCTGGACCCTGCATTCACTATAACTGATCTCCCACAGAACATGGGAAATTGGGAATGCAATCGTTTTAGTAAATAAGACTAGCCGTTTAGCAGTTTGTGACTTCTATCAGTGTCTGGTTTAAGCTTGTAGGAGATTTCATTCACTTCTGACTGTCCTATGAGGCTGCAGGACCCCCGATCCTCTGTCTGGACAGTGCTGATTGGCCCCTATGCTGATCTAATGCACTCCTCGGAAAAGTGGATGAAGAGGAGGATCGGAGAAGACAGTATCAAAGAGCCTTTTTACACAATGCAGATGATTAACCCCGTAGGTTCCACCGTGAGAATACCAAGGCATGCATTACTGCATATACAGACTGATTTTACTGTTTTGGGTTTAGTAACCCTTTAAGCACCTGTATTTTACCTGTGCCCTGAGAGCCGGTAGACCACAAAATTGGTTACCTGTATACTGTGTGCATGTTACTATGGTACTTCTAGGAGGTTAGGATGTGGGACAGTTGGGTAAGACGGGTACATCTGCTGAGTGGGAAAGAAGAAACTGGACAGGGCAGGTGACACAAGGGGCTGACCACCTGCTGGCTTCTATCCAAAGCTCAGAAGATGTCTGTTGGCGACACTTAACTGCCCCACAGCCTAACTTCCTAACAGATTTTGTGGATTGGCTGGGGCTTAATATGAATTACACAAACTACTGCGGGGCAATCTCCATTGTGGGAGGGGCAGAGACACAAACTACTGTGGAACCTTGGATTGCGAGTAATGCGGTTACGAGCACTGTAGGATTCGGGCCAAAGCGGTTTGCAGTACTGCTTTTGGCCTGAGGTGGGGGGCACCGGAGCTGAATGGCACCTATCGCAGCCGATCCGTGACGTTCGGAAAAGCCATAGAAGAGTTTGGCTGACCTCGGAAAGGCTTGTGAACAGGGTCTTTTTTTTGCCGAGGTCAGCCGAACTGTCCTCGTGCCTTTCCGGCCGTTTCCGAGGCTCTCTGGTGCCCCCCGCCTCTGGCCACATGCATTATTGCATGCCGTTGAAGTCAATGCGGAACAAATTATTTTTGTTTTCATTGACTTCAATGGGGAAACTGTCTTTGATATTTGAGTACTTTGGATTACGAGCATTCTCCTGGAACGGATTATGCTCGTAATCTGAGGCTCCACTGTACTTCAGGGAAATCTCCATTGTGGGAGGGGCAAAAACACAAACTACTGCAGGGAATTCTCCATTGTGGGAGTGGCTGAGACAAAAAAATGCTGTTAGGAAATCTCCATTGTGGGAGGGGCAAAAACAAACTACTGTGAGGACATCCCCCCTATTGTGGGAGGGGCAGAGACACAAACTACTGTGAGGACTTCTCCCTATTGTGGGACGGGCACACTCTTTTTACAATATGGTTTTCAAAAGGTAAAAAAAAAACACCTGTCCCGGGTGTTTTGGGTGAAGGTGGCAGATTTATGGTGCAGTAGGAGTTAAAACACAGTAGCACACTGCCTGGCTGTAAACACCTCGTCTGGTGAGTGTCAGGAGGTAACGGGATTAATATTGATTTTTGGCAGAATGTTGCCATTCCCATAATGGCTCCTAATCTCATTACCGCCTTTTGTGTTTGTATCGGTTGCTTGGGGGGGATTTCACAATCCATTGTGCTAATAAGGCCTCTCTTATTCTTCATACGGTGTCTGTTACCTGGTGCCACGTGGCGGCTGCCATCTGCTCTCAGGCGGAGCGCGGGATCTCATTGTCCTGCATGTAGAGTCTGGTCTCCAGCGTTATTAAAATTTCATGGACAGCGTTTATAATTCACTCCCTGACCTCAGACAGAAGGGTGGCGTGCAGCTATGCCAAATTGATTTATGGCGCCTTGTCATCCTGATGGAAACTAATCGCCTATCAATGTTTCTGACCCCACCCACCCCCCGCTAACAGGCGCTGCCATGATGGATATGAAATGACAGGTGCTCTTTAAGTGTAAGGACTTATTCTTGCTGGTAGTTAGAATCTTTAATATTTGCAAACAAAATGAAGGTTTCCGATTTAGAATAATAAGCTGTCAGGTTAGTAAAACAGTGAAATCAGAACCAATTCAATCATACAGTTTGTAGTGTACATAGATTTGCAAAACAATGGGATAAAGGGATATTTCTGAACTTTGGTTTATCTCATGGATGCTGTGAAATTTGTGTAAATGCATCAATGCAGTGCATGTTATATCTCAGCTTGGATTCATTGAATGAGTTTACCAAAAATGTAAATATCGCAGATTATACAGACTAATGCTACATAACTAGGCTCCATTCCATGCTGAATAAACAATACATATTAATGTATCTTAAATAAAAGACTTTCTTCAGATAGATTTTTGCTCCATTAAGATTAAGGCTTACCTGTAGGTGCAAGAAATATCTAGGAGATATTTGCAGAAAACACAGCACCACAACGTAGCAGGCGCACTAAGTGTCCCAGCATTATGATTGTGATCATGCCGGTCGCATGCACGAGAGTGACGTCATCAGCGATCCGGCCTATCACAGCGCCGGATCGGCGATGCCCGGAAGAAGTGCGGATGAGAGGGGCGAGAAGCGCTTCGATCTCAGGTAAGTCATTCATAATGAGCTAGTATTCTATTCATGCTAGCTCATTGCGCCTTCCTCTTGCAGGTTTTTTTTTTTTTTGTTTTAAGAAGGGGAAAAAAAATTGGCTTTACTTCCTCTTTAAATAAAAAATAAAAAAAATAACTGATTTTAAAAATCCAAAATCTTATTTAAACCCAATTTTTTTTAAATTTTATTTTACTTATTGATTTTCATCCACCATGCGTTCCAAGGAGATCACGTGAACATAGTTGCTGTGCAATGCAGGAAACGCAGCGATTCTTGTGCTTTTCCCACATCGCATCAGTGTAAACCTAGTCTCAAGGGGCAGGTGATGTTGATGTGATGTTGATGTGACGGTGACGTTGATGTGATTTTTGATGTGATTTCGACACCGCTTTGGATGCAGCTGTGATTTCTATTCTGGCCAATGGATACTCCTGTTGTTTGTAACATAAAGGATGTCCTCTTATTTTAGACTTTTTGGTATTTCTGTACTCCTCTATGCCCTTGGTTATGGTGGCAGTCTTGGTAGAAGACATGGAGAATCGGAGGCGGTGGAAAAGATGAAAATAATGGGTTCCTCCAGTGATTGCAAATAAAGGGGATAGAGGCCAGTTCTGGGTCATTTTTGGTGACCTCCACGCACATTAATAAAAGTTCTTCCCATGTAGAGATGGTCTTTTTTTCTGTATGTTTGAGGGTTTCCCCTTCCTGTATCCACAGGCTGTGTTTTTGTTTGTTTTTGTGTGTGTGTGTGTGTGTGTGTGTACTGTACAAACATCTCTTGCATGGAAGATTGCTTGGCAGTTGCATCATACACACATGACTGGGCGCTATTCAAAGTCTCATGACCCCTTCAAGTGTTATTTCAGTTTTGTTGGGTCAAAAAAGCAATTCCCTATTCATGAACCAAATACATTGCAAGGATTTTAAAGCTGAGCTCTGAGCACAAAATTAAAATCAGCTTTAGAAATGACATTGCTAACCTTCAACAAATAATAATCCAGTGCTGCGGCCAATGTGGACTCGCTGCCAGAAACCTGCATAATAAGGGCTCAGTGTCGCATATTTCCTCCCCCATGACTTAAAGGGTAATTCCACTTTTGTGGAGAAAAAAATGGCAAATAAATAATTTGGTGTATACATTTGCAAATCAAGTCATAATGTAATTGAATGTTATTAAAAAAAAAAATACCTTTTTTTTTCTTTTCAATCTGCAGCCGCTATCATTTTCTGTAAAATGCAATATGGCAACCTGGAAGTGTTCTGTATATAAAATGTATAGGAAACGCCCCCTAGAAATGTCATTTCCTGCTTGTGTGATTGGCTCACTGATTTTTCCCAGAAGTCTATGCTAAGATTCAACTCAGATTTCCGGCATCTCCTGCAACAAATTTTTTTTATTTTTTTTTGGTGAGCTATTTCCAATAGGAAATCATGACTAAAAGGATGAAGTTAAAGCGGAGTTCCACCCTTAAAATCACTTTGTTTCATTCCATCCAGCATACTGGCGTTTCCTTCCGGAAACAGCCGATTAGCATTCGGCTCTTCTCGGCGCCTGCGCACAGACCCAGGAGCTGACTGCGCAGGCGCCGAAAATAGCCGGTCCTAGTTCGGCTTTTTTCGGAGGGCGTGATGCAGCTATATACGGCGCCTGCGCAGTCAGCTCCTGGGTCTGTGCGCAGGCGCCGAGAAGAGCCGAATGCTAATCGGCTGTTTCCGGAAGGCGTGACGCCTTATAGCGGCGACATACCGCGGTGCGCCAGAAATTCAATGATTTTATATAAAGTAAGTACATGAATAATAAAAAAAAAGAGCATACTGGCGCTGACGCCAGTATGCTGGATGGAATGAAACAAAGTGATTTTAAGGGTGGAACTCCGCTTTAACCACTTCAGCCCCAGGATGATTTACCCACTTCCTGACCAGACCATTTTTTGCTATACGGCACTGTGTTGCTTTAACTGACAATTGCACATTTGTGCGACTTTGTACCCAAACGTAATTGATGTATTTTTTTTTCCCCACAAATGGATCTTTCTTTTGGTGGTATTTGATCACCTCTGGGGTTTTTATTTTTTGCGCTGTAAACAAAAAAAGAACATTTTGAAAAAATGAATAATTTTTTTACTTTCTGCTATAAAACATTTCCAAAACAAAAATGTAAAAAAAACAAATTTGTCCATCGGTTTAGGCCGATATGTATTCTGCTACATCACAATAGGCATGTATTGATTGATTTGCGCAAAAGTTACAAAAAAGGGGATAGATTTATGGCATTATTATTATTAATAATTTTTATTTATTTTTTTACTAGTGATGCCGGTAATCAGCGATTTTTTTTATTTTTTTTTTATTTTTATTTTTTTAAATTTTTTTGAGATTGCGGCAGAGAGATTGGACACCTAATTGACATCGGCAGCTGATGGGTACATTTGATGGGGGCTGTGCTGATAATCAGTGTGCTGACCCCCCCCCCCCCCTCTGACAGGGATAACCACGGATTGGCTTTCTCTATCCGCACAAACCAAGGAGAACCGTTTACCGGCACTTTGTAACAAATGGAAAAAGAAAATATGGACAGCCACACTCCAAAAAACCTTGATTGTCTTTATTTAAAAAGGAAAAATGCACTACAAGTCACAGCACACTACTCGGGAGTAAAACAGCTGACACGTTTCGCATTATTTATAGTGTAAAACGCGTCAGTTGTGCTTAATCATAGCTGCACTTTGTGGTTCACGTGATGATCAGCTGTGATTGGTCACAGCTGATCACATGGTAAGAGGCCTTTGTCAGAGACTTCTTACCACGATCAGAGATGCGGTGTGTCAGAGTGACACGCCGCACTCGCGATCGCCACGCTGCATGTTATACTGCTGGACGTCATATGACGCCCAGTCAGGATAACGGAACCACCTCCCGGCCATCAATCTGCTATAGGCCGGCCATGCACAAATGGGCACTGACTGGCAACATGGACACTGACTGGCACAATATGGGATACAGAAGTGATGCCCAGCCACCCCTCAGTACCCATTCATGCCCAGTGCCCACCTATCAGTGCCCATAAGTGCCGCCTATGAGTGCCCCTCAGTGCCGCCTCATCGGTGCCCATCAGTGCCCGTAATTGAAGAAGAAAACGTATATTTACAAAAAAACAGAAAAAAATTAAAACTACATTTTTTTCAAAATTTTCGTTTTTTATTTTTTGCGCAACTAAAAAAAAAAAAAAAATCAGAGGTGATCAAATACCACCAAAATAAAGCTCTATTTGTGGGGGAAAAATGATGATAAAATTGTTTGGATACAGTGTAGCATGACCTCGCAATTGTCATTCAAAGTGTGACAGCGCTGAAAGCTGAAACTTGGCCTGGGCAGGAAGGTGCGTAAGTGCCTGGTATGGAAGTGGTTAAACGTCTGCAAAAAAACAGCTCTGGCTGTTAAAGGGTTAAAGGATAAGTTCACCTTCGGGAACCACCCGTAAGATTTGTTGGTTAAAAAAAAAAACTGACTCCTAACTTTTTGGCCGACTCCTAAATTCCAAGCAAATTTTTGTTAAGCTCTCCAAAAAACTTTCTAGCTTTACAAGCACTTTAATAACCTTCCCCATGTTCAGCTTTAACGACATAATTGCCCATCCGTACCAGTTCCTGTTCTGAAAGGCTGTTTGCTTTTCTTTACTCAGCTGACTGCTGAGTTGGAGGATCTGTCTTTGTTATTGCCACCTGATCATGTGAATAGAAACCGATCCGCCCCGGGAATCCTTTAGGTGTACAAGGAAGTATCACACTAAAAATGACATTTTGCAGAGGATGCCTGTAGCTTGACTTCAAGCTCTGTGTACATTTCTGGAGAAAGTAATAAACGAATCACCCAAACGAGGAGAGATTTTCTTTGGAGGGTGTTCTGTCTCTGTGGACTGAGTGGCAGTTATACCGGGACGTGATGTTTGAATGTTCAGTTCTAAAAAATCACAGCGGCTGCAGATTGGAATGGGAATGAAAACTTTTTCTAACATTGATAAATAGAGAAACCCCCCCCTGTGCCAACTACATACAGCGAGGGGAAAAAAGTATTTTATCCCATGCTGATTTTGTACGGTCTTAAAAGCGCACTTAAAAAAGACGGTAGTTAAGTTAGCCCAATTTTTTTTATATTGTGAAAGATAATGTTTTGCAGAGTAAATTGATACCCAACATGTCACGCCTCAAAATTGCGCCCGCTCTTGGAATGGCGTCAAACGTTTACCCCTAAAAATCTCCATAGGCGACGTTTAAAAAAATTCTACAGGTTGCATGTTTTGATTTACAGAGGAGGCTCTCGCTCTAACAATCGCGGCGATACCTCACATGTGTGGTTTAAACACTGTTTTCATATGCGGGCACTCACGTGTGCATTTGCTTCTGCACGTGAGCTCATCGGGACAGGGCACTTTAAACAAAAACTTTTTTTTTTTTTTTATTGATTTTAAAACAATCTAAAAAAAATTGGGTTACTTTTATTCCTATTACAAGGCATGTAAACATCCCTTGTAATAGATAAAAGCATGACAGGTCCTCTTCAAAAAGACCTCAGATCTCCTATTTGGGCTAAAATGCAACAACAAAAATTGGCCCTTTAAGACGTATGGGCGGAAGTGACGTTTTGACGTCGCTTCCGCCCTGCTATGGTATGGAGACGGTTGGGGGCCATCTTCCCCTCGCTCTTATACTTACCCAGCACAAGAAAGGACCGATGGCTTTTTCCACTAGGCGGGAGGGAGCAGGAGATCAGCGGGGGGGGGCCCTCTCCTGCCGCCGATAACGTTGATCTTGCGGTGAATCTTCCACAGAGACCATCGTTATCGGAAACCCAACCAGCCACTGAAATGATGGATATCTCGGTTGTGGCTGCCGTTACTGAGATATCCATCTTTAATCGCTTGAGGACTGCCGCACGACTAAATACGTCAGCAGAATGGCACGGTCGCTGATCGCCCCCATTACTAAAAATAAATACAATTTTTAATAATTATTATAATTATTTAAAAAAAAACATTTTTTTACCAAAAATATGTAGAATATTACATATTTTTTGGGGATATTTATTATAGCAAAAAATATAAAAAAACATTTTTTAAATTGTCGCTCTATTTGTGGGGAAAAAAAGGACGTCAATTTTGTTTGGGAGCCACATCACACGACCGCGCAATTGTCAGTTTAAGCGACGCAGTGCCGAATCGCAAAAAGTGGCCTGGTCTTTAAGCTGCATAATGGTCCGGGGCTTAAGTGGTTAAAGTGCCAACGTATATAGGGTATATATGGGCGGTCGTGAAGTTGACACTCGGCGGTTCCCAGATGTCGAGGGCAGGAACCCACACTGGAATCATGCTGGTTCCCACATCGCATATGTGTAAGCCAAGGCTTAATAAATGGACACTTACCTGAGAAGTGTCCCAGAAATTACAAGCGAAGAGAGGGGGCGAACTCTATTTAGGAGAAGTTTAATGTCTGGAGATATTTCCCCCAAATCCTGGACCGCCATCATTTTTACCTTTTTGGCCAACATACCCAGCACCCCCTATCCTCTGACAGCAGCCGCAATTTCTACGCCTCTTCTTCCTAGAACCAGCCTCCCCTTCTCCTGTGCCCTTTGGAATGCCCACTCTGTTTGCAGCAAACTTACCATCATCTATGACCTATTTATCACAAACTCCTTCAACCCACTTGCAATTACGGAGACATGGCTTCAAGAATCTGACTTCCCTTCTCCTGCTGCCCTTTCCCATAGTGGCCTCCTGTGGGCTCCCTCTCCCAGGCCTAGTGAACGGAAAGGAGGTGGTGTTGGAATCCCCCTAGCCCCCTCAAAGCACTTTTCAGGTTCTTCATCCACCCCTCCCTGCTCTCTGTCCCTCTCTGTCCCTCTCTGTCCCTCTCCCAGGCCTAGTGAACGAAAAGGAGGTGGTGTTGGAATCGTCCTCAGCACTTTTCAGGTGCTTCATCCCCCCCCCCCCCCCCCACGCTGTCCCTCTCTGTCCCTCTCCTCATTTGAAGCTCACTGTATTCGTCTATTTTCTCCCGGTTCCTTGAGAATTGCTGAGATCTATCATCGTCCTGGACCGGTATTACGCTTCCTTTGATGACATCTCTGCCTGGCTCCCCTACTTTCTCTCTTCTGAACTTCTAACAATAAATCTTGGTGACTTCAACATCCCTGTTAATCTTGACACTCCCGCCACTTCTAAATTTCTGAGCCTAACCTCCTCTTTTGACCTTAAGCAATGGACAAACACTTCTCAATCTGTTGGCAACTGCCTTGACCTCATATTCTCCTACCCATGCACTCCACTAGAGCTGCCCGATTCTGGCTAAAATTAGAATTTTTTTTCTTAGATCACAATTCTCTCATGATTCTCACGGCATCTTTCACATTAAAACAAAACAAATTGGGCTAACTTTACTGTTTTTTTTTTTTTTTATTATACATTGAAGTTAATTTTTTCCCCCCAAACAATTGTGTTTGAAAGATCGCTGGGCAATTACAGTGTGACATAAAATATTGCAGAAATTGCCATTTTATTCCCTAGGGTCTCTGCTGAAATATAATGTTTGGGGGTGCCAAGTAAATTTCTAGCAAAAAAATATTGATTTTTAACTTAAACAAGTGCCAGAAAAAGATTTGGACATTTAAAGGGTCACTAAAGGATTTTTTTTTTATTTTTTTAGCTAAATAGCTTCCTTTACCTTACTGCAGTCCTGGTTTCATGTCCTCATTGTTTGTTTTTGCTATGATGTTGCTGTAATTCTTCTCTGTTCTGGACACTTCCTGGTTGTCTGTTTCCTGATGAAAAAAGTCATGGGAGATTTCTCTCTGTGGTCACTAATCAAGGTGTGATTACTGTGCGTCTAAAAAACCCTCAGATTCAGTTTTGTTTTACAAACCATCACTGCCCTGTATCGGCTCTGTGGCTCTGTAAATCACAGAAGCATGAAACTATAAATTGCAGGTACATTATATGATTGATTTTTTTAGCTATTTTTAATCATCTTTTTTTTTTTTTTTTTCAAGTAGCAGTTTTTTATTTATTTTTTTCCATAAAAGATCAGTACAAAATATAGCAGCATATCAGGTGTAAGAGAAAGGAGGAGGTACAAAAATCCAGCTTAATGAGCTTACATAGTGGCTCCATAATTATTTGTACGATCAGTAACTTGTAAAACAGCTATAAATCAGAGAAGAGAGAAAGATGAAAGAGGGACGGAGTGAGGGGAAGGGATTGGGGAAGAGAGAGAGATGAGAGGAAAGAGAAAGAAAAGGGAGGGGGGGGGCAGGCTAGCGCGGTGGGGGTAGTATCGTACCTCGGTGACCTGACGTCGGCTCATGGCGGGTCCTCTCCTACACGCCACCTCTCCCAGACAAGATCATGATCCTCCAACCTGTCCCGAATCCTAGCTGTCATCTTTTCCATGAGTTCTACATCCTTAACCCTAGCATAGAGGGCCTCTTGGGATGGGGGCGTCGGTTTCTTCCAATGTAGTGCTATCAAGCACCCCACAGCTGTGGTGATGTGTCTTAACAATTTTTTGTGGGGTTTGGCTATGTGAGGCTGGGATAGGCCCAGTAAAAAAAGCTTCGGGGAGAGGGGTATGGGCGCCTCCAGGAGGCGAGACAGGAGCTCTCGTGTCTGGGTCCAGAACGGGACAATCATGGGGCAAGTCCAATATATATGGAACAGTGTGCCCTTCGCTTGGTTGCAGCGCCAGCATCGGTCAGAGGTGGAGGGGTAGATCTTATGGAGAACGTCCGGGGTCAGGTGCCAAAAGAACAGCACTTTGTACGTATTTTCCTTATAAAGGGTGCAGATAGAGCTTTTGGCCGCCTGTCTCCAAACCGCTCCCCACTCCTCCTCCGAGAGCACCTCCCCAGCTCCCTCTCCCATCGGAGCATATAGGCATGTTTACCCTTGTTTTGAAAGGGGTATTCGTTTAGGATTTGGTATATATCTGATATAAGGCCCCTTCGGGCTGTGCCCTCGAGTACAATATGCTCAAATGGGGTCGGTTTCGAGAAAAGGAGCCAGGGGGCTATTGTGTGGGCGTAATGGCGGATCTGTAGGTAGCTGAAAAAAGCTTGTCGTGGGATGTCATGTTTGGCTTGGAGATCAGTGAAGGAGTGCAGGGTGCGAGACCTGGGGTCTACTAAATGACCGAAGTGGAAGAGATTCCGTGAAGCCCAGGGCCATGACATCTGGTGGGTTAGACTCGTCGGTAATTTAGGGTTATAGAGAAAGGAGGTTAGCAGGGAACTCTCGGACTTAAGTCCACAGTCTCGAGCTAGCCTCCTCCACATGCGCAGAAGCTGCTGCATGGAGCCCAGTAAGCGTCCGGGCTCCACTGCCGCATTCGCGTTCCAAAGGAGATTATTTGGGTGTATTGGTGCCAGCCAGATCTTTTCCACCTATTTTAGGACTTCTGGGGAAACCACGATGCCACCGCTCGGAGTTGTGAGGCCTGGTAGTATTTAACCAGGTCTGGGAAGGCCAGGCCTCCCTCGGTTCGCGTGGCCGTCATGACCGAGCGTGGGATCCTGTGGCGCCTGTAGTTCCACACATATCAGAGGAGGTCTGCTTGTAGGGCACGCAGATGGGTACACGGGACCGGGAGGGTCTATTTTTAATCATTTTTAAAAGGAATCATTTAACTATTATGTCTAGGGCTGCAACTAACAATTATTTTCAGAATCGATTAGTTGGTCCATTTTATTGTTTTGATTAATCAATCGGTTAATAACCTTAAGAAAAAAAGGAAGGTGATTTTGCATTTTTACATTTTTTTGGGCCAATTTGTTGTTGGGCAGATTAAAAAACACAATTTGCCGCAAAAAATGGATTACATGCTTTTCTGCAGCTTCTACATTGAAGTATATTGAATAAAAAAAAAACTACAAAGCACAGTTTTGCATTAAAAAAAAAGTCCTTGCCCTTTCCAAATACGCAGCAGCTGAAAAAATCATGGATGTGAACGTGTCCCATAGGAAAACATGCAAATGAACTGTAGTGAGTTTCTGCAAAAAGCACCAAAAAACAGGCGTGACCCTGGCCTGAGATATTTAGTAACATAATGGGGTTAAAAAACACTAAAATTAGTACAAAAAGAGCAAATAATTGCTACTGTAAGGGGTTCATTTTTTACTGTGGGACAGTGAAAGTAATATTTACAGTAGCGATTTGCTCTTTTTGTACTATAAGGCTCCATGCACACTGAAGCTGATAAACTGCAGTTTATTGGCGTTTTGGCTTTTTTTTTTTTTTTTTCAAGCCCATAAACTGAACTCTATGTTAGCCTATGTGCCCATGCACACCTGGGCGTTTTTCAGTGTTAATGAGCTTTGGAGTTTATTGGCTTTTTTCTGAACGCCTGAAATTTGCGTTCAAAGTGACGTTTTTCGGCGGGAAAAAAAGCTCAAACGCTGGCGCCAGCGTTTTTTAGCGTTTTTTTTTATTTTTTAATTTTTATCCATTAAAAAAAAAAAAAAGCTGACAAAAGCTAGACTGAAAAACGTTGATTAAAGCTATTGCAAAAACGCTAAAAAACGTTGCAAGGCTACTGGCGTTTTTTTTTTTTATAGCTTTTTTTAGCTTCAGTGTGCATGGAGCCTAAAGGGCTCATTTTAGTTTCTTTTTAACCCCATTATGTTACTGGCTGGTTAATCGATTATGAAAATGGTAATTGATTAATTTCATAATCGATTAGTTGTCGATTAATCGATTAGTTGTTTCGGCCCTGATTATGTCTCTATACCCTGTAAACAGTCATTTTTTTTTTCCTTTACAACTCCTTTAACCACTTTAGCCCCGGACCATATTGCTGTCCAATGACCAGAGCACTTTTTGTGATTCGGCACTCCGTCGCTTTAACTGACAATTAAAGCGTGCGACGTGGCTCCCAAACAAAATTGGCGTCCTTTTTTTCCCACAAATAGAGCTTTCTTTTGGTGGTATTTGATCATCTCTGCGGTTTTTATTTTTTGCGCTATAAACAAAAATAGAGCGACCATTTTGAAAAAAATGCAATATTTTTTACATTTTGCTATAATAAATATCCCCCCAAAAAATATAAAAACATATTTTTTTCCTCAGTTTAGGCCGATACGTATTCTTCTACATATTTTTCGTTAAAAAAAAATCGCAATTAGCGTTTATTGATTGGTTAGCGCAAAATTTATAGCGTTTACAAAAAAGGGGGTAGTTTTATGGCATTTTTATTAATATTTTTTTTTTTACTAGTAATGGCGGCGATCAGCGTTTTTTTTCGGTACTGCCATATTATGGCGGACACATCGGACACTTTTGACACATTTTTGGGACCATTGGCATTTTTATAGCGATCAATGCTATAAAAATGCATTGTATTACTATAAAAATGCCATTGGCAGTGAAGGGGTTAACACTAGGGGGCAGGGAAGGGGTTAAGTGTGTTCCTGGTGTGTTCTAACTGTATGGGGGGGGGGGGGGGGGGGTGGCCTCACTAGGGGAAATCACTGATCTTCTGTTCATACATTGTATGAACAGGAGATCAGCGTTTCCCCCCCTGACAGGAACGAGAGGTATGTGTTAACACACATACCTCCCGTTCCCCGCTCTGTAACGAGCAATCGCGGGTGCCCGGCGGCGATCGTACCCGCCGGGCACGCGCGCCCTACAAGCTGCTAAAGGGAGGACGTAGAGCTACGTGCTCCCGCGTAGCAGTGCCACCGTCCCGCAGTAATATGAAGGCGGGCGGTCGGCAAGCAGTTAAGTGGTTAAACTTCCTGCATTTACACACAGAAGTTTATTAGTTGCAATGTTTCATGTTGTTATAAACTTGGCAGACTGCCCATTTTTATTTTATTTTTTACACACAGAAGTTTATCCCTTTGATCTAAGAAGGAAGCCATAGTTACAATGTTTCCTGCTAAGAACTTGGCAGATTGCCCAGATATTTTCTTTTGACAGCTGAGTAGATCAAGTCTCTCCCCTTGTTTATATGAAAGAATCTGCAATAGAGGTTGAATCGAGATCACGTGTTTTTTTTTTTTTTAACGATTAATTGTGCAGCTCTACACTCCACACAACCTCTCCAACATTCCTTTTCCTCTCTCTGATCACCACCTTATTAGTTTCACTATCTCCTTATCTTCCCCCTCCTTGCCTTCCAACTACCTAACAATTACCCATAGAAAACTTTGCCATCTTAACCCCTCTTCTTTTTTCTGCTACAGATTGTCGCTACGCCAAAATCTCATCCTTGTCCTGTCCCAGCTTGGCCACTTCTTTCTGCAACAGTTCACTGTCATCCACCCTGGATACCTTGGCCCCCCTCGCTACGCACAGAATCGGGCCCGGCCGCTACAACCCTGGCAGACAGACAATACCATAAGCTTCAAAAAACATAGCCATACTCTTGAGCGTCTGTGGCGTAAAACTAAGTCACAGCAAGATTTCAGCCAATATAAATCTGCCCTCCAAAATACCATTCCTGCCTCTGCACTGCCATACAGACCTACTTTATCACTCTTGTTAAAGTGGTTATAAACCGGTTACAACCGCTTTTACCTACAGGTAGGCCTAGATTGAAGCTTACCTGTAGGTGCTCGAAATATCTCCCCAACCTCCACGGTTTAGGAGATATTTACAAATGAGATAGACACTGATGTCTGCGGCGCATTCGCCCAGGGCAGCCATCACAAATTTTGGGGCCCCTTACACAGCTTTAGGCAGGGCCCCCTTGGAGCAGAGAACTGGGGAGGGCTGACGGAAAAAAAAAAAAAACAAGTGTAATATCTTCTGTCCTCTCTCCTGGCACGAGATAAGCGAAAGCGTGGGGGGGCGTCCCCTTACAGGTGTAATGCAGAATAATAAAAAAATGGGAGGGGCATGTAAGGGGCCCTGGGAACCATCAGGCCCCTTAGAGGTATAATGCAAAAAAAAACGGGGGGGTGGCCAGCTGGGGACCATTGGGCCCCTTACAGGTGTACCCCCCTGATGGCGGCCCTGCATGTGCCGTAGACAACAGCGCAGGGGCACTTTAGAAACGTCTCGCCGTTTCTATAGGATATCGTGCCGTGGCTTGCATGCTCCCACGCGCATGATGTCATCGCAGCTGCGGCCAATCACAGCGGCGAAGCCCTGATACCCAGATGGACGCTTTGTGGAAGAGGGGACAGCGGTGACATCGCAGGCTTCGGTTTCAGGTAAGTGACACATAATGGGCTACTATGCATTATACTTTACCTTTGCAGGGAAACAAAGAGGAAGTAAAACCCATCGGGGTTTACTTTCTTTAACACACTCTCACGCAGTCCCCGTCGACTCTTTTCTACCTTTTTACGCTCTACTTCGTCCTCCATTACCTCCACCCACGAAATTACTCACTGCCTAGGAGATTGCTAATCACTTCAAAAATAAGATTGAGACAATTAGTCTCGAGATCTCCACTCTACAGATATCGCCCTCACTTTACACTCTTGGTCCTCCTGTACAATCAATGCTCTTGTTTAACCCAGCTACTACAGAGGAAGTCAATAAACTTTTTTTCTAACGCTCACCTACCCTGCCCGCTGGACCCTGTTTCTTCTCAAATACTACAATCACCCTCTGACTCTATCCTGCACTCTTTAACTCATATCTTCAACGTCTTCCTCTCTTCTGGCGTCTTCCCTCAACCCTCTGAAACCCGCCCTAGTCACTCCCATAGCAAAAAATGCCTCGCTGGACCCCACCAATCTTAACAAGATTTGTCCCAGCTCTTGTTGGCTCTTCATTGGTTGATTAATAGCAATGCAGCCATAGGCTCCCGCTGCTGTCAATCAAATACAATGACGGGGACCGAGCCATACACTTGGCGGCTATGGCTGCTGCGTGTATGACACAGGAGCGTGCCCGCAAGGTAAGCCCCTCAGGAGAGAGCTTCCCAGGGGGGGTTAGCTCTTGTGGGGAGGAGCCACGAGAGCCGCTGTGGGACCCCAGAAGAGGAGGATTGGGGCCACTCTGTGCAAAACGAACAGCACAGTGGAGGTGAGTATAACGTGTTTGTTAAAAAGAAACAAAAAAAACGACCCTTTAGTATCCCTTTAAACAAATGTTCCATTTTTATTGGCATGGAGGTACGACCTTATTCTTACGTACACACAGGACCCTAACCACTCGTGATTGGACTACCTGCCTAACTGATCTGGCTTCAGTGACAAATGGCCCACATAGGGTCCAGTAACCAAATGACATCAACCTTTGCCATGTGCTTGCACATATAATTGTTGAAGTTAAAGTGGCCATTTGATTCCCTATAAAACTCTGCAGCAGAAGTTGATCACGTATACATAGAGAAATGGAAAGCGGCAAATGTTTTAGGTGGGAGGTGAAAAGCAAATACTGCAGAATAGCAATATGGTTGAACAATGAGGACCGTGCCTGACATGAACCTGTAAATCAGGTCTCTGCCTATTTCTCTCGCACTGTATGTAAGATGTACTCACAGTCCAGAATCTGTTGTGATTTGAGGTTATACTTGAATGGCGCAATTGTCTCGTGTGTGTGTAATGCAATCTTTCGCCTTGAATCCCAGTATCCATACAAGTTTAGCGCCATCAATAGGATGCATGTACCCCAGTCCTGTGTTCTAATCCAAGAGTGGGGTAGACACAACATGTCAGGTGGCTCTGTTATCCCTCATGCGTCCATCCCACGTGGCTGAGAGGAGCGTGACGCATCAGATGATGTTGACGAGTTTCGTCCTAGATCGGACTTAAGAGCGTGTCCTCATTTACTGATAAGAGTTTAGGTAATAAAAATTGGATGGGGACATACTCCCTGTAGAGCTGCAGAAAGCCCTGAAGGGAAAAAGTCTACCAATGGGGGGGGGGGGGGGGGGGCGGAGTTGCTAATGGGTGTTGGAGGGCCTTGCCCCTTTGGAGCGGTGCCAGAATGAAGGCCACTTACTGAGGAGGCCTTCATGTAGAAAAGCGACATCATAGATTGTCCACATGGCTGACCTCAGAGATGCACTGCATTAGGACACCTACCTTTACACGCACATGAACTTTAAAGGCATCCTAGTCCGTAGGGTTCATAATTGAGTTGGCCCACCCTTTGCAGCTATAACGGCTTCAACTCTTCTAGCAAGGCCGTCTACAAGGTTTAGGAGTGTGTCTATAGGAATGTTTGACCATTCTTCCAAAAGCACATATGTGAGGTCAGGCACTGATGTTGGACAAGAAGGCCTGGCTCAGTCTCTGCTCTAATTCATCCCAAAGGTCTTCTATTGGGTTGAGGTCAGGACTTTGTGCAGGCCAGTCAAGTTCCTCCACCCCAAACTCATCCATGTCTTTATGAATCTTGCTTTGTGCACTGATTCAAATCAATTGGTGGAGGGGGATTATGGTGCGGGGTTGTTGGGGGGGGGGGGGGGGGGGGGGGGGGGGAATTATGGTGTGGGGTTGTTGGGGGGATTATGGTGTGGGGTTGTTGGGGGGGATTATGGTGTGGGGTTGTTGGGGGGATTATGGTGTGGGGTTGTTGGGTTATGGTGTGAGGGAAAAAGGTGAGGGGTTGTTGGGGGGATTATGGTGTGGGGTTGTTGAGGTGAATATGGTGTGGGGTTGTTGGGGGGGGGGGATTATGGTGTGGGGTTGTTGGGGGGGGGGGGGGGGGGGGGGGGTGGATTGGGGGATTATGGTGTGGGGTTGTTGGGGGGGGGGGGGGGGGATTATGGTGTGGGGTTGTTGGGGGGGGGGGGGGGGGGGGGGGGGGATTATGGTATGGGTGGGGTTGGGGGGGATTATGGTGTGGGGTTGTTGGGGGGATTATGGTGTGGGGTTGTTGGGGGGATTATGGTGTGGGGTTGTTGGGGGGGATTATGGTGTGGGAAATGGGTGTGGGATTATGGTGTGTTGTTGGGGGGATTATGGTGTGGGGTTGTTGAGGAATATGGTGTGGGGTTGTTTTTCAGGGGTTGGGCTTGGGCCTTTAGTTTCAGTGAAGGGAAATCTTAAGGCGTCGGCATATCAAGACATTTTGGACATTTTCATGCTCCCAACTTTGTTGGAACAGTCTGGGGATGGCCCCTTCCTGTTCCAACATGACTGCACAAAGCAAGGTCCATAAAGATATGGCAAAGCAAGTTTGGGGTGGAGAAACTTGACTGGCCTGCGCAGAGTCCTGACCTCAACCCGAAAGAACATCTTTGGGGTGAATTAGAGTGGAGACTGTCAGCCAGGCCTTCTCATCCAACAACAGTGCCTGACCTCACCAATGCGCTTCTGGAAGAATGGCCAAACATTCCCATAGACACACTCCTAAACCTTGTGAATGGCCTTCCCAGAAGAGTTGAAGCCGTTATAGCTGCAAAGGGCGGGCCAACTCAATATTGAACCCTATGGACTAGGATGCGTTTAACATTCATGTGTGTGTAAAGGCAGGTGTCCCAATACTTTTGACAATCTAGTGTATATGGAATGAATCATTGGATTTATAAGTCCATTGTGCAGAAAATATTGGATTGATATACCTAATTTATTCGATTAGACTGTCATTTGGTGCACAGGACATTTGCTGTATGAGCTGATTGGATTTAATATCATTACAAGATAAGCCGCATGAACAGCAGTAAGAAGTATGACGGCGAGGACTAGAAGGTTTTTATTTCTTCTAGAAAACGTTCAGAAAAAGTGTTTAATCCGCTAGATACAGATGAAGTTTTGGTGCAAATCCATGGAAATATCACTGATGGAATGAAGGCCTTGCTGTAGAGAAGTGTCATCGTAGATTGTCCACATGGATCACTCAGAGATATATATATATATATATATATATATATATATGAGAAGGTTGAGAAGCACCACATAGCTTGATTAGGTCAAGTAAAAAATAAAACATTTTCCCCACACATTTATTATAAAGTCAATGTGCTTTTGGTGGTATTTGATCACCTCTGCGTTTTTTTTATTTTTTGCGCTATAAAGAAAAAAAGACAAACATTTTGGAGAAAAAAAACAATATTTTTAACTTTTTGCTATTTTAAAAAACACATTTTTTTTTCTTCGTTTAGGCCAATATTTATACTTCTACATGTTTTTGGTAAAAAAAAACCGCAATAAGCGTATATTGATTGGTTTGTGCAAAACTTATAGCGTCTACTAAATAGGGGATAGAATTATGGCATTTTTATTTATTATAATTTTATTATTTTATATTTCATTTTTTTTAGCGGTATTGCGACGGACAGATCAGAGACTTTTGACACTTTTTTTGGAGCCACTGACACTTGTGTAGCGATCAGTGCTATAAAAATGCACTGATTACTGTGTAAATGTCACTGGCAGGTTAGGGGTTAACACTAGGGGGCGATCAAGGGGTTAAATATGTGTTCCCTCTGCAGGTTCTAACTGTGTGGGAATGTGAGTGACTAGGAGAGAAGCCCTATCATTTTTCCTACTTAGTTTACACACCCAAATTTCTGTGCTGGCGCTCGTGCACACGCTCGCCCGCTCCTGCAAGAAATCGCCACCCACGCGCATCGGGCGCTGTGCAGCTGGCGCGTGCACCCTCTGGTGGCCAAAAATGGGTAGGACCGGCCCGTATCGGATTTCGCCCACCAGTGCCATTGTGCCGCAGTATATCTGCAGGACACATTCGGCAACTG
This sequence comes from Rana kukunoris, assembly GCA_029574335.1. Lineage (NCBI taxonomy): Eukaryota > Metazoa > Chordata > Amphibia > Anura > Ranidae > Rana > Rana kukunoris. Next base: position 26,978,252 of record CM056056.1, on the reverse strand, counting down.
GTTAATACTTTGCATGCTCTACAGAATACTCCAAGGACTGGGGTGGATTTACTTCACAATTGCCATTGCACTTATTTTCACTAAAGCTTAGTAAATGTGGTAAAGCTTAAAGCGGATCTCTGCCGGAAAAAAAATTGCTCATCACTCTGCTGCCCCCACCCCATCCCCCTGAAAGGTGTCAAATGTGACACTGGAGGGGGGGGGGGGGGGTCCGATGAGCATAAGTTCCACTTTAGGGTGGAGCTCCGCTTTAAGTTTGGGTATTCTTTACAATCAGTTGCAAGAAACATTTTAAAGGGGTTGTAAAGGAATTTTATTTTTTATTTTTTTTTCATAAGCATCCTTTACCTGCAGACATTCCTCTTTTCACTTCCTCATTGTTCGTTTTTGCTTAGAAGTTGCTCTATTTCTTCTCTGTTCTGTTCACTTCCTGCTTGTCTGATTGTTACTGACCACTGTGAAAGGAGGCTTTACTGCGGTGGTCAGTGACGTTCTCGTCCCCTCCTGGGAACTACATCTGTGCGGTAGGACACGCTCTATGTGTTAGAGCAGTGTTTTTCAACTCCAGTCCTCAAGGCACACCAACAGGTCATGTTTTCAGGATTTCCCTCAGATGAAATGGCTGTGGTAATTACTAAGGCAGTGAAACTGATCAAATCACCTGTGCAAAATAATGGAAAGCCTAAAAACCTGACCCGTTGGTGTGCCTTGAGGACTGGAGTTGAAAAACACTGTGTTAGAGACTTCAAGGAGGTGTGAATTGCTGGGCGTGCCGCAATGCATACAGGGAAATGTAGTTCTTACATGAACGAGCGCCGCAAACCAGGAAGTGAATGAGAGAACAGAAACTAGAACGCCTGAGGCATTTTAATAGGTATTTACTCATTTTTTAACAGAATCATTACACTATTCTGTCTTTCTACCTTGCAGACATTCATTTTAGGCAACATTTTTTCCTTTACAGCTCCTTTAAAAGAAAAACATAACTTTTTCTTGCACATGATTGAATGATAAAAAACGGCAGTGCTTTTACCACATTTACTAAGCTCTGCGGAAAACAAGTGTAGCTGCATTACTCTGGTTAATTGAGAGCTGCCTCTGAAATGGGAATATGCAATTATCGGATCTCCCAGCTGCAAAACTACAAGTCCCATCATGCCTCTGGGTGTCATGCTTATGACTGTCAGTCTTTGCTATGCCTCATGGGACTTATAGTTCAGCTGGAGGTGCGCTAATTGCATATCCCTGCTCTAAAAGATTTGTTTTAGACTCCTAAGGCCCCAATCACACCGGCGGCATTGGGCATCTAGAATTTTATTAGAGTTTTATTGTAATATCTTTAAAGTTATTACAATTTGTTTTAATAAATATTCGACCCCCAGCCCTGCCCGCTTAGTGCGTCGGAGAAGATAGGAGCTGCGGTTCCTGTACAGAAGTGCGGTGAAGTGTCATGTTTGTCAGTGTCTGCAATAATATCTCTAAATAGAGCAAAGTACAGCCCAGATAACCAGGTATTATCCGTGTAATAAATCTCCACCTCCCTGATGTCATAGCACAAAATATTCACATTCCACCACCACAGTGCGAAATCAAAGAATTGCCCAGCGGGTAAAAAAAAAAAAAAAAAAGACCGCTCTGGTCGGAGCCGCTGTACTAACATCGATCTCCCCGCTGAGCTGTTGTATCCGGACAGAGGAACGCCAGAACATTCCGATCAGCGCTTTCAGCCATTGGCTGAGAGTGCTGATTGGAAGCCAGTCAGCTGCTGGTTTATCGTCTGACATACACACGGGCCGAATGCTGGCCGGTTTTTATTGATCAGGCTGAAGTCACCAGACATTCTGCTCGCGAGGCGTTACACTCACCGGCCACTTGTTCAATTGCCACGCAAATTGCTAATCGGCCAATCACATGGCAGCAACTCCATGCATTTAGACATGTAGACGTAAAGGGGATTTTCTGAAATTCAAACCGAGCGTCGGAATGGGGAAGAAAGGGGATTTAAAGAGGAACTGCAGTCTGCTCACATCATTTGTAATAAAGACATCTTTGCCATTCTGAAGCATCCCTCCAACCCCTTTGCATATTATTTTATATATACTGTGATTCTGTACTTGCCAAATATGCTGCAGAAATCTCCCTCCACTGAGTCTGGCTGCAGCCATTTTAGCTGTGGGCAGCTGAGGCTGCTGCCTGTTCATTTCCTGGATTTACACAGACACACAGAGGTACACCTCCAGCTCTGCAGCTTTCATTGGCCCTCTTATGACATTTTATAAAATCTGAGGAATGTTCCCAACACCTTGTTGAATCTATGCCACAAAGAATTAGAGTTGTAAAGGAAACATTTTTTTTTAATAAAAATTGTCTGCAAGGTAGACAGACAGAATAGTGTAATGATTCTGCTAAACAAGTAAATACCTATTAAATTCCTTCATCTATATCACCTCTGGCGTTCTAGTTTCTGTTCTCTCATTCACTTCCCGGTTTGCATTACTTGTTCATGTAAGAACTACATTTCCCAGTATGCATTGCGGCACGCCCAGTAATTCACACCTCCTTGAAGTCTCTAACACGTAGAGAGCGTCCTGCCGCACAGATGTAGTTCCCAGGAGGGGGCGAGCACGTCACTGACCACCGCAGTAAAGCCTCCCTTCATGGTGGTCAGTAAAATCAGACAAGCAGGGAGTAAACAGAACAGAGAAGAAATAGAGCAACTTCTGAGCAAAAACGAACAATGAGGAAGTGAAAAGAGGAATGTCTGCAGGTAAAGGACGCTTATTAGGGATGCAACGGATCAAAAAACTCACGGTTCGGATCGTTCCTCGGATCAGGAGTCACGGATCGGATCATTTTCGGATCAGCAAAAGCAAAAAAACAATGTCCCCCCGTCCCCCCCTGTAATATCCACATCTCTCCCCCCCCCCCCACACTGCAGTGGCGTCACTCGGTGCAAAAAAATAAAAATGGTGTCACCCCCCCCAGTACAGACACCCCACATTAGTGCAGACCTCAGACAGTAACCCCCACAACAGTAGTTCAGACCTCAGACAGCGGCATGTGTTTCCCTCGAGCACGGGCTCCTCCTCTGTGGGTGTGAACAGAGAGGAAGGGCGCCACTGGGTGTACCAAGATGGCCGCCGCTCCGGAGCTGGGCCGAAGACGGGGACTTTCCTACGGGCGAGGCTCCGGAGCGCTCCGCGGAATCAGTGACGATCCGTTGCACCCCTACTTATTATGAAAAAAAGTTTCCTTTACAACCCCTTTAAGGCAATTCTGAAGGCAAAAGGGGGTCCAACCCGATACTAGCAAGGTGTACCTAATAATAATAATAAAGTGAGTGTATATGTGTGATTTGCTCAGTGTTCTCGGTACAACACCGTGGAATATGTAAGAGCCATAGAAATGTATTATAACAATGGTGTTTGATTGTGGTGGGACATTGGAGTGTAAGCTCCTCTGGTGCAGAGATATGACTGGCTCAATGTTCTTTGTACACCACTGTGGAATATGTCAGAACTATATAAATGTATAATGTTGTAGATGAATAATAGATGAGTTCTCATCATCATGGGGAATAATGGTGTGTGATGTATGATGCTGCCACCTGTTGGTACGATGTTCTCAGTGCATTCTGCACAGTGCTGATCATGCAGTTTATTCTTTCCTTAGGCTGTTGATGTTCGGCTCCTATGACCAGGAAACGTACATTCAATGCACACTGGACATCAGCAGCGCCCCCTGGAAGGAGAAGACCAGAACTTCCATCAAAATGGTAAGATTCCTTATGCTCCTTTTTTGTCATTGGAAAAAAAAATGCAGTTTGCCCATTTTCTTCTTTGGAGTGTCTTGTGAGTGGGGAAGCTTCTCCATCTTTTACTTTTGGCTTTCCCATACTTTCTAATAAAGCTACCAAGTATAGCACAGCGAAATGTGGATGATTGAACAAGACATGGAGAGATGGGATATTTTGGAGTGCAGAGGGAGATGGGGGTGCATCGGGATTCCCCTTCCCCTTTTCATCACAGTGTGGAATGGTTTTTTTTATGTCACAATGTAGAGTATTTCCTATCATCTGTGCCCAGTCTTGCCACACAGAGTTAATCCAGATCTAAGAAATCCTCTTTTAATGTTCAGTGAAAATTAACAGAATTCCAGATAAAAACTTGCCTAAATAAAAAGTCTGTTTCTCTCTCCTTGCTTTGAGTGACAGGTTATTTACATATCTAGCTTGGACATGTTTATCATATGTTATGTTTATCATAACATAAGGTGATTCACAGTATAAAAAGTGAGAAATCCCCCCCTCCCCCACATAACACATCCTGGTAATATACAATGAACTTTGGATCACCTCATGTTATGATAAACATAGCATAACCTATGATAAACATGTCAAGGCTAGATATGTAAATAACTTGTCACTCAAAGAAAGGAGAGAGAAACTGACTTTTTATTTAGGCAGGTTTTTATCTGGAATTTTGTTAATTTTCATTGAACATTAACCACTTAACCCCCGTACCATATTGCTGCCCAATGACCAGAGCACTTTTTGCGATTTGGCACTGCGTCACTTTAACTGACAATTGCGCGGTTGTGCGACGTGGCTCCCAAACAAAATTGGTGTCCTTTTTACCCCACAAATAGAGCTTTCTTTTGGTGGTATTTGATAATCTCTGCGTTTTTTATTTTTTGCGCTATAAACAAAAATAGAGCGACTATTTTGAAAAAAAAATCATCAATATTTTTAACTTTTTTCTGTAATAAATATCCCCCAAAAATATATAAAAAAACTCAGTTTAGGTCGATACGTATTCTTCTACATATTTTTCGTAAAAAAAATCGCAATTAGCATTTATTGACTGGTTTGCGCAAAAGTTATAGCGTTTACAAAATAGGGGGTAGTTTTTATGGCTTTTTTTTTTTTTTGCTAGTAATGGCGGCAATCAACGTTTTTTTTTTTCAGTACTGCGACATTATGGCGGACACTTCGGACACATTTTTGGGACCATTGGCATTTTTTTAGCGATCAATGCTATAAAAATGCATTGGATTACTATAAAAATGCCATTGGCAGTGAAGGGGTTAACACTAGGGGGCGGGAAGGGGTTAAGTGTGTTCTAACTGTATGGGGGGGGGGGGTGGACTCACTAGGGGAAATCACTGATCTTCTGTTCATACATTGTATGAACAGAAGATCAGCGTTTCCCCCGCTGACAGGACCGGAGCTGTGTGTTTACACACAGCTTCCGTTCCCCGCTCTGTAACGAGCGATCGCGTGTGCCCCGGCGGCGATCATGCCCGCCGGGCACGCGCACAGGACTCTGGGGCGGGCGCGCCGGCCGCCGGCGGCGCACATGTGCCCCCTAGTGCGCGCAGAAGTGCCGAAGTAGAGCTACGGGCTCTCGCCCAGGAGAGCCGACCTGCCACCGTATAACTGCGGCGGCTGGTCGGCAAGCGGTTAAAAGAGGATTACTCAGCGCTGGATTAACTCTGTGTGGCAAGACTGGGCACAGATGATAGGAAATCTTATACTCTTTTTTTTTTTTTTTTTTTTTTTGATATTCTTTGAGTTTTTTTGTAATACAAAAATACATAGGCGTTTATTTTCTTAACATACATCGTTGTGAATATAGTTATAAATATAGCGCGTCTTCAGACCTTGGTTGTGCCCCTTTTACCCCTACCCCTTCCCCCCACCCTTCTTATTTATACCACGTTAGTGCACTCTATATTATGGCTTTCTCTATTCTCTTTTTACACAACTGTCACCATGTTTACTTTAAGGCCGCGTACACACGGCAGAGAACCTCGACGGGCAGAACACATCGTTCCGCCCGTCGAGGTTCTCTCCCGGCCGTCGAATTCGGCGACCCGCCCGTCGGGAATGGCAACCAGCCATTCTTCCAGGCGGGCCGTCGAGGAAATAGAGAGCGTGCTCTCTATTTCGACTCGACGGGCTTCCCGACGGGAAGCTCGCTGAGACCGTACACACGGCCGAGGTCCTCGCTGGAATGTGCATTCCAGCGAGGTTCTCGCTGATTTTCAGCGAGAACCTCGGCCGTGTGTACGGCGCCTAAGAGTTTTCTCCCTCTCTCTTGCCGTTACCTCTCCCTTCTGCCCAGACCTCTCCCCAACAGCCTGGCATGATTACTCTCCCCGCCCTAGGGTGGACATCCCATTCTGCTCAGCCAGGGCGCCCACAGCTTTTAGAATTTTTCAAAGTTGCCCTGTCTAGTTAAGGTTACTTTCTCCTTGGAAATCTTATACTCTACATTGTGACAACCACTTTAATTAAAAGCCTGCTCACTATTATGATTGAACACCGATAAAACTGGTGCAATAAATAACGACACTGAGAGCTTTTTAAATATATGCTCACCCTTCCTGGACAGCCATGTTCATACCAGTGCAGTGTGGATTGGAATGGCACGGACTGATTGGTGTGTAATCTATATAGTACATAAAGCAAACCTTGCTTCGGCAGAGCCACATACAGTGGATATAAAAAGTGTACACACCTTGTAAGACAAGGGGAAGTAAAATAAAAAAAATTCTAATAATGTGGTTGCATAAGTGTGCACACCCTCTTATAACTGGGGATGTTCAGAATTAAGCAATCACATTCAATCTCGTGTTAAATGGGAGTCAGTACACACCGGCCATCATTAAGAATGCCTCTGATTAACCCCAAATAAAGTTCAGCTGTTCTAGTAGGTCTTTCCTGACATTTTCTTAGTCGAATTTTACAGAAAAAGCCATGGTCCGCAGAGAGCTTCCAAAGTGTCAGAGGGATCTCGTTGTTAAGCCTCCCATACATTGCAAGTCAGTGCGCTTGTGGGACGTTGGAAAAAGTTCTGCAAGCAGCATCTTTGGAGCCGTTTGGGAGCACTGTATACTGCACTCCCAAAATGCCCCTGCCCATTGCAATGATTAGGCAGCGCTTCCTAAGCACCTGAAAAGGCTTTGAATGTGGAGTTTTAAACCTCTCTTTTAGGGTTAAAAGCGCTCCGCTAGCGGCCAAAAAGTGCAACTACAACAAGTTAATGCACAGTGTGAAAGGGGTCTTGAAGGTATCAGTCAGAAGGGTACAAAAGAATTCCCAAGGCATTAGATATACCATGGAACACAGTGAAGACGGTCATCATCAAGTGGAGAAAATATGACACAAAAGTGACATGGACGTCCCTCCAAAATTTATAAAAAACGAGAAGAAAACTGATCAGGGAGGCTGCCAAGAGGCCTACTGCAACATTAAAGGAGCCGCAGGAATATCTGGTAAGTACTGGCGGTGTGTTGCATGTGACAACAATCTCCCGTAGTCTTCGTATGTCTGGGCTATGGGGAGAGAGGAGAGGCTGCGAGGAGTGGACACCTTTCACCTTCATGTCTTCTCCATGTGGTACTTCATCAGTCAGCAGGGGGCAGCAAAGTTCTCTTTTGCATCACTTCTATACCCGCTCACTTCCCCTGGACCTCGGAATAAGAATTGTCTGTAGAGACTCCCATCTACCCGTCACAAAAACTGCACAATGACCCTTTGAGGGATGAACAGGGCTGAAAATATCCAAGTCACCTTGGTGATGATAAAAAAATAAAATGCACTTGGGTGACCAGGTATTAAAGGGGCTGTAAAGGTACAATTAATTATTTTCCTAACTAGCTTCCTTTACCTTAGTGCAGTCCTCCTTCACTTACCTCATCCTTCCATTTTGCTTTTAAATGTCCTTTTTGTCTTCTGAGAAATCCTCACTTCCTGTTCTTCTGTCTGTAACTACACACAGTATTGTGAGGCTTTCTCCCTGGTGTGGAGTGTCGTGCTCACCCCTCCCTTGATTACAGGAGAGTCAGGACGCTCTCTACGTTGCAGATAGAGGAAGGAGCTGTGTGTTAGTGGGTGTCCTGACTCTCCCCCCACAAGATAACCTCTATTACCTGTACATCTGGTCTGGTATTACCTGTTTTAGCCAGAAACCCCGCCCTCTGTATACCTCTCTTTTACTTTCACTCTGTTCCTTGGGACCTGATTTATTATTTTCCTCCAAAACTTTACAAACAATCCCCCATAATAAAAACCTGAAATAAGTTTGAAGTCTTTCCAAATGTATTAAAAATAAAAAACCATACAAATCCCATGTGCATAAAAGTATTCACAGCCTTTCCTCAATACTTTGGTGAAGCACCTTTGGCAACCCTATTGTTGGGCAGTTTCTCCCATTCTCTTCTTTACAGGACCTCTCAAGCTCCATCAGGTTGTATGGGGACTGTTGGTGCACAGCCAATCGGATTCAAGTCTGGGCCACACAAGGACATTCAGAGTAGTCCCGTAGCCACTCCTTTGTTATCTTGGCTGTGTGCTTAGGGTCGTTGTTCTGTTGGAAGATGAACCTTCACCCCAGTCTGAGGTCCAGAGCGTTCTGGAGCCGGTTTTCATCAAGGATATCTCTGTACATTGCTGTATTTTTCCCTCGATCCTGACTAGTCTCCCATAGAGGTCGACCGATATGGGTTTTTCTCTGGCCGATGCCGATATTTGGAAATCGGGGCGGCCGATGGCCGATATGTGTTGCCGATTTTTGCGGCCGATATTTTAGGCCGATTTTTTTTTTTTTTTTTTTTCTCCTCAACTCAAAAAACCTAGGGTGGGGAGGAGATAATTGTTTAGGGTGGAGAGGTGGGGTGCAGCCTGTCAGTGCCCACCAGTGTCCACCACCAATGCCACCTCATCAATGCCCACCAGTGTAGCCCATCATTGTCCACCACCAGTGCCACCTCATCAATGCCCACCAGTGCCACCTCATCAATGCCCACCAGTGTAGCCCATCATTGTCCACCACCAGTGCCACCTCATCAATGCCCATCAGTGTCCACCAGTGCCACCTCATCAATGCCCACCAGTGTAGCCCATCAGTGTCCACCACCAGTGCCACCTCATCAATGCCCATCAGTGTAGCCCATCAGTGTCCACCACCAGTGTCCACCTCATCAATGCCCACCAGTGCAGCCCATCAGTGTCCACCAGCAGTGCCACCTCATCAATGCCCATCAGTGTCCACCACCAGTGCCACCATCAATGCCCACCAGTGTAGCCCATCAGTGTCCACCACCAGTGTCCACCTCATCAATGCCCACCAGTGTCCACCTCATCAATGCCCACCAGTGCAGCCCATCAGTGTCCACCAGCAGTGCCACCTCATCAATGCCCACCAGTGCAGCCCATCAGTGTCCACCACCAGTGCCACCTCATCAATGCCCACCAGTGCAGCCCATCAGTGTCCACCACCAGTGCCACCTCATCAATGCCCACCAGTGCAGCCCATCAGTGTCCATCACCAGTGCCACCTCATCAATGCCCACCAGTGCATCGCCAACCAGTGCCATCCACCCCTGTGCCATCCACCCCTGTGCCAACCAGTGCCATCCACCCCTGTGCCATCCACCCCTGTGCCATCCACCCCTGTCTGCAACAGCCAATCGGCGGCCGCCGCTGCTGACATTCTACACTGTAAAAAAAAAAAAGTCCCCTGATGTGCTGCGCGCCCGGCCTCTGCCTACAAACCCCAGAATGCAGAGCGGGCCAGTAACATTCTGGGGTTTGTAGGCAGAAGCCGGGCACGCTGCACGTCAGGGGATGTTTTTCTTTACAGTGTAGAATGTCGGCAGCCGCGGCCGCCGATTGGCTGTTACAGGCGTCAGTAGGTAGCAGCGAGCGGACCCCTCCTCTCTGTATACACCCACAGACGAGGAGGGGCCCGCTCGCCGCTATCTACTGACGCCTGTAACAGCCAATCGGTGGCCGCCGCCGACAACGCTGGGTGTACTAAGATGTCCGCGGCTCCGGAGCTAGGCCGAAGCCGCGGCCTTTCCTGATACTGTGACCGCGGCGGCAATCCGCGGATTGCCGCTGCGGTCACAGCATCAGGAAAGGCCGCGGCCTCGGCCTAGCTCCGGAGCCGTGGCAGCGCTAGCGGCATGTAGAAATATCGGCCTAATTTGGAGAAAAATCGGCCGATGCCGATTTCTCCAAAATGGCCAAATATCGGCCGATATATCGGCCTGCCGATATATCGGTCGACCTCTAATCTCCCAGTTCCGCAGGAAAACCTCCCCACATGATGCTGCCACCACCATGCTTCACTGTAGGGATGATACTGGTGATGAGCGATGCCTGGTTTCCTCCAGACATGACACTTGCCATTCAGGCCAAAGAGTTCAATCTTTGTTTCATCAGACCAGAGAATTTTGTTTCTCAAGTTCTGAGAGTCCTTCAGGTGCCTTTTGGCAAACTCCAGGCGGGCTGTCGTGTGCCTTTTACTGAGGAGTGGCTTCTATCTGGCCCCTCTACCATACAGGCCTGATTGGTGGAGTGCTGGGGAGATGGTTGTTCTTCTGGAAGGTTCTCCTCTCTCCACAAAGAAGTGCTGGAGTTCCATCAGAGTGACCATCGGGTTCTTGGTCACCTCCCTGACTAAGGCCCTTCTCCCCCTCGCTCAGTTTGACCGGGGGGCCTTTTCTAGGAAAAGTCCAGGTGGTTTCAAACTTTTTCCATTTACAGATGATGGAGGCGACTGTGCTCATTTGGACCATCAAAGCTGCAGATTCTTTTTCTGTACCCTTCCAGAGACCTGTGCCTCCATACAATCCTGTCTCTGAGCTCTATAGACAATTCCTTGGACTTCATGGCTTGGTTTGTGCTCTGACATGCACTGGTAATTGTGGGACCTTTATATAGACAGGTGTGTGCCTTTCCAAATCATGTCCAATTAACTGAATTCACCAGAGGTGGACTCCAAGTTGTAGAAACATCTCAAGGATGATCAGTGGAAACCGGAGGCACCTGAGCTCAAGTTTGAGTGTCACGGCAAAGGCTGTGAAAGGCTTATGTACATGGGATTTATTTTTAATAACTTGGCAAAGATTTCAGACTTCTTTCACGTTGTCATTATGGGGTATTGTTTGTAGAATTTTTGATGAAAATAATGAATTTAATCCATTTTAGAATAAAACTGTAACATAACAAAATGTGGAAAAGTGAAGCGCTGTGAATAGTTTGCGGATGCATTGTAAGAAGCAGGGACCCTTCTCTCCCAACATCCTTTTGGTATCACATCCACCCTCCCGAAAAAAAAAACTCTCAAGCAATACACACCAAACTGAGAATGTGCAGAGTGACGGCAAAGGCTCTGTTCTATCCAGAGATGGATTGGGGACAGTGGAAGAAGGGGAGGATCAGAGAAGATGGCCTTTTTACTCAATGTGGAGGATTAACCCCTTAGGGTCCGCAGTGAGTATACCAAGCACACTTCACTGAGTTAGTTTTCAAAGTGCCTAAAGGAGGAGCTGCACGTGGTGTCCACAGCAGCCAATAGTGTTCTGTCTTTCATTTTGCTAGTGTAATTCGGAACAGTCGGATAATTCAGATTTTTACACATGAATCTGAAAAATCGCCACCTTAATGCCATCTCAGCTTTTCTGCAGTAACTCCAACTCTGCCACACCCTGGCCCAGAGCCTCCACCCACAAGGGAATCTGCTTCTGCACTGTGCCCTAAAAATTCAATCTAATTGTCAAACTTCCAAGATGTAACAAGCTAACATGAACACCAGGGGGCGCCCTCACTTCACGATTCATCCACTGGCAGCTGATGGTAACATACTCCGCTGTATCCGGTGGTTTACTGTATATGTACCGTACTTGGTATATACAGCTCTGCTCATGCCTTTATTTATTTTTATGATGTGGACCATTCTTTATGACTTTTTTTATTTTTTTTTGATAGGAACCAAACTTTTTTTTTTTTTTTTTTTTTTATGTGATTCAAATAAAACGAATAGACATCACAGAATAGCGAAGCTATTAACCCTTTTGCTGCTGGAGCTTTTTTATTTATTTGTGTACGCATTTTAAATTGCTTGAAGATTGCTCAAAACCCCAAACTGTGTTTTCTGAAAGCAGAGACCCTGTAGACTAAATTGGTGAAGGTTGTAAATGTTTGTCACATGATTTATGCACTACTGTGTATTAAGTCTACATGTTCAGTAATAAATACTAAAGATGCAACAAAATGAAAATTCTGGTGGCAAAACTGAGAATTCAGGATGCACTTGGCTGAATCCGAAATTGACTTTTTTTTTTTTAAAAAAAACATGTATTTTTGTACATAATTTTATTATATTCAACTTTTCAGTTATCATTCATTTATTGTCGGCCATTATATCGGCATTTTTTTTAAATGGTGCTAAAAATCCTGCTTGCTGCATTTCTGGTGCATATTTGGTCAGTTAAAAAAAATTTAAAAAAAGAGCACCAAAAACGCACCTCTCCATTGAAATGCATTAAAAAGTTGCAAGTTGCCTTTTTGATGCATTTCCAGTCACATGCCCTATGAAAAACACATCGGCATGGTAAAATCATAGAAAAACACTGAAAACCCTATTTTCAGACGATAATTTTCGGGAGGCGAAATTTCGATGCATCACTAATAAATACTCATAATTTTTAAAAGATGAGGTTTACCAAGTAAATCGAAACCAAATATGTCAAACCAAACTAAAATATCCCTTGCAATGGGGTTGTGCCCACACGGCAAGGGTTAATTGCTCGATTTGTCTAGGGAAGAAGATGAACACTTATTCATTTTTTTTATTTTTTTTATTATATAAACATTAATAAACATTATTGCTTTTACAAGGAAGCTTAAAAACAGATGCAGGTGACAATTTTGTTTTAAGGAGACATCAGGGGTCTATTAGACCCCTAATGTCACCTCTGCTTTCTGTTGCAACTGATCAAGCATAGACTGTGCTTGATCAGCTTCTTTTCTGGCTGGGGTTTGACACATCTGGACCCAAAAGTGTTTCTAAACCTAAATAAAATGATTGAAAATGACAAACTGCTCTGTGCAATAGAGCTCCGGCCAGGGCTGGACTGGGACAAAAATGTGGCCCTGTATTTCATCCAGACCGGCCCAGGGCACAACACATCGGGGTACAGTGCACATCAGGGCACGGTACAGAGCTCAGCACATCGGGGTACAAAGCCTGCCACATCAGGGTACAGGGCACAGCACATCAGGGCCCATCACAGCACATCAGGGCACACCACATCGGGGCATAGCACATCAGGGCACAGGGCACATCTTTTACCAGCAAGTAGGGTTGTCCAGATACCGATACTAGTATCGGTATCGGTACCGATACCGAGTATTTGCGGGAGTACTTGTACTCGTGCAAATGCTCCCGATGCCTAAATAGAATACTTTTTTCGTATTTATCAACATGTTCTGTTAAAAGTCTTTGAGTTTTTTATTACTGCGTGACAAGCAAATAAAAATTTTTTACTCATTTTTATTCTTTTATAATGTCTTGAGTTAGAGTTCTTCATAATTCTAAAGAAAATATCCTTAGTCTGTATTGTGGTTTGAAAACTGTCACATGACATTTAAAAAAAGTATCGTTATTCGGTATCGGCGAGTACGTGAAAAAAAGTATCGGTACTTGTACTCGGTCCTAAAAAAAGTGGTATCGGGACAACCCTACCAGCAAGCATGCAGAGTAGCGCAGGAAGCGTTTGTTCTCAAGTCACGCTGAGGTTGCTCCCCGCCCCCGGCAGGCCCCTCTTCTCTCCTTGTCTATCCCAGATGATGTCACAGGAAAATGTGGATGGATGAGAAGAGTGGAGAGGCCGCCGAAGAGGAGAGGCCGCCGAGGGATGGGGAGCAGCCTCAGCGTGACTTAAGAACACACGCTTCCTGCGCTGCTCTGCATGCTGGCTAATCTCGCAATTGACGGGTAGATCGCTGCAGACCTCCGACCGACCCACTGAGCCATCGGCCCACCGGGAATCACCCGGTTGTCCCGATGGCCAGTCCATCCCTGGCTCTGCCAAGTTTTTCCATAGTAAGCCACTTTCTATGAGGGCACTCATGACGGTTCGCTCTTTAACTTCGCTTTCTGCATCTATTGACACAGACAGCGGGACGTGGCCCAGCCCATTCTCCCTTTTCATTGGCTGTGATTTCACTGCTGTCTGAGCCAATGAGGAGGGAGAGAGACTATGCGCTCGTGCCCATTGTTAAATTGACCTCAGGTACTCGGGTAACTATAAGTGTGTGGGGGGGCTGCATGCAGAAGGTTTTGTTTCTTAAAGTGTAAGTTCACCTTTACATAAAATCAGTAAGGTGAACTTACTCTGGACCCCCCCCAACTCCCCTTCATTCCGCTGTACCGCACCGAGTCCCCCGCTGTCAGACTCCGGGGTGCCACTTCACCGGTCCGGGGATTTTAAATCCCTGCTGCTTAATCTCCGGATAGGAAGCATTCTAATTGGACAGCACCAAGCAATCCTGGAGGCAGTGGCGGCTGGTGCTCAAAATTTTGGGGGGGGCGCAAACGAAAAAAAAAATATTGCAGCCTCACTGTGCCCATCACATGCAGCCACTGTGCCATGCCACCAAATGTAGCCACTGTGCCATGCCACCAAATGCAGCCACTGTGCCATCAATTGTCACCACTGTGCCATGCCATCAAATGCAGCCACTGTGCCATCAATTGTCACCACTGTGCCATGCCATCAAATGCAGCCACTGTGCCATCAATTGTCACCACTGTGCCATGCCATCAAATGCAGCTACTGTGCCCATCAATTGTCACCAATGTGCCATGCCATCATATGCAGTCACTGTGCCATCAATTGTCACCAATGTGCTATGCCATCATTTGCAGTCACTGTGCCATCAATTGTCACCACTTGTGTCACTAATTGTGCCATGCCATCAAACGCCACCACTGTGCCATCAATTGTCACCAATGTGCCATGCCATCAAAAGCAGCTACTGTGCCCATCAATTGTCACCACTGTGCCATGCCATCAAATGCAGTCACTGTGCAATCAATTGTCACCACTGTGCCATGCCATCAAACGCCACCACTGTGTCATCAATTGTCACTACTGTGCCATGCCATCAAACGCAGTCACTGTGCCATCAATTGTCACCTCTCTGCCATGCCATCAAATGCAGTCACTGTGCCATCAATTGTCACCTCTCTGCCATGCCATCATATTCAGTCACTGTGCCATCAATTGTCACCACTGTGCCCGGCCTGTGCTCATTGTTGCCTCTGTGCCCCATGCTGCCACTGTGCCCCATGCTGCCACTGTGCCCCATGCTGCCCCTTTCCCTGTAAAAAAAATCACTTACCTGACGCTTCCATGTCCTCCCTCGATGTCTTCTGCCGCCCTGGAGAAGCTTCAGCCAATCAGGTTCCTGAAAACCAGAATCCGGGAACCTGATTGGCTGAAACGGCTGTCAGTCTAATGCAAGGACCGCAGATTGTCTGCGCTCCGAGCATAGACTTCCGAGAGCCGGAGGGCGGGACTGGAAAAGCCTATCAGAGCCACTGGCTTTGATAGGCAGTTCCCCTCAGCCAACCAGCTGTCGCTATTCGGGTAACCGGCGTCCCATGTCCGGTTATACGAATAGACCAGGCAGCTGGCAACAGTAACACACGTCCAATGCATAGCATTGAACGTGTGTTACTTGCGAGAGGGGGTGGCGCTGCAGCGCCCTCTATAGACGGCCGCCAGAACTTCGGCTAAAATGTCAAAATGACATTTTAGCCGAATAAAAGTTCCTAAAGGGCCCGTTTTTTTTTTTTTTTTTTTTTATTCTTTTTTTTTTTTGTGACTGCGGGAGGGGGGGCGGCGCCCGTGCGCCCATATGGGCGGGCCGCCACTGCCTGGAGGATTTCAAATCCTTTGACCAGTGAAGCAGCATCCCGGTGTCTGTCAGCAGAGGGGATCACGGGACTCCGGTACAATGGGACCAGGGAGGATGGGGAGGGGGTCCAGTATAAGTTCACCTTAGATTTTCTTCAAATGTGAACTTACACTTGAATGCAGAGAATACGTGAGGGTAAAAAAAAAAAAAAAAACACCTGGCTTTAGAACCACTTTAATGTTTCTCTCTCTAAAATTCAAATAAGCCGAATTTGTGGGCCAAATACATTTTGACGTTGCCAAAGCTGTTGAGGATGGGTTGGATTTGGGGAGTGGCATGTAAGGAATATCTCCTATTATAAAGGGGATAGAAGGCGTGCCCAGGACATTATCAGGGGTAGGGATATTAGGTGGATAGGTGTGCCCAGGGACATTATTGGGGGTAAGGGATAATATTGCATGGATAGAAGGCATGCCTGGGGACATTATCAGGGCTAAGGGGTAAAATTGGGTGGATAGAAGGTGTAAAGTCTAGAGACGTTGGCAGAGAAAGCAATTATAAGGGCATAGGAGATAAGTCTAGGGACATTATCAGGGCTAAGGGATAATATAAGGGGGGTAGAAGGCTGTCATTAGGTCAGGGGGTACCGAGGGGAGGGAGGGTGTGGAAGGAATAACTCTCTAGAGAAGACATGGTCGGTGGTAAAAGGTAATATAAAGGTGATAGGAGGTGAGTGCAGGGTCCAGGAATTCTATGTAGTTAAGGGATGATATAAAGGAGAATAGGGGTCAAGTCCAGGTAGGGGGTTTATAAGTCCACAATTTATTTCTCTTCCCCCCCCCCCCCCCCCCCATACACTGTCTCTTTATTTTTTCTTCCCCACCACCCTTCTCAGATGAATCGCCCTGGAGGGTTATTATAGAAATTGTCTGTTCTGTATGGCAGTCAGCGGGTGTTACTGAATGCTGTTAATCGGCAGTGTATTAGACGCCTCTGTGATCCGCGATGTGTAGACTGAAGATCCTGACATTTAAGTGTTTAATTTCAGTAGAGAAATCCTGATCAAACATCTCCGCTATCTCTAAATGTCAGTGTATGAGATGTCCGCACAGTGCTGTATGAGGGGGAGACTAATCCCTGGATGGCCTCTGATCCCCCTAAATACCATTTCTATGCTACATCTTCGCCAGCTGCTGACTGAGAACTCTGCCCAATGCTTTATCATCTACTGCTGACCAAACCCTTCTGCTGGTGCTTTCACCAACGATTACTGACTGATCTATCAACCACTCCACCACTTACTGAGGACCGAGACTTCTCAGCCTGCTGCTTCATCATCTGCTGCTGACCGAGACCACCTCTGCCCACCACTTCACCATCATACTATCGACCAAGGCCACCTCTGCCCACCACTTCACCATCTACTGCTGACTGAGACCACACTTCACCATCTACTGCTGACTGACACCACCTCTGCCCACCACTTCACCATCTACTGCTGACTGAGACCACACTTCACCATCTACTGCTGACTGACACCACCTCTGCCCACCACTTCACCATCTACTGCTGACTGACACCACCTCTGCCCACCACTCCGCCATCTACTGCTGACTGAGACCACCTCCACCCAGCACTTCACCATCTACTGCTGACTGAGACCATTTCTGCCCACCACTTCACCATCTACTGCTGACTGACACCACCTCTGCCCACCACTTCGCCATCTACTGCTGACTGAGACCACCTCCACCCAGCACTTCACCATCTACTGCTGACTGAGACCACTTCTGCCCACCACTTCACCATTTACTGCTGACTGACACCACCTCTGCCCACCACTTCGCCATCTACTGCTGACCGAGACCACCTCTGCCCACCACTTCACCATCTACTGCTGACTGACACCACCTCTGCCCACCACTTCGCCATCTACTGCTGACTGAGACCACCTCCACCCAGCACTTCACCTTCTACTGCTGACCGAGACACTTCAGCCCACTACTTCACCATCATACTACTGACCAAGACCACCTCAGCCCACCACTTCACCATCTACTGCTGTCTGAGACCCTCTTGCCCACCGCATCACCATCTACTGCTGACCGAGACCCTCTCATCCACAGCTTCACCATATACTGCTTAAAAGGGACCCTCCCATCTACCGTTTCACCATCTACTACTGACAGAGACCCTTCTGCTGTTGGTTTCACCAACTACTGCTGACTGAGACCCATATGCCAACCACTTCACCACATATAGAGGACCAAGTCTCCTCAGCCTGCCGCTTTACCATCTTCTGCTGACCGAGACCTGCCCGCCCAACACTTAACCATCTGTTACTGACAGAGACCTCTCCGCCTGCTGCTGCATTATCTGCTGACTGAGACCCCTCCGCCCTCCACTATCTACTCCCTCTTCACAATCTGAGGACCAAGTCTATCTCCTGGCTGGCCTCTGTTCCCCTTAAATATCACTTATACACTGCATCATTGTTTGCTGCTGTGTGAAACCCCTCTGCCCACTGCTTCGCCATGTACTGCTTAGTGAGACCCCCTCTGCCCATTGCTTCACTATAGCAAACAAAAACGTATTTTTGTTTTTTTAACAACTATTGCTGATTGAGACCCAGTGCCCACTGCTTCTCAATCTATCGAGGATTGAGACCCCTCAGGTTTCTGTTTTAGTTTCGACTGATGCCCACATCTTGCCACTTCATCATCCACTGCTGATTGGGACCCCACGTCTTCATTGTTTTTTTTTTTGTAAACTAGAACCCTCCATCTGTCGCTTCACCATCTGAGGAACGAGACCCCTCCACCCACCACTTTGCCATCTGAAGACTGAGACCATTCTGCCCACCACTTTGCCATCCGAGGACTGAGACCCTTCTGGCCACCACTTTGCCATCCGTGACCCTTCTGGCCACCACGTTGCCATCCGTGACCCTTCTGGCCACCACGTTGCCATCCGTGACCCTTCTGGCCACCACGTTGCCATCCGTGACCCTTCTGGCCACCACGTTGCCATCCGTGACCCTTCTGGCCACCACGTTGCCATCCGTGACCCTTCTGGCCACCACGTTGCCATCCGTGACCCTTCTGGCCACCACGTTGCCATCCGAGACCCTTCTGTCCACCACGTTGCCATCCGAGACCCTTCTGTCCACCACGTTGCCATCCGAGACCCTTCTGTCCACCACGTTGCCATCCGAGACCCTTCTGTCCACCACGTTGCCATCCGAGACCCTTCTGTCCACCACGTTGCCATCCGAGACCCTTCTGGCCACCACGTTGCCATCCGAGACCCTTCTGTCCACCACGTTGCCATCCGAGACCCTTCTGTCCACCACGTTGCCATCCGAGACCCTTCTGTCCACCACGTTGCCATCCGAGACCCTTCTGGCCACTCAGCCCGCTCTTTCACCATCTACTTGGGTCTAAGACCCATCTAACTGCTGACTCAAAATTTGCTGGGACCGAGACCATCCACCTGGCGCTTTACCATCCACTGCTGACTAAGCCCCTTAACCTGCTGCTTATCTAAATAGTGTTGACTAAGACCCTTCTGCCCACTGGTTTACAATATAGTGAGGGCCGAGACCCCTTCCCCACTGTAACACCTTCACCGCTGTGTTAAACATACTGTATGTATTTCAGTATAGAGCACCAATATACCATGTGTGTGTACACATTGATATGTCTCTGTAGATGCAGACAGGTATACACTGACGTCACACATACAGAGAATTCAGTCCAGTATCGGTCCCTCCGATCGGTGCAGCAATGTTATTTCTTCCTTACGCTCCAAGTCTAGTGACTCTGGAATCTCCCCCTCATATTTCTCCCAGGCAGACGAGATTGATCCTGACATGGATTCCTGATTGATCATTCATCGGAATAATTCTCTCCTGTAGCATTGCTGGGAAGCGGCTGTTGCTGTCGGTCCGGATGTGGCGGTTTCACTGAGCCGGTAACCGCATACAAAGCCTGTGCCCCTCAGCTATTCCCATCCTCTGTCCAACTGCTAACATGGCACATAGGGGGCACTACTCCTTTCTGGCCGCTGAGAAGAGGAGGCCTGTATATCGTGACTGAGCATCTCCTTTTTTGTTCTACGTCAGTCGTCTCATTAAATCCACAAGTGATGAATTGGTAGGTCAGGATGGGTGTGCCCGTGTACGTGGTGTGCGCGGCAACAGTAAGCCACAGAGAAAAAAAACTAAAATGTTATATATATATTATATACATTATACACACAGTACCTCACAAAAGTGAGTACACCCCTCGCATTTTTGTAAATATTTTAATCTATCTTTTCATGTGACAACACTGAAGAAATTACACTTTGCTACAATGTAAAGTAGTGAGTGTACAGCTTGTATAACAGTGTGCATTTGCTGTCCCCTCGAAATAACTCAACACACATCCATTAATGTCTAAACCGCTAGCAAAAAAAGTGAGTACACCCCAAAGTGAAAATGTCCAAATTGGGCCCAGTTAGTAATTTTCCCCTTTCGGTGTCATGTGACTCGTGTTACAAGGTATCAGGTATGAATGAGGAGCAGGTGTGTTAAATTTGGTGTTATCGCTCTCACTCTCTTACTGGTCACTGGAAGTTCAACATTACACGTCATGGGAAAGAACTCTCTGAGGATCTGAAAAAAAGTATTGTTGCTCTACATAAAGATGGTCTAGGCTATAAGAAGATTGCCAAGATGCTGAAACTGGGCTGCAGTGCGGTGGCCAAGACCATACAGCGGTTTAACAGGACAGGTTCCACTTAAAACAGGCATCGCCATGGTCAACCAAAGTTGAGTTGAGTGCACGTTCTCGGCTGTCTTTGGGGAAATAGACAGTGCTGCCTGCATTGCTGCAGAGGTTGAAGGGGTGGGTGGTCAGCCTGTCAGTACTCAGACCATACAACACACACTGCATGAAATTGGTCCACATGGCTGTCATCCCAGAAGGAAGCCTCTTCTAAAGATGATGCACAAGAAAGCCCACAAACAGTTTGCTGAGGACAATCAGACTAAGGACATGGATTACTGGAACCATGTCCTGTGGTCTGATGAGACCAAGATAAACTTATTTGGTCCAGATGGTGTCAGGCGTGTGTGGCGGCAACCAGGTGAGGAGTACAAAGACAAGGGTGTTTTGCCTACAGTCAAGCATGGTGGTGGAAGTGTCATGGTCTGGGGCTGCGTGAGTGCTGGCGGGACAGGGGAGCTACAGATCATTAAGGGAACCATGAATGCCAACATGTACTGTGACATACTGAAGCAGAGCATGATCCCCTCCCTTCAGAGACTGGGCCGCAGGGCAGTATTCCAACATAACGACCCCAAACAAGCTTCCAAGATGATCACTGCCTTGCTAAAGAAGCTGAGGGTAAAGGTGATGGACTGACCAAACATGTCTCCAGATCTAAACCCTATTGAGCATCTGTGGGGCATCCTCAAGTAGACGATGGAAGAGCGCAAGGTCTCTAATATCCACCAGCTCTGTGATGTCATCATGGAGGAGTGGACGACTCCAGGGGCAACCTGTGAAGCTCTGGTGAACTCCATGCCAAGAGGGTTAAGGCAGTGCCGGAAAATAATGGTGGCCACACAAAATATTGACACTTTGGGCCCAATTTGGACATTTTCACTTAGGGGTGTACTCACTTTTGTTGCCAGCGGTTTAGACGTGTGTTGAGTTATTTTGAAGGAACAGCAAATTTACACTGTTATACAAGCTATACACTCGCTACATTGTAGAAAAGTGTAATTTCTTCAGTGTTGTCACATGAAAAGGTGGAATAAAATATTTACAAAAATGTGAGGGGTGTACTCACTTTTGTGAGATACTGTGTGTGTGTGTGTGTGTGTATGTGTGTGTGTGTATATATATATATATATTTATATATATATATATATATATATATATATATATATATATATATATATATATATATATATATATATTTATATATTATGGGTTATACCGATACTAGTATCGGTATCGGGACCGATACCGAGTATTTGCGTGAGTACTTGTACTCGTGCAAATGCTCCCGATACCTGGTAGAATACTTTTTTTTTTTTTTCGAGTGCAGGTGGAGGGGGCAGAGAGCGGAGCAGAGCAGTCCTCGTATGGGGCAGAGGAGAGCTGCTGCCGCCTTAGACAAAGCTAAGTCAACCCCCCCCTCCTCCCGCCACTGCCGACATCTAGTTACTATGCGCTGGGGGAGCACAAAAGCTGTCATTTGCATTTGAATAGCTGTGTGTTCCCCCGCTACGCCGTCATGTATAGCCCCTCCCCCTTGCCCAGAAACTTTGATAGACAGGTCACCCGTCGGACGGGTAATCTGTCTATCAAAGTGGGACTTGGCTTTGTCTTAGGGGACACAAGGCTGCATCAGGGACATGGCTGAATTTAGGGACATGGCTGCATCAGGGACATGGCTGAATTTAGGGACATGGCTGCATCAGGGACATGGCTGAATTTAGGGACAAGGCTGCATTTAGGGACACGTGGCTGCATTTAAAAAAAAGTATCGGTAATCGGTATCGGCGAGTACACGAAAAAAGTATCGGTACTTGTACTCGGGACAACCCTTATATATAAAATATCATTTTTATTTATTTTTTCTATGTGGCTTGCTGTTGGGGTTACTGCTATGTCCCTGCACAGTTGGGCGCAGTGCTGAGTGATGGCAGAGGGTGTTCTAATGGAACGTCTCGGTTCTCTCCGTCCTTCCATCTGCTGCAGAGAATTGTAACTTGTTGTGGCATTTTTATTGGCATCATGTGATGATTAGCGATATTGAGGAGCAGAATGTGATTACAGCTGAGGACCTGTCATTGGTGATGCTCATCCTTCCTCTTCATTAGACTTCTTTATGGAAAGGTCGCTGTCGCCTTCCCTGCCAGACTGTCTGTGTTCTTTTTCATGAGTGTAAGAATATTTAGAGCCGCATAGCTCGATCTGTTATTAAAGCAATATCGAATAAAATATTTGCCCCTTGTGCACCTCCTCATCCTCAATATGGTATAGCTGAGCCAAATGAATGTATGCCCCTCATTCTCAGCATGGCAGAGCTGAACCAAGTGTGTGCCCCTCCTCATCCTGCTCATGACAGAGCTGAGCCAAGTGTGTGCTCATCCTCTGCATGGCACAGCTGAACCAAGTTTGTGCCACTCCTTGTCCTCGGCACAGCTGAGCCGAGTGTGTGCTCGTCCTTGGCACGGCACAGCTGAGCCGTGTGTGTGCTCGTCCTTGGCACGGCACAGCTGAGCCAAGTGTGTGCTCGTCCTCATCCGTAGCATGGCACCCTCTTCTTCTTTCTCACCATGGCAGAACTGAACCAGTGTGTATGCATTGGGGGAGAGCAAAATACATGGTTTGTGAGGGTGTCGCCCGTTCACTGTCAGTTCTAGAGAAAATGACTGTCTGTATCCTTCCAATAAAATATTATTCTGCTTTTTCCGAGCACTCCTTTAAACTGGTAACACTGTAGCCCATTTCCCCCTTTACTGGGGGGGGGGTTCCAGTTTCACTATTCTCTGCCTTGTAATAATGAGTAAGAAATACAATTCTCCTCGAAGTTCTATTTTAATCTATGCTTGTGTTTATGGTGAGCGCCCCCTACAGGAGTAATCTCTGGACAGATTTACAGGGAAGTCGGATCTCTTGCACAAGTGTGGCAGAGGATTAAAAAAAAAAGTATCGGTATTCGGTATCGGCGAGTACATGAAAAAAGTATCGGTACTTGTACTCGGTCCTAAAAAAGTGGTATCGGGACAACCCAAAATTCGTTTTATTTTGGGTGAAAGGAGATGAGAATAAAACATTTATTAGGTTTGTATTGCATGTGTTGGGAAGATATCCCTTTAATTCCTGTTGCAGTGACCTCATCAGAAGTTAGGTGAAATGTTTCCAGCGGGGACACAGCAGTATAACCTGACAGGGCCCATCAGGTGTCTGAGGGGGGACTGGTAAGCTGTTCTGATTTTCTCCTGGTTGGGAAAGGGTTAGCGTTCGTACAATCTACGCAACGTCTATATTTAGCCCCTCAAACACTCGTTTTGTGAAGTAAATAGGAGCAGGGCAGAAATTAGCGGCTAATTAAAGGCTTGTCAGGCACAGATCATTACGCAGGCAGCCAGCTGGCAGAGGGCGCTGGCCGGACGATCAGCCATCATTTGTCGTGCTGGCGCTGGGCGGACGGAGCTATTGGGAATCAATACTGTAACACAATTACTCTGCAGCTTGCAGAAGCCAATATTGCTTTTCCAATAGGTCTCACCAGGGTCGGATAGATAAACAGCAGATTCCGGGTGCAAATATATGTCCATTCCTCGCCGCCAAATGCTAATACTGCTGGTGTTCTTGGGGGAAGGGATCCCTTTGATACCACCAGTGTTCCTGGGAGGAGTGGAGCAGGGCCTGCTACTGACTGAGCTGTTCCATAGAAGGGAAAAGAGCCAATCCCACAAATACCGCTGGTGTTCCTGGTGGGGTGGGTTCATCTAATACCACTGTTGTTCTTTGGGGGAGGAGCATATCCCTCTAATACTATTAATGTTCCTGGAGGAGTGAAAAAGATCCCTCTATTTCCACTGATGTTCTGAAGGGAGGGAAGTAAGTGCCTTTAATACCACCTGTTTTCTTGAAAAGAGAGGAACTGGGAAAGAGGACCGGGTACCACCAGTGTTCTTGGGGAGAGAGAGGCGTGGGTTACTTTGATACCACCAGTGTTCTTGGATGGGGGTAGAGAAGAGTGGGTCTCTCTAATACCACCAGTGTTCCTTGAGGGGGAGGAACGGATCCCTAGAAAACCACCAGTGTTCTGGGGGACAAAAGTGGGTCCTTTTTAATGTTGCTGGTTTTCCTTAGAGGAGGAAAGTGGGTCCCTCTGATACCACTGGTGTTCTTGAGGAGAAAGGAGCAGGTTCTTTGGGGGTGGGGAGAGAGTCTCTTGAATACTAATAGTGTTCCTAGGGGGAGGGAGTAGTTCCCTCCAATACCACTGGTATTCCTTTGGGGAGGGGAGCGGGTCCCTCTAATACCACCGGTAGTTCTTAGGGCCAGGGTGAGGGACCCTCATACACTACTACCTGGTATTCCTTAGGGGAGGGGAGCGGGTCCCTTTTTAAGACCACCAGCGTTTCTTGGGGAGGGGAGTGGGTCCCTCTAATACCACTGGTATTCCTTTGGACTGGGTAGAGGGTCCCTCTAATACCACCAGTGTTTCTTGGGAGGGGAGCCGGTCCTAAGACCACTGGTGTTTCTTTGGGGAGGGGGGTGGGTCCCTCCTAATACCACTGGTATTCCTTGGTGCCAGGGAGAGAGTTCCTCGTACACTACTACCAGTGTTCCTGGGGGGAGTGGGTCACGCTAATAACCAAGCTGTTTTTTAGGAGGGAAGAGAGAAGGGCCCACTAATACCACCAGTGCTCCTGGGGGGGAGGGAAGCAGATTCCTCCAATACCACCAATGTGTCTGCGCCGTGCATCAGCCACACATTTATAGAAATAAAACCGAGGCTACAATAAGTAATAATACAAGTTGCCTAGCTGCCATGCTGGTCCTCTGGCTTTATTACACGCATGTTCCAGGTCAGTAGGCAGCATGTGGGAGATTTGGGTGGATCTCCCATTAGGCGCCATATGAGATCCCCCCTACCCTACCCAACCCCTGAAATATAACACAATGTGGCATTTGATGCTTCCTTCAGCTTTTTTCCACCAAGAAAGGTAATGAATGACGCTGGAGTAAGAGGGACTATCTATAAATACATTTTCTGTGAAGGATTTGCAGTGAGTTATTGAGAATAACTGAATAAATTGCCTGGTGCACATTATAGATGATATGGTCGGAAGTGTGCAGATTATAGATAAAATAGTCGGAAGTTCCTCCTTTTGGTTAAAAAAATAGATACAATTGGAATATTATGCCATCTGAATGTAGGGGGTCATTAAAGACGCTGGAGTTTTCTGTGCACAACTCCTGCTTTAAGGGTGTTGTGCCTCGGCCTTGTGGTAACCCTTTCCCTGCCAGACCCTCGTTTCTCCCTGACTGAGGCGATCGTGTAAATCAGCATGTCCTGTGCTCACCGTCAATTTCCTGAAATTGAACTAATTGGTTTAGAGGTTGTGTGTTCTAGTCAGGTGACTGATACTATTATGGTGAGCCGGACCCTGGGGCCAATCTCCTGCCAGTTTCTCCTAAGTGGACATGACACGGCTTTGCTGCTCCCCTGGCTGCCAGCCACCATTGCCCTTTAACGATCGACAAACCACGGTGACACGAGCCGTCCTCAAAGCTCCCTCGTCTTGTCCTACGGCTGTTCGGACTGACCCCGTAACCTGAGTCCTGCAATGGCTCACATATGAGTCATGTGACCACTTACCTGTCTGCCGCTCTGCTTTGTGTCTCCTCGCTTGGAATTTGTTCTCTAGGATCTCCGAAGCTCACAGGGGAACTCCGCATTGTGTGGAATAATGCCGTAATACGTTGGTGATAGATGGAATCCACATGTAAATATGTAGGCCAGCGTCTGTCAAATTATGAGCTATGGGGACCCCCAACTGTGGCCCCTGACATCACCAGTAATGAACGTTACAATCACTTTAAAAGATAACTAAGCCTTAGAACAAAGTTTGTAATACATTGCAGCTTACGGGTCCCTAGATGTGGTGGATGCATTATTCTTCTTTTTAATAGGCTTTTTCCATTTTTATTTTTACCTGAAGATCCTGCCAGTAACCCACTTCTTGTTCTCGGGTGACAACACACACTATGTTGTATTTGTGGAGGATCGATGTTCGTTACCTAGGACAGGGCAATATAATGCTCTCCCTTGTCCTCATCTATAACACATAGGGGCGGTGTTTTGAGGTTTTGAAGGCCTGCCGCCTCTGGGCACATCGCCTGATCGTGCTGGCCTGCCACCTCTGGGTGCATCACCTGATTGCACTATCTTGCCGCCTCTGGGGGCGTCACCTGAGCGCACTGGCCTGCCGCCTCTGGGGGCGTCACCTGAGCGCACTGGCCTGCCGCCTCTGGGGGCGTCACCTGAGCGCACTGGTGTGCCGCCTCTGGGGGCGTCACCTGAGCGCACTGGCCTGCCGCCTCTGGGGGCGTCACCTGAGCGCACTGGCCTGCCGCCTCTGGGGGCGTCACCTGAGCGCACTGGCCTGCCGCCTCTGGGGGCGTCACCTGAGCGCACTGGCCTGCCGCCTCTGGGGGCGTCACCTGAGCGCACTGGCCTGCCGCCTCTGGGGGCGTCACCTGAGCGCACTGGCCTGCCGCCTCTGGGGGCGTCACCTGATCGCACTGGCCTGCCGCCTCTGGGGGCGTCACCTGAGCGCACTGGCCTGCCGCCTCTGGGCGCGTCACCTGAGCGCACTGGCCTGCCGCCTCTGGGCGCGTCACCTGAGCGCATTGGCCTGCCGCCTCTTGGCGCGTCACCTGAGCGCACTGGCCTGCCGCCTCTGGGCGCGTCACCTGAGCGCACTGGCCTGCCGCCTCTGGGCGCACCTGTCACCTGCTGCCTCTGGGGGCGTCACCTGAGCGCACTGGCCTGCCGCCTCTGGGCGCGTCACCTGAGCGCACTGGCCTGCCGCCTCTGGGCGCGTCACCTGAGCGCGATGGCCTGCCGCCTCTGGGCGCGTCACCTGAGCGCACTGTCCTGCCGCCTCTGGGCGGGTCACCTGACCGCACTGGCCTGCCGCCTGTTCTATACATTTGTACATGTAGGATTTGTAGCCTGTTTCTGTGTGTCACTTCCTATCAGGTGTGACCACATCCTTATGTGTGACAGTCCTGTTTCCGATTTCTCACCTTGATGATGGAGTCCTGGTGGCATCAGAGGAGGGCGATTTTGTGCCTCTGTCCTCCCACTGACGAGTAATGTGAATGCAGACACAATATAGCGGCGATCAATATTGTCCGCGGCTCTGGGTGGAAGTGGCCGGTGCGCTCATTAGCTGCCTGTAGGATCCGGTCTCTAGAAGCCGCTGGCATTGCTCTGTAAATTGCTCTCTCTGGGATGGGGGCACGTAGTGCAGAGGGGGGAGGGGAGGGTCTCCGTCTGCGGATTATTGAACATGATAAATGCCAGCTGCTTCCTTTCACTTGCCTCCTGTAATTGGCTTTTATTTAAAATGTCTTCATAATTGCTAAACATTTTATTTTCCTGCAGCATGACATGTGTGGAGACGAGATTGGTGGCAATTGTGTAAAGTAGATGTTGTTTTCTTGAGTGAATTGGACGCGGCGGCGGAGATCTGTCTCTTCCCGGAAAAGATTTGGTGTGAATTATGTACGGGTTGGGTTTGTAGTGACAGATTGTCTTCATACAGGGCATCCTCCCTATAATTACTCCCCGTGTGCTCAGATCGGGACCCTCGCTCTCATTTCCCAGAATTCCAATTTCTTAGGATGTTAATTGGTGATACGCCATCAAGAATGACTAGCTGAGTCCGTCTGTTACGTCTGTTGTACAGTCTGCGTCCTTGGCCGGTCACATGTACTTTAGCGTAAGGAAACCCCTTTGATATGAAATGTGTAGGTGGAGTCTCCGCTCCTGGAATCTGGTGTACCAGACCATGGACATTGTGGTCCTTCTTGTGGCCATTTAAGACTTCTACATCTCAGTAATTATTATATTATTATTATTATTATTATTATTATTCAGGGTTTATAAGAGCGCCAACAATTTGCACGGCGCTTTACAACACAAGGGCAAATCAGGGTCCACGTGTGAGGAGGAAGGACAAACAGTAAGAATGAAATTAAAACGTTCTAACTACAAGCAAGAATAAGTCCTACACACGACCGTTTTTCGGGTTCTAAAAAATTACGTGTTTTTTTTAATGTCATTAAAAACGATTGTGTGCGGGCTCCAGAGCATTTTTTCACAATCTAAAAATTTCAAACATGCTCTAATTTTTCACTCCATTTTTAACGTTGTTGTTGTTTTTAACGTCGTAAAAAATGGTCGCGTGTCGGCTTTAACGACGTGAAAAAAACGCGCATGCTCAGAAGCAAGTTATGAGACAGGAGTGCTCGTTCTGGTAAAACTACCGTTCGTAATGGAGTAAGCACATTCATCACACTGTAACAGACTGAAAAGTGCGAATCGTCTTTTACTAACATGAAAACGGCTAAAGCAGCCCCAAGGGTGGCGCCATCCGAATGGAACTTCCCCTTTATAGTGCCGTCGTACGCGTTGTACGTCACCGCGCTTTGCTAGAGCATTTTTTTTTCCACAATCGCGTGTAGGTAAGGCCGTTTTAATGATTGGCTTAAAAAAAAATTTTTTTTTTCTAGACCATTAAAAACTTAATTTTTTACAACCCGAAAAACGGTTGTGTGTACGCGGCATTACATTTAAAGAGCACCTGTCATTTCAGATCCATCATGGCAGTGCCTGTTAGCGGGTACCCACTCGCCTGCTGCCGCTACGTCCCTCACCTTGTTGTCACTGCCACGTCACCAGCCGTCCCATTAAAGTGATTGGGACTGTCGGTGAGTCAACAGCAGGTAGGAGGAAGAGCTGCTGGGGGGACAGAGATGACAGTTGCTCTAAAAATGATGATTTAAATCAAATCCACCCTGGGGGGGAAATCGAGACATTTTCGTGGCTGCAGGAAAGGAAATCGCATCATCTATGAACTGCCTTAGCAAATTGCACATTAACGCAATATAAAGTGTGTTACGCAGCACAAACAAAATGTAAATGTGTTTTTAGTGATTTAATAGCCAAGTTTAATTTAATGGCTATGACACAAAAGAACAGCAGTGGAGATCGCTGTACTAATGTTGCATAGTTAGTACAGAGGTTCCCCCTTTTTTTTCCGTACGGTTCTTAAGGCTGGATTCACACCTGTGCAGTTTTAGTGCTTTTTGCAGATTTGCACTACAGTCCATTTACCATGGTTTGCTACGGAACACGTTCTGTAGTGAAAATCTGCCTAGGTGTGAATCAAGCCTAAAGGCTTGTCATAGTCAATGCAATTTTCTTTCCTTCCACCACAGGATACCTTGTGCATGTGAATACAACTTGCCCAGGAATGCCCATTTCTTCAAATTGACATCTGATTTTCAAGGCGTTTTTTAATATTTGCATAACTCTAGCCTATCGTATGCATCACTACTGGGGTCTGAGGAGTCCTGAAGAAGGGCACAGTGTTGTTTTCAGGAATCTATGTAAAGCACCTTGCTGTGCAATGATCGACTTTACATTGCTTAGAGACGCGTAGAGACCCAGTGATGACATCATTGGATCTGAATCAAGATATGCAATAAAAAGAGGCTTTATTTAAAAAATCATTTGTGTTTTAAGCGGGGGCGGAAACCAGGAAAGGGGATTTGTTAAGCGAGGGCGGGACCAGGAAAGGGGATATGTTAAGCGAGGGCGGGACCAGGAAAGGGGATATGTAAAACGATTGAACTTCAGCTTTAATAGCAAAGACATGGCACTCCTCAATAGAGCCAGGAGAGGGCCCAGCATGCAGGGATTGGTAAGGAAGCAGGGGATTTTCTCAAAGCAAACGATTGATGTCAAACAATTCAATCCTTGTGTATGGCCTTGTTAAAAGCACTTGTATATCAAAGCACATTTTCCCATAAGAAATAATGGAAACTCAAATGATTCGTTCCACAGCCATTTATTCATAGGTCCTTCAGTTTATAGTCCAAAAAAGATTATAGAAATGTGATTGGTTATGTGACCATAAAATGTCCATCCACAAATAGAAGCCTCCACAAGGGCATTGGAAGCAAAATCCAGCAGGAGCTCCAGAGTATAAAAGAGAAGAGAGGAGCCTCTAAGTGTAGCAATATGTTTACATTTAATGAAGGTACAACATTTAGCAACACTCATGGTTGACGATTAATCACTTCAGCCCCGGACCATTTTGCTGGTCAATGACCAGGCCACTTTTTGCGATTCGGCACTGCGTCGCTTTAACTGACAATTGCGCAGTCGTGCGATGTGGCTCCCAAACAAAATTGGCGTCCTTTTTTTCCCACAAATAGAGCTTTCTTTTGGTGGTATTTGATCACCTCTGCGTTTTTTTTTATTTTTTGCGCTATACAAAAATAAAGCGACACTTTCGGAAAAAAAATAATATTTTTTACTATAATAAATACCCCCTAAAAAAATATAATTATTTTTTTCCCCTCAGTTTAGGCAGATACGTATTCTTCTACATATTTTTCGTAAAAAAAAAAAAAAATTGCAATAAGCGTTTGATTGGTTTGCGCAAAAATTATAGCATTTACAAAATAGGGGGTAGTTTTATTGCATTTTTATTAATATATATTTTTTTTTTACTAGTAATGGCGGCGATCCGCTTTTTTTTTTTCGGTACTGCGACCTTATGGCAGACACATCGGACACTTTTGACACCTTTTTGGGACTATTGGCATTTTTATAGCGATCAGTGCTATAAAAATGCATTTATTACTGTACAAATGCCACTGGCAGGGAAGGGGTTAACACTGGGGGGCGAGGAAGGGGTTAAGTATGTTCCCTGGGTGTGTTCTAACTGAAGGGGGGGACTGACTAGGGGAAATGACAGATCGCTGTTCATACATTGTATGAACAGACGAACAGTCATTCCCCCCCCCCCCCCCCCCCTGACTGTTTTTTTTTTTTTTGCTCTGTAACGAGCGATCACGGGTGCTCGGCGGTGATCATGCCTGCCGGGCACACGCGGCGGCGCCAGGGGTGAGCAGGGGGCACGCACGCGCGTGTTCTTGTATATCAAGTCAAATTTTATTTTATTTATAAAATGTATTTAAAAATGTTGCTTTTAAACCAAGTTACTCTCAATCCAAGGTTTTACTGTAGTCGGTACTTCTGGCCCGTGGAAGAACTAGTAATTGGGAACATGGATTTGGTTCAGTTATTGGAAGTCTTAGTGTGAGGGAGCATCTTTCCTTCTCTTTTTTCTATAGAGCAGTGGTCTCCAAACTGCGTGTCAGGGGCCGCATGTGCCCTTTGCTTGCCTTAATCCGGCCCTTGGGGTACTATTCCACCAACTGACACCAATGATGGAGCACCGTTCCCTCTACTGACGCCATCAATGGGACACTTTTCTTCTCATCGATATCAACTTAGTCACTATTCCTCTCATTCAAATCAATGATGGGGCACGGATGTCCAGACATTTTCTACTCCCACTGGTCACAGTCCGGCCCCCCTAAAACCGGCCCTTTGCTTAGGTTGCTATAGAGGAAAGGGAAGATGACCCTTACCACACTTGTCCTGCCACACAATAGTGCAACTTCCTAAAGGATGGTGACATGACAGGCTTGGGAAAAGGCAAAGGTCTTGCAACCTGTTACTCTTGGTAAAACATGCCCCCACCTATCAGTACTCTTATATTGTGTCGCTCGATCAGCTGACAGCGATTGGATTGGATGGAAGATCTTGATCCAGATTGCTGTCCCTGTCACGTGTCTTTCCTATGACCAGTGGCGGCTGGTGCTCCAATTTTCTTGGGGGGGACGCAAACAAACTAAAGTCTGGGGAAAAAACATCAATTGCAGCCCCAAATGCTGCCACTGTGCCCATTAAATGCTGCCACTGTGCCCCCCGCCTGCCCGGCACTTACCCTGTCTCGGGTGGGCAGCAGGTGCCGGCGGCGAGCGGTGTCCATGTCCTCCATGCTCTTCCTCTATGTCTTCTCCCACCCGCTCCTCCCGTCCTCTTATGATTGGACGCCTGATAGGCATCATATCACAGCGCCTGTCGTTTCAGCCAATCAGGTGACAAGTAACAGACCCGAGCACCTGATTGGCTGAGAGGCAGTGTGTTAGGAAAGCAAATATTAATTTGCTTTTCCTAACACACAGCTGAGTGAACTGTGAGCGCCCAGCATGGCGCTTGCTGTTCACCTTTTTTGATGCCTATTAGAGCCTATATGGCTCTAATCAGGTGATTCAAAACAATACCTCACCGCTGTAATTTAGGCACCCGGTGCGCAAAATGGGGCTGGGCACCTGAATAGGGCGTGTCAACGGCGCCCATAGATGGTTTCATGCATTGCATGAATCTATCTATTGGTGATAGAGAGGGGGCGGCACTCGTGTGCCTTTTGGACGCACCGCCACTGCCTATGACCCTAAAAACCTTCACTGCATTTGTTTATATTTCAGTCCTTTCTTGGAGCATTCACTTTGCTGATTGGTTGTAGTGTTGAGTATTTACAGGTTTTTATTTATACCACTTTAAGAGACTTCTCCATTTTGTGTTCCAGGTGGCGTTAATTAAAGGGACATCACAGAACATTGGGCTGATCCTGGTACAGGCCAGAGATGGAGACACTGGACATATCTGTGTGGAGTCGGTCATGCCAAATTCCCCCGCTGCGGGCATGGACCTGAAGAAAGGCGATCGCATAATTGCAATTGGAGGTAAGAGGAGGTTGCTGTCAATTGTCCTCTGATTGGGTGTAGGCTGTAAGCCACCGCCAATGCCTGAATTTCTGTCTGAGCCTATAGAGCGCAGGCCGAGGTAGGAGATGCCACCATTTATTCTGCTGGTAATGAGTGTAGTCATGTTTAGCCTGCCTGGGTACTGGGAGAAAATTAGGGGCTCCCCTACCTGAGCCCTCTCTGGAAATGCCTATTTCCTGGCTGTCTGTCTTTAATATATTTTGTATTGCTGATGCAGAAAAGAAAAAAAGATGCAGCAAGTAGTCACTATATACATACTGTATGGGCAGAAGTCTGCGGATCACTGACCAACACACCTGTAGCACCTTGTTGGATATCTCATACTCCAACCACAAGATTTTGGAGTGTGTTTATGGGAAATTGTGCCCATTTGTGAGGTCAGGTACTGATGTTGGATGAGAAGATCTGGCTCACAACCTACATTCCAAGTCATCCCAAAGGTGTTCAGTAGGGTTGAGGTCGGGCTCTGTACAGACACTTAAAAGAGAAGTAGGGCCAGAGCTCTGTTGGCCATACTTCTCCAATGGGCACAGGAGTGCACTTTGTTCTTCTCTCATGTGATGCGTATTCAGCCGACAGTGACTTTAGTGAGCTAAAGTCTGGTATTGACTGATGCCACTCAGCCGTTCCAGGCTCTGGAGTGATCCTGACTTGAATGTCAGGATCCACCCAGATGCCTAAGTGGCACCTGGCTCAGCCTCTCGGCGAACTGCTGAGAGCCTGGATCAGCCACTCCTGCCTCTTCTACAGCCAGATGCTACAGAGCAGAGAGGTAGTGACTGAACTGCTCACTGAAGACTGAGAACTGAGCCTCGTACACACCACTATTTTTGAACCTGAATTCCGTTCAACTTGGAAAAAAAAAAGATTCCGGTCAGAGCCGCAGTACTAACAATCCGATGTCGGCACAGCAATCTCCTCTGATGTGCTGTTTTGTTCTGACAGGGGGACAGCACTCCTTTAGCGTGTGTGTGAGAATTTTTTATTTTTTTTATAAAACTTAAAGAGGAAAAAAGTAAATAAAAGTCAGCAGCTACAAATACTGCAGCTGCTAAATTTAAAATAAGGATGCTTAGCTGTCCAGTGTGCCCGCGATGTCAGCAACCGAAGCCAAGCTATCGTTCGGCTCTCGGGGTGCTGCCGCTGCCATTTTCGATAAGGGAATCAGGAAATTAAGCCTTGCAGCTTTACTTCCTGGTTCTCTACTACGCATGCGCGACTCGCGCTGTGCAATGCCATTGGTCCTTGCTGTCTTCTGGGACCCGTGCGTCTCCCAGAAGACAGCAGGTGGGGGGTGCCGGACATGGCGTAGCCGTAGACTCCCACAGATAATGCAGGGGTCTATGCCCGGAAGTGGTGCAACAGCCTGTCTTAGACAGGTATCTGCACCCCCCTCCCCCCTGAAAGGTTCCAAATGTGACACTGGAGGGGGGGAGGAATCTGGACAGCGGAGGTTCCATTTTTGTGTGGACCTCCACTTTAATTATAATCTAAGTCTGAGTGATATTAATTACTGCTGCATTGTGGCAATGTTATACAATCCCCACAATTCCAAAAATGTTGGGATGCCGTGTAAAATATTCATAAAAACAGAAGTCAATAATTTTCAAATCTCATAAAACCATATTTATTCACAATAGAAAATATATTAAATGTTTTGAAAAGATTATGTACCATTTTAAGAAAAAAAAATAGGGTCATTTTGAAATTGATGGCAGCAACACGTCTCCAAAAGGTTAGAACAGCGCCATGTTTTCCAAAGTGTAGCTCCACCCCCTCTTATTTTAATAACACTCTGTAAACGTCTAGAAACTGAGAAAACCAGTTGCTGCAGTTTGCTGTTGCTTGAGAGTTAGGATTCTAACTGCTCAACAGTCCTGGGTCGTCTTTGTCATTTTTTAGTTTTAAGATGCGCCAAATATTTCCAATTGGTGAAAGGTCTGGGCCGCAGGCAGGCCAGTTAAGCACCCGGACTCCTCTAGGAAGCCACGCTGTTGTCATAGATGCAGTATGCAGTTCGGCCTTTTCTGAAAAACACGTCATCTGGATGGGAGCATATGCTGCCCCAAAAACCTGGATATATATTTCAGCATTGATGGTGCCTTTCCAGATGTGCAAGCTGCCCATTCCATACACACTAATGCACCTCCATACCATCAGAGATTCAGGCTTTTGAGTGCTGATAACAAGCCGGAAGGTTCCTCTTCTCTTTAGTCCGGAGGACACAGCTCCCATGGTTGCAAAAATAGAATGTAAAATTGAAATTCATCTGACCACAGAACATTTTTCCACTTTGCAACAGACCATTTTAAATGAGCTTTTGCCCAGAGATGATGGCAGTGACAGTGTTTCTGGATCATGTTCACATGTTCTCTGCATGATAGAGGTTTACCTCGCATTTTTGGATGGCATGTTGAGCTGTGTTCAGACAGTGTTTTTTGGAAGTTATCCTGAGCCCATAGTGATGTCCATCACAGAATCATGCCTGTTTTTAATGCAATGCTGTCTGGTGGGCGATGTTCATGGACATCCAATATTGTGTTTCGACATTGTGCCTTGTACAGAGAGATTTCTGTAGATTTTCTCCATCTTTTAAAGATCTGTACTGTAGATGATGATATATTTAAAGTCTTTAATCTGTGAAAAGCTGCATCTAAAAAGTGTCAACACTTTCAGAATAATATTCCTCAACTTAAAATTGCCAAAACTTCAAATATATCATCTACAGTAGAGGTGGCAAACACAAGGCCCGCAGGCCGAATCCGGCCCTCCAGGCCATTTCATGTGGCCCTTGCACCTCTCCTGCAGCAGCAGGAGAGCTCCAGCTCTCCATTTCTACTCTAGATCCCGTCGTTTTGCTTTCAAGCAATGCATGCCGCTTATTGCCAGCAGCAGCATAAGGAAAGGGGGGTGCACTGTGATGTAAGGGAGAGTGGGGCACTCAACCTCTGATGGTGGGATGGCTCTTGGCATCTAATGTAAAGGGGAGAGGATGCGCTGGACATCTAATATTACATATACAACCGACCCTTTTGAAGGCAATCGCAATGCTGATGCGGCCCACGATGAAATTGAGTTTGACACCCCTGATCTACAGTATATAGCTTTAAAAGATGCAGAGAATCTACAGAAATCTGTGTACAAGGGACAAGGCTGAAACACAATATTGCCTTAACCTCTACCCATCTTTACTTATGAGACACTCTGACTCTCTAGATGCTCTTTTTATACTCAACTTTGACCAGTTGCCAATTAGTTGCAAAATGTTATTCTGGCTCTTCCTTGTTAGTACCACTTTGCCAGCTTTTTGTTGCCCTGTCCCAACTTTTTTGAGACATATTGCTGCCTTCAATTTTAGGGTTGAAAA
This sequence comes from Rana kukunoris, assembly GCA_029574335.1. Classification (NCBI taxonomy): domain Eukaryota; kingdom Metazoa; phylum Chordata; class Amphibia; order Anura; family Ranidae; genus Rana; species Rana kukunoris. Next base: position 26,941,708 of record CM056056.1, on the reverse strand, counting down.
TATTTTTATTGGTAATAAGAACAGCGTAACAATTGCATGACTGATATATCAAATAGAAAAGAAAGGCCACAAGCAGGTCAAGTGGCTATTGCCTGCGGCCGTGCATATGCCGTAAATCAATAACACAGGGGAGTTCAAATTATATCAAACAATAAATAAAAACAAAATGGGGAGGGAAGAGAGAGAGAGAGAGGTGGAGAACAAGGAAAAAAGCAGAGATAGAGGAGAGCTGGGAGAACATGGAATAGGAGAGATAATAACTGTATTTATGAGGACCATCGCCACATGTGCTAATTCAGGGCAAGGGCAGGGATGAGCTGGAAGGGGTAGGGAGCATATCAGTCAGAGTACCGGATGAGGTTGAGCGAAGGACCATAGAATTTTATAATTATCATGGGTATTATTGTCGAGTGCCAGCATCTTCTCCATTCTTATGACGTCGTTCACTGTAGAGACCCACCATGACAATGGCGGAGTAGTGGTGGTCTTCCAATAAAGCGGGATAGGTTGCCAAGCTGCCGACAAAATTCTTCTCCTGCAAACAGCAGAAAATGGAGGACTTGTGGGTAAAGTGTCTACCAATCCACCCTTGAGAGGCTCCTTCCCAGTTCTGCCGACCACATCTTGGTGTAGGGGGCAGATCATTCTGTGTGAGGGCCTGAATCAGGCCGTAGAGGGAAGAGAGTAGATGTCTGGGCATATCATGGAGAGAGCTCTGCCTTCAATTTTAAAATTACCTATTTATTTATTTTTCTTAGCCCTTTAGTGACTGAGGGTAAAATGAATGTTAATGCTAGAATACAATTTTGCAGCTTTGACATGTGTTAGTAAAACTGTACATAACACAACTACTTTGTGTATGCGAATGAATTATACCTTGTATTTTTTTTTTTTTTTTTATTGAATTTGGCTTTTTTTGGTGGTAAGTTGTCTCCTAATGATTTTTTTTAACTTTCAAAGAAAAACACGCCCAAACTTTTTTTTTACATTTTGGCTGTATATTTATTGCTATTACCACTTTACCACCATAGAAGAACCCAAAATAAATTCTCCTGCCCGTGACGATCGCAGAAATACCACATATGTGTATGCTTTTTTTATTATCCTACCTAAAACACTGAAATTAACCAACATACTTTTTTTTTAAGACGTACCCAAAAAATACTGGGCCTGCCCTTTGACCCTAGCACTAACCCTGGCATTGACCTAGATCAAACGATGATCGAGCCATTTTTATTCTTTGTATACACTTTTGTTTGTTTTAAATCTTTTTCCCCTGCAAGGAGAGAAAGATACAATGCATCTTTCTCTCCATTCAGAAGAGGGAGAAAACACAAGGGCGGCCTATACAGTTACCAACCACTGTGATGGCCAATCAGAGGCTATCACAGCGATCAGGTACTGGGGGTCCCGAACGTTCGTACGAGACCCGGAACCCTCTACGAGGGCCCGGTCTCTGTGCTGGGAGTGCTCCCAGCACAAAGCGAGGTACACATATATGCAGCCTCATAGATAAAGACCCACTTCTGTGAGGCTGCATATCTACATACTGTCGGTGGGAAGAGGCTGCCATGGTACATTTTCTCAGTTTTAAACTTTTCATAGGTTTTCTGTTGTGAAAATATATATATAGGTTTATGATATTTACAAACCATTGCATTCTGTTTTTTTTTTATTTATTTTTTTAGATTTTACACAGTGTTCCAACCTTTTTGGAATTGCGGTTGTAATTAACAGTTTCCTTAATGGTTATAAGTGTTGTTTGGAATTGTTTAACTAAGCTGCTCCAATAATTTTCCTTGTTTTTGTCTCGCAGATATTAAGGTTACCTCCTCAATGCATGCATTCAAGCTCATCAAACAAGCAGGGGACAGAGTGCAACTTTACTACGAGAGGCCAGCCGGTCAGAACCAAGGTGGGGGCAACCTTCAGGAGAACGTGGGAACATTGGAAGAGTCCGCTTTCCCGCAGACCTTTGATGATGATGCAGCAGGTCTCTTGATAGATGCAGAAAACAAAGAATTGGATTCTGAATTTGAAGACCTGGCGAGTGAAGTGAGACCTCCTGCGGAGACTAAAGATGACAATTTCCTGCCAGTAAATCAAAGTCCAAAACGGATTGTAGGAAACCTTTCAACAAAATCTCTGGGGTCTATCTCACCCATTCTAAGCCGCAAACCAAATATAGCAAGTAACCAAACAGCGGCAAAGGCTCCAGCAAAATCGGGGAAAGCAAGTCCGCCAGAGAACCAAGAAACTACCCAACTCAACAGAACTTCATCAGGATCTGGCATCAAGCCACCGGTACCCCCGAGACCTCAAGTTAAGCTAACCCTAACTACGTGTGAAACTCAGAGCACTGTGGAGCCTGTTGAACCCTCTATTGATAAAGTAGATAAAGTTCCTCCACCCTCTGTGAATGGTGACAAACCATCTGAAAAGTCTGGGAAACAAGCAGAGGTTGGTGAAGAGCTCCCCATTCAGAAACCAAGCTCCCTGAAGCCAGAGGCTGCAAAGGACAGGACCTCTGAAGGGTCTACCAGTACCAGGGAGAGCTTAGAAGACCAGTATGTGTGGGAATCTCCAGAGACCATGTACAGGAATCGGCAAGGTCGATGGACAAGGGCATCTTGCATTTTTGATATCGAAAACCACCACAGATATTTGAATGTAGCTCTTTGGTGCCGGGACACATTTAAAACTGGCAGCCTGTGTTGCGTCGGGCATGTCAGCATCAAATTAGAAGACATTTCCTTAGAATGCCTTTCCACCTCATCTCTGGAGTACCATACGCGATTCCGGTTAAATGCTCCAGAACCCAAAGCCAATGTCAGCAGAACTGCATTGAGGAGTTTGAGCATGCACAAGGGGTTCAATGAGAAACTGTGCTATGGTGATGTCACTTTGAACTTCAAGTATCTGATGGAAGGCGAGTCTGAGAACTCAAGCCTTTTGCTGGAGAAAGAGAAAGATGCCATTTTTACAGAAGATGTGACCATGCTGCCGAAAGAAGAGTTTCCTCCCCCCATTGTGACTTTTTCTGAATCAAAGCATAATTTCCAAGACACTCAGTTTCAGAATTCCACCTTGTGTGATCACTGTAAGAGGAAGGTGTGGACCAAAGCTGCATCGCAGTGCATGAACTGTGGTTATGTCTGCCATAAGAAATGTCAAGAAAAGTGTCTTACTGAAAACCCATTCTGTGTGTCTCTAGAGAAAAGACCCGACCTGGAGTCCAAATCTGTTGGGAACAGAACAGCAGGCATTACCAGACATATCATCAACACCAGTTCCCGGCTCTTGAACCTAAGACCGGGACCTAAAATGAGACAGCCAGAACAAGGATGTGATTTGGTTGAGCCTTCGCCAAAGCAAACGCCCAACACTTCAGACAATGAAAGCAGTGACACAGAGACTGGTGGAGCAAACAGTCCTTCCAAGCGGTCTAGTGGCAGCTCGTCAAAATTAGCTCGCAGAGAGGGAGGATTGGATGACAGTGTTTTTATAGCTGTAAAGGAGATAGGCCGCGATCTCTATCGTGGTTTGCCAACTGATGAAAGGATACAAAAGTTAGAGTTCATGTTGGATAAACTCCAGAACGAAATTGATCAGGAACTGGAACATAACAATTCTCTTGTTAAAGAAGAGCGAGAGTCTACAGAAGCCAGGAGGAAAGCCCTTTTGGCTGCGGCACTGTCCAAGTCTGGTGAGAGACTACAGGCCCTCACATTGCTCATGATTCATTACCGGGCGGGAATTGAGGACATTGAGTCTCTGGAGAACTCGTCTTTGGCTCAGCCTAGAAAAACGGCGAAATATGAAGAAGAGTCTGTGGCGGTGTCTGAAGCTGCTGATAATGAGGATGATGATGCACCACTGGAGATGAAGGCAACTTTTAGTGACCCTACTGAGGATAACCTGCCAGAAGCCCTCGAGGCAGAGTAGTTAAACTTGGCCATAAATTTGCATCTTCTCACCGCTTGTACACTGTAAAACCCGAGAGGAAGAATGGATCTGCACCTTGACCTGCTTTCACATACACTGAATTGAAGGACTTCAACACCACTAGCTATTCGGCGAAGGCTCAGCCAGCCTGCTGTCCGGGTTATGCAGGAGCTAGAAGACTGGCGGCCCCAAGGCCAACTTTAGGCAAAAGGGAGGATGATGGAAGCCGATTAAGACACTGTTTGTCCAGCGCTGATAAATTTATCCTTTACATTGCAGCTGCCATTTTTTACTATGTCTGCCTGTCTGTCCATGTCTTCAGAAAAATGTATTTTTGGGGAAAATCGGACACTTTCTACAATATATTAACCTTTGCTGGCAGAGGAGGATATATTGGAGGCTGTTGGGACACAAGGAGCTTTGTGTGATGCCATGCTTCCCCATTCTTCACTCACAAACGCCAAAGATAACTTGTTTGTGGAGGAAGCTGAACGGAAACTCCCCTGAGATTGTACAAGGCCCAATAATATATATATGTTGGCTTATTAAAGGGAAAATATTTGATTTGTGTTCATCTCCTGGGACATCTCAAACTATTCTGCCCCAGATATGTTACACACTGTGTGATGGCCAGTGAAAATTTAAGATAAAACTCATTCCATAGAAAGATGCAAAAAGCGGCCTGTTGCCCAGTAACTATTCGTTATCAAACCCTTTTCTCGCGGTCACCAATCGGATTCAGTGGCAGAAAAGAGGAATTTAGATGAGGCAGTCTGCTCTTATTTAGGATAATGTGAGATTTCTTGTAGTTCCACTGCCATGGAGTAATTTTGTATGTATTCCCCTGGCTGGTAATAGAAGTATCAGCCTGTTCAGTACAGAGAGAACAGTCAATGTAAGACCGAGTGAACCCATAACATCCAATCACATTTAATGTGAATGCAGTCCGATCAGTTAAAAGCTGGTTTCTGATTGGCTGCTTTTAGAATAAAGCTTGCCATAGATATTAGAGACCGGCTGGATGGTGAGAGATGACGGGATGGTCACCATGTCTCCTGGGCTGGTCTCTCCACCACCTATTTTGAAATGATGTGGTCACATTGATGTGAAAGGTGAGACCATGTGTAGTGATTGGGCAAAGATTTTAAGCGGCCAATTATTGGACCCCCAAAAGCACTGATTTGGGATTGTCATGCCCTCCACCAATCTGCCAGATGCTACATCATCACCCAATCCACCCTTGAAAGGCAGCACATGGAAAAGTTTATCTCATTTCTACTGATACCTAGCAATCCCAACTCCAGCCAAAACGGACGTATTATTATTTTTTATTACTATTCGTGTTCCCATTTAGAAGATTTTATGGATTAAAAGCAGGTAGTGAGGTGGCACAGGTTGCATTTAAATAACATTTCCAATAGAATGAGGATGGGGGAGGAATCTTTTTCGGGAGTATATTGCCGTCACCAGGAGTGAGTGAGATTTTTCCACACTTCCTGTTCAGGTGACACATGTGACAGTAAGAGAAAAGATGGGGAGGCTATATCCCTTCCTCTTTATATCTAGAGCCAAACAAAATGTATGGAGTTGAGCTTCTAGGCCTCTTCTGGATTGATAGGCGCCTGAAATATGGCAATGTTTGATTTGATTACATGTGAAAGGAATACCACGATAAATCTAAATTATATAAGAAGCTTGCTCGCACTACAATCGTCAAAACATTGTGATATCATATATAAAGTGAAAGTGTAGCACTAAAGAATACAAAAAAATTTTGAATACATAATATATCAAAACCATATGTAACATATAAAGTGTAAAGTATAAAAACATTAATCGTTACAAAGTCCATAAAGCAACTAAAGTCCAAAGGAAAGAGATAAGGATCCCGTTGCAATCACTGTGATCGAAAGTAGCAGTACCACCTTCTGTGCATCAATCACCAATATGTGACAATCCACCACCGATGGGGATAATGTTCTTACCAGGAGCATGTGGACTTGATACCGTAGCACCGAGTCAGTAACGATTGAGTGGATGCAGAGACTGATGTCCTAACCTCACGACAGGGACCACCGTTCACAATGTTGTATCATGCATTGCGTTGGACCATAGAAACAAAGAAAGTCACATAGTGTAAAACTGTAACTGTAGATTTTTTTTAAAAGGTAGAACATTTACATCATATCCAAGATAAAAATTCCTTTATCCAAGATCAAGCAAGAAATAATCTCTGTATTGCAACGGCCTGAATACCGTGAAAATGTGACGTGTTTCATCCACAAAGGCATCCCCAGATGATGGGGAGACCCTTAGATCTTCCTTCTGAACGTCGTACTCTGGTTTCACTCAAGCGGTGCTATGGTATCTGAGTCCACATGCTCCGGTAAGCACATTATCCCCATCGGTGGTGGATTGATGCACAGAAGGTGGTACTGCTACTTTTGATCACTGTAATTGCATCGGGATCCTTATATTTTTGCTTTGGACTTTTTTTGTTGCTTTTATAAACTTTGTAACCATTAATGTTTTTATACTTGGCACTTTACACTTTGTTACATTCTATTTTGATATATTTTATATTCAAGAATGTTTGATTTGGCATTTGTGGTGGTTGTTTTTTGGTGCCACATATTTCCGTTTCTTGATTCAGGCAGGTCTTCAGAAGATGAAGGTTTATGAAGATATGAAGAGAGCAGAGCCTTAATTGGGTTATGTGGTGCACAGGGCACCACTCCTGTTCCTTAGCTTGCCTTTTTTGTTTCTTTGTACTGCACAGCTTTATAGACGGAGAACTCTCCTTTTCAGTTGGGCGGCTGCTACAGACAGAAGTGCATTAAGCCTTCAGTACATTGGTGGCCTTCCACAGGGGACATGTAAATCGGACAGGACAATAAGCCTACCACAGATCCTTGCATTCCTAGCATGACAGGTGCACTTTACTGTCATTGATCTCACATTAATATCCCTCTAAACCAGGTATATGTAATTAGCGAGCCTCCAGCTGTTGCAGAACTACAAGTCCCATGAGGCATAGCAAGACTCTGACAGCCACAAGCATGACACCCAGAGGCAGAGGCATGATGGGACTTGTAGTTTTGTAATAGCTGGAGGTCCGCTAATTGCATATCCCTGCTCTAAACTCTAACAAAAACAACACTTTGATATTTTTATGTTAAAAAATTAAATATTCAGAGATCCCCCACCTCACCACTCCCTCCTCAGTGTGTAGGATGTTCAATGTGCGACAGGACCATTATCCTGGGTTTTTGGTCCAGGACATCAGCTAATTATCACTTCTGTCAACTTCAAAATATTAGCCTTCTAATAGGTTTTATTTGGACATCTAAACAGCTGCATCATTACAAACTATAGAATAGGTTTTTGTTTAGACCAGAATTCTGCTGCAATGTGGACAGAAATTGCATCTGGTTTTGGTTATAACACACAAGTAATAATGTGATGCGATTGTTGCTATGAGAAAAAGTAGCCAATCAGGAATCCTCTTTAATAGCTGTGTTTGCTGTACTGCACATGTCCTATTCACATGAACTGGAAAAGTCTGGAGTGACCAGAGTGGGATCATTAAAGGGAACCAGTCACCGAATACAGGAGCTTGCCTTAGAATCGAAGCCCTGGAGCCTGAACCTTTAAAAAGCAGTCTGCACAGTCCGCTTCCATTATTACTGGTTCCCTTTAAAGCTCTTCAAGCATGTCCCACAGAAGTGAGAACTTTTACTAAAGCTCCACCCAACCTCTTACAGGTAAAAGCAATTCTTATCTTACACTGTGGCCATAAGTTTGTGGACCATTGGATCTATATAAGTTTGTGGGACATCCCATTCCATACCCATGGTCATTAATATGGAGCAGACACCCCTTGTGGCTTTGACCGCTTCACTTTTTTGGGTGAGATTTTTACACCCCTTGTGGCTTTGACCGCTTCACTTTTTTGGGTGAGATTTTCCATAAGATTTAGAAATGTGTCTTGGTGCCCATTTGTGAACTCAGGTACTGATGTTGGATTAGAAGACCTGGCTCACAAGCCATGTTCCAATTCATCACAGAGGTGTTCAGTAAGGTTGAGGTCCGGGCTCTGTGCAGGACATTCAATTTCACACCAAACTGGACAAACCATGTCTTTATGTAGGTAAGCTTTGTGCAGAGGAGCCATTCTTGCTGGAACAGTAAAGGGCCTTCGCCAATTCACTACCACAAGGTTGAAAGTACATAATTATCTAAAATAGCTTTTTGTATGTTGTAACATTACCCTTCACTGAAGACATCTGAAGTCCTAATTTGGGGGTGAAGGGGTGTCTACATTCTTTTGCCATATAGGTAGGTGTGATGCTTAGGTGTCCACCAACTTTTGGCCATATATTGTATTTTCGCCCCACCGACTCCTTAGCTGTAAAAGTAATTCTTATCTAATTCCCAAATTCCTTGAAAAACTTATGAGGGTAGCACCAATTTTTTTTTCATGGATTTTATTTTTTATTTCAAGGTTCCCATTTCAGGGTGAGTGGCCCACTGTGTGCTCCGGCTCATCTCTTTACGTCCTCATAAAAGATGGGACTTTTGTGGTGTCCATGAGGTTTTGCAGTGACGTTCTAGGGCAGTTCAGGGGAAGGTAGAAGACTGAGGGTTTTCGTCGGCCTCTCCTGCCTGCAAATACAGTATTTTCCTGTAGATGCTTCTAAAATTTTGCGTTCTCTTCTTTTGAAAGTACCATTCAATGAAAGCAATAGATACTTTGTATCTTTCCAATTATTTTCAAAACTCTGACTTCTGCTTTCATTTTGGCTTCTCAATCTAGTAATTGGCCAAAGTTGAATTGTTTATTGCCGGTCAATCTACGTCACATAAAGACCAAACACTCCCCATGAAGGAGACTTGGAGGGCTGTCTGTCATCTTCTAAGGAGCCCTTGTTATGCACATACAATATATAGATATAGAGGCAGTTGGTTAATGCTCTTGTTTTTGCCGAAATGAAACCTATGCACAAATAATCAGTCACTTTAATACGAAAAGTCCCACTAACAATTCCAGGGCATTCGGGAAGTTTTTCCACAGCCTAGTAAATTGGGACTACTTATAACAAATATTTTATGGAACGACTTATGACTTCTGACTTATGGTTGAAAGACCTTCAAGTCTAATTTCACCTTTTCCAGAAAATAGTCTGTCGTCAAGGGGACCCAGTAGGTATCGAAAAACAGTGCAGCTTTGTAAAATGTTCAGTAATAATGTCATATCGGTAGACCATTTGGGACCCCAGAAGCTTGGCTTAAAAACGCCCAGTTAGCAACCCCCACATCCTGGCTTGTTTGGACGTGAAAACCATTGGTTTTCACTTCTATGGAGCATCCAGTGGTTTTCACATCCTAGAAGCAAGACAAGACATGGGGGTTACTAACTGCGAGTTTTTCAGCCAGGCTTCTGAAGGAGCCCAAATGGCCATCGGGTATAACAATAGTATTATTGAGCATTTTACAAAGCCTCACAGTTTCTTAATATCTACTGGGGCACCTTAACTGCATTGGCTATTTTCTCGAAAGGTGGACTTGGCCCTTGGGGTTGTCTTTTCTTGCTTTGGGGTGTACTCATGTTTTTAAGAGCAGAATGTCCAACTTCTTGTAGGTCTGCTGTACCACTTGATGCAGAAAATACAAGAGCAGACTACGTCTCTACCAATCTTACTAATATAACGAGTCGGTGTCGCCTCTGGCACTGTCATTATTATACATTTTATGGTGGAGGCAGAAAACACTGCAGATATATACAGCTGCATATTACTTTATGTATGGGTGGATGTGATTCTTTTTATAATTTTGTGTTTTCATTTTTAGTTTTATAATACATAATTGTATTAGTTTTCATAATTTGTAACAATCTACTGTACATTATTTAATTTCTTGCACTTTAATCTTTATTTTCATATTGTTGTGTCTGAGTGGTTTGCCATACTGTGTCTCCAGTCCCATCCGCAGCTGCTGTAACGGTTGTAGATCGATGATCAGGATCGGTCACTATGAGCTGGGCTGTCTTTGTCAAAATGGGATAATTTTCTGCGCACTATAAGGAGGGTCATCTGGTGTTTTACAAATTGGTGAAAAATACCTACAGAGTTCATCACACTAAGGGACATACTTATATACCAGTGAGACTGAAATTCACCAAACAATTACTGCAGGTAAATCTTCTAGGCGCATTGTGTTTTTAATGCGGGTGATTGATTCGCTACAAGTGAGTGTTTGCAGAAAGTCACCTTTACTGCTTTGTAAAAACTGCCATGAAAAAGTACAAAAACAATACATTTTATACTGTTGTTTGGCAGATTTAATTGTGATGGGTGAGGTAGTAGAAAATTGTGTTTTAGTTCAGTTTTGCGTGAAAAGAAATGAAAACCAGTTTTTTTTATATATATATTCCACTTTAAAAACATCACACTGCTTTTGTCAAAACACTAAAAGAAAGAAATCTCACTACCACAATTTCTATGTCTTTTCTACATGTCAGACTGTTTTCTCCTCTTTCCTCTTTCTTTTCTAATTTTCTCCCCTCAACTTATCCCTTGCTTCGCCCTATGCATTCTCTAAAGTTGGCCATAGATGGTTCATTTTATTTCCTCCATCCACAAACACAAGTGAGGTAGATGGGAGAAACTGTTCCCTGCAGTGACATTGTATTCTGAAAGCGAAGCTCTACACTGTCAGAATACACTGATCAGCGGCCCAAGTTTTCCAGCTTTACCGTTTGCCAGAAGTCGAGAGACAGACACACACAGATTAAATTCAGTCCGACCGTGCTGCACTTGGCAAATTTTGATCCGTCTATGGTCAGATTTTTACTCTTCCTCTCCTGCCTTTCTCCATCTTTCTTTCCTCTCTCGGTGCCCCCCACCCCACTTTCCTTCTCTCTCCATCACTTTTTTTTCTCTTCCTCTGTCCTTTCTTCAAGTCCCCCCACCCTTCCCTTTCTGTCTTTTATTTTTCTTTCTCTCGCTCCACTTTTTCGTTGTTCACTTTTTCTTTCTCTTTCCCGTGTTCGCTTTCGCTCCTTCTCTTTCCCGTGTTCGCTTTCGCTCCTTCTCTCTCCCGCGTTCGCCTTCTCTCCTTTCTCCCGCGCTCGCTTTCTATCCTCTCTCCTGCGTTCTCTCCTTCTCTCTCCCGCGCTCGCTTTCTCTCCTTCTCTCTCCCGCGCTCGCTTTTGCTCCTTCTCTCTTTCGCGCTCGCTTTTGCTTCTCGTGCTCGCTTTCTCTCCATCTCTCTTTCGCGCTCCCTTTCTCTCTATTTCTCTTTCGCGCTCCCTTTCTCTCCATTTCTCTTTCGCGCTCCCTTTCTCTCCATCTCTTTCGCGCTCCCTTTCTCTCCATCTCTTTCGCGCTCCCTTTCTCTCCATCTCTTTCACGCTCCCTTTCTCTCCATCTCTTTCGCGCTCCCTTTCTCTCCATTTCTCTTTCGCGCTCCCTTACTTTCCATCTCTTTTGCGCTCCCTTACTCTCCATCTCTTTTGCGCTCCCTTACTCTCCATCTCTTTCGCGCTCCCTTTCTCTCCATCTCTTTCGCGCTCCCTCTCTCTTTCGCGCTCCCTTTCTCTCCATCTCTCTTTCGCGCTCCCTTTCTCTCCATCTCTCTTTCGCGCTCCCTTTCTCTCCATCTCTCTTTCGCGCTCCCTTTCTCTCCATCTCTCTTTCGCGCTCCCTTTCTCTCCATCTCTCTTTCGCGCTCCCTTTCTCTCCATCTCTCTTTCGCGCTCCCTTTCTCTCCATCTCTCTTTCGCGCTCCCTTTCTCTCCATCTCTCTTTCGCGCTCCCTTTCTCTCCATCTCTCTTTCGCGCTCCCTTTCTCTCCATCTCTCTTTCGCGCTCGCTTTCTCTCCATCTCTCTTTCGCGCTCGCTTTCTCTCCATCTCTCTTTCGCGCTCGCTTTCTCTCCATCTCTCTTTCGCGCTCGCTTTCTCTCCATCTCTCTTTCCCTCTATCTCTTTCGTGCTTACTTTCTCTCCATCTTTCACGCTCGCTTTCGCTCCTTCTCGCTTCCGCGCCTTCTCTCTCCCGTGCTTGCTTTCTTTTCTCTCTCCCTCGCTCTTTTTCTGTTCTCCTTGCTCCTATGTGGTGGATAGCTAAAAAGAAATTTACACTTCATCTACTTTCCACTGCTAACATCTGTCACTACTGTCCAACGCATTATATTTGTGATGATGTTTTTGTTACACATGCCTTGCAAAACTGGAATCTTCTCGACTACACCACATTTCCTTTTTTTTTTTTTAAAGGAACACTTTTGGAAGAGTCTCCAGACATTTACGTTGTACAAATGTGTTCATGCCAAAGCCCACCTCTAGCCAAGATATTTTGTTTCCTTAGTTTTGATGGTAAGGAGAAAGATTAGAACTTTTTTTTTTTGCCAAGTATCCCATTTGGATTCTCCTTTCTTCAGTCCTGGTGACACCCAGCAGGAAGCGAGATGGAACCTCTGAAACTGGGAGACAATTGGCAGTTAAACTATCTCACCCTTTCCCACTAAAGCTAAAAGCAAAGTGGAGTTCAGTTGGGCTGACTAGTTTGATACATGAGCTTCTAGTCTCTGGTAATGCTTCTGATGCCCAGGCCTCATAGCTCCTCGGCAGATGGTGACGTTGTGACAGGACTAATTATGAACATGGTGCACTCCTTTCATTCACCAGACCATGATTGGGCACATGTAGAAAGAAGTACCTACCTGTTCAGGTTCTTGAGGACTGAAAATCAGAAATGTCTATCAGAAGAATGTGTAAAATATTTTTTTAACGTATTATATGACCCACTTTTGCTCTCTATATTGGTAGCCCTTGTGCTGGTCATCTTCTTCTCAGAGAATCTTCATAATATGGAGAAAGATTCGATAGGTAAAGTCATATGTCTTAGATAATTCATGCTGAGAGGCCTTCGTAATACTCTGGTTTTGCTGAGTCAACTTATATAACACCCTTTTGTTAAAGCAAACATGACCAATATAGTTGCAATGGTGTTTGGCGGAAAGATTGCATGAGTGGACACTTGTGTATTTGTGGCTTTTGTCTTCCATGTTCCCGTGTCTGGTGTGAAGTTTCTTTCTACAGGCTGTTCTGCCATCACGGTCCGGCACTGTGGAAAGAACCTGTCACTTTGTGTCCTCTTGTAGATGTTTCTGTGTTATCAGGACAGGCTAGGTAAAAGTAATCTGCGGTTGATTTAATGCTGCTAATTCCATTAATATTTTGTACAGTGCAGAATAAATGTAGTGCAATATTTTTTATAAATGCGCGGTGAGGAATTGAAGTTTTAAGGGAATGTCCACAAATGGCGCAGTTTCTGCGGTTCTAACCCCTGGGTTGTACTGGAAGAAAAATGTATAATGTAACCTTTGCAACAATGCTGTATTGTACATAGCTTCAATAATAAAGGCATTGCGGGATGTGTTGTGTCTGTCGTTATTGCTGCCGTATCCTCGCTGTCACACTGCCAGGAAATGAACACAACGTAATCTAGATGACTCCTTATCTGTGTTATTACAGAAGGGTTTGGCGTTAACCTATATTCTTCTTTTTGATTATAAAATGAATGCAGAAAATTGTGTTTTCCAGGAGCTTTTTATTGAAAATGTCCACCGGAGAGCGAGGAGCGATTTCCAAGGGAAAATTAACTTTGCTTCTTCTTAAAGGTATACTCCATCTGAATTATGTTTGCTTCTTTTTAAGGGTGAATTTACTTTTGAACTTTCTCAGTGCACACCTCAACTGCCGAGTAGCAGTGATTCTAGTGTCAGTTTTTTTCTAAGCCGTTACGCTCAGGTATGAACGAAGCCTATCGGTATCCGGCAGAAATTCACGTGTACAGGTTAAAAGGTCACCAATGTAAAAAGAAGAAAATGCCCAAATTGCCCGAATTGAGCTACAAAAAAAGATCCAGAACTTTTTTGCGCTTCAGGCTTTTGGCTTCTGGTGTTTTTGGAGTGGAGATGTGAACAATCTCCATAGAGAATAATTGATTTTTTTTCCCCTCCAGGGTTTTGTATCTTGAAGCTACAAAATGCTCTGGTGTGAATGGGGCCTTTAAGGATGTTGAACTGCTCAGAATCCTTAAAAATGTAATAGAAATAGAAACACCCAGGTAAGACCAGGAAGCCTAATGATCCAGTAGGTGATCGCCTCTGCACACAATGAAATTAGAAGAAATGGCCGCACACCACTGTAGATCAAAATCATTCTATTTGGACATCCCAAAAACGTCAGGCATCGGAATGCTGGGTAGACGCGTTTCGCACACTCTGTTTACTCTCTTTAAATCATAATTAGGGTTGTCCCAGTACAAGTACCGATACTTTTTTTCAAGTACTTGCTGATACCGAATACCAATACTTTTTTTTTTTTTTATGCCATGTGACCAGTGTTGCCAACCTACCAGATTGAAATTTACTGGCACGACACCCGAAATTTACAGCCACGTTTTTACTGGCATTTCACAAAAGTTACTAAATAACATTTTTAGGTGCAAATTGTGAATGGGGCCTTAAGGATGTTGAACTGCTCAGAATCCTTAAAAATGTAATAGAAATAGAAACACCCAGGTAAGACCTGGAAGCCACCTGTTCATTCGGAAAAGGTAGAAGCCGGGTTTAGCAGCTTCTACCTCTGCTCTCCATCCTGACAGAGGTGGCGGAGGAGGATATGGAGGATGACATGGAGCGCAGAGGGGGACATGGTGGGTGACACCCAGCGAGGAGGGGGAGGGACATCAGCAGCACGGAGGGGGGACACGGAGAGTGTAGGGGGAGAGCAGCATAATGGAGGACAGCAGCAGCGCAGAGGGGGAGATCAGAATAAAGGAGGACAGCGGCAGCACAGAGGGGGGACACTGAGCTCGGAGGGGAAGAGGGGCACGGATGGCGGAACTGGAGAAGGATACAGGGACAGTCAGCGGTGATCGGGTGCGCCTTTGGGGGGAGTTAGAAAAACCCATCACGGCTGTATAGATTTCACTAAAACAGCTGGGTGGGGGGGGGGGGGGGTCCGGGTAGAAGCTGTCAGGCTGTATTGAAATCTATACAGGGAGATCGGTACTTGTAACTCCCCCCCGCCGCACCGATCATCCTTGGTATCGAGTGAAGCATCGGAGTATTTTCCCAGAGGGAAATGCTTGATATCGGCAACCCTAATCATAATGTTATCAGAAACTAGCCAAATGACCCTGATCAAAAGTTTACATACCCCAGTTCCTAATACCGTGTATTGCACCCTTTAACATCAATGACAGGTTGAAGTCTTTTGTGGTATTAGTGGGTGAGGCTCTTTTTCTGCTCAGATGATAAAGCTGCCCATTCTTCTTGGCAAAAAGCCTCCAGTTCCTGTAAATTCTTGGCCTGTCTTGCATGAACTGCATGTGTGAGATCTCCCCAGAGTCGCTCAATGATTTTGAGGTCAGGAGACTGAGATGGCCACTCCAGAACGCTCACTTTTTTTTTTCTGCTGTAGCCAATGACAAGTCGACTTTGCCTTGTGTTTTGGAACATTGTCCTGTTGGAATGTCCAAGTACATACCATGCACAGCTTCCTGGCTGATGAATGCAAATGTTCCTCCAGTATTTTTTGATAACATACTGCATTCATCTTGCCATCAATTTTGAACAAAGTTCCTGTGCCTTTGTAGCTCACACATCCCCAAAACATCAGCGATCCACCTAGGTTTTTTACAGTAGAAATGATGTACCTTTCTTCATAGGCCTTGTTGATTCCTCTCCAAATGTAACGTTTATGGTTGTGGCCAAAAAGCAAAAATTTTGATTTCTCCACTCCAAATTGCTTTGTGTCAGAAGGTTTGAGGCTCGTCTCTGTGCTGTTTTGGCATATTGTGAGCGGAATACTTTGTGGCATTTGCGTAGTAATGGCTTTCTTCTGGTGACTCGACAATGCAGCCCATCTTTCTTCAAGTGCCTCCTTATTGTGCATCTTGAAACAGCCCCATCACATGTTTTCAGAGTGTCCTGTATTTCACCTGAAGTTATTTGTGGGTTTTTCTTTGCGATCCGAACAATTTTCCTGGCAGTTGTGGCTGAAATTTTAGTTGGTCTCTTAACAATTCTTTTGCTGTCCCCATGACTCAGAATCTAGAAACGTCAGTGCAGCACTGGATAAAAGATGCAAGGGTCTGTCAGGAGTCCAGAAACTCATTGACCTTTTATACACACACACACAAATAAATTATAAGCCCCTTTGTGTCAACTTGTGTGCATGTTATCAGGCCAAAATCACCAGGGTATGTAAACTTTTGATCAGGGTAATTTGAGTAGTTTCTGTTATTACAATTTAAAAAGAGTAAACACAATTGATTGGTAATAAATGGCTTCAGCCAAACAACAACCAAGAAAAGTTTTTGTGTTATTCATATTCTCAGAAAAATGGCCAAGAAATCATGAATTCTGCCAGGGTATGTAAACTTATGAGCACAATTGTATATTGGTATTATTATAATTGTAACTAGTTTTGGACAGAGTGGAGATGGATTATGGGGTCCCAAGGGATTCCCTTAAAGTGATTGTAAAGTTAATATTTTTTTTCATTATAATAAACATGTTATACATTATACTTACCTTCTCTATGCAGTGGCCCTGATCCTCCTCTCGGGTCCCACGCCCAGTGCTTCTGGCTACTCCCTCCTGTCCGGTGCCCCCACAGCATGTTGCTTTCTATGGGGCACCCATGCCCCTGCTCTGTGTGTTTGTTCACGCATGGAGCTGTGACTTAGCCCGCCCCCTCCGTCTCCTGATTGGCTAACTGGCTGTGATCGACCGCTGTGATCAGGGGGCTGCTGCACATGGAGGGTTTTTTACCTTCATGCAAAAAAATACATGAAGGTAAAAAACCACTTTAATTTGTAGGGATTTCTTCTTGCTTTCTGTTTTGGCTATTTGCCAGGAAGTGAAGGGAATGTCCTTAATGCGACACAGATGGTAGAAAAACGGACAGGGGTTATAAGGTCCCTCTTTAGAGACTCCTAACTGTTGCCATGTGTGACCCCTATTTATTACCACAGTGCATCTCCCCTTGCCTACTGACAGGAGGGATTTATTTGGTTCCCTATTCAGAGATTTAAGGGACCTCCTTTCTAGTAAAGTCAAGCTGGTGTTGTGGTGTTCTGTCAAATACTCCAACCACGTCACTTCCGGTTTCAGTAATTGTATATTTCCACAAATTAATGTTTGGACACAACACAGGCAACCAAATACAGTCAGTCAGTGCTAGTCAGTAGGTGGAGTAGGACGATTCCGACGAGTCTGCTCTCACCCAGGGACAAGCTCAGACAGTCATGCATTTTTTTTTCCCTCCAAGCCCCTGGCGGCAGAGCACTAATCGCAGCACCCAGGATTCTCCTTTCCCCGTTGGCCTCCTTTCTTTCGCCACCCCCACTGGCTCCTTCCTACAGGTAAGGCCTGGCATTACTGACCCCCGGTCCATCCTCCTGCCTCCTACCCGGGGACGGTTTTGCGCCCGTCCTTTTCAGGATAAGCCATGGCTTCCACCCTGAGGTAACGGCCAGCCAAACACTCCCCTACACCCCCATCGTATGTAAAGTATCCCACCGGACAATTCTTTTACAAGAACGCGGCAGCCGCACTTAGGAAGCCCCCGGCTTCAGCCGAGGCCTAGCGGCAAGCTTGCGTTAGCGATTGAACCGTTTAACCCCTCCCCTGTCAAACTTCACCAAAGCCCCCACAGGACTCCTCGCGGTCCCCCAGGATCTCCATCGCTTGCCCCCTTGGTGCCCCAGCCCCCGGCTCGGGCCTAGTCCCGGTTGGCAGCCATCTTGCTACACCCAAGCCAGTGGAAAAAACGCAATATCACTCACCCCCACCTCCCTTCCACAGTCCGTTTACCAAAATTGGGAAGAGAATGTACGCCCCCCCCCCCCCCTCATTTAGCACTAAACAAATTATTTAGCATTTAATCCAGGGTTTGCCGATCGCCTTTGAGGGGTCAGGAAGGAATTTTTTTGCCGACGCCTGCATCGACCACTTGGAAGGATTAGGTCTGCAGCAACTAGTAAGTGGGCCCACACATGCTTCAGGTCACACGCTCTATCTCATTTTCAGACAAGATCTGGAAATAAACATTCTGGAAAATGAGCCGTTACCATGGACAGATCACCATGCAATTAAGTTCATAATTACCAAAAACGCCCCCTTAACAAAAATGCTAAAACCAGTGAGAACACACTGCACTAGATCCCAGAAGAAGCTCCATTCGGAACTCTTCAAAACTACATTAGGGAACAAAATAAAAACAATCCAACCACATCAAACATCCACAGAAACCCTGGATGCCATAAACGCAGCTCTACTACAGTCAGCGGACTTGGTAGCGCCCAAATGCAAAACCAGCATCCGAAAAAACAACTCCAGCTGGTGTAACGACCAGCTGTTGTTGCTAAAGCAAAAACGCAGAAGAGCGGAAGCAGCTTGGAAAAGAAGCTCTTCAGAAGAAAACCACACCATCTATAAGGTAATAACAAAAAAATACCACAAAGAAATATTTAAAGCCAAAAATAATCTTTTTTCCAACATCATCACTAATGCCCTCGACCGTCCCCGCGAACTCTTCAAGTTAGTCACCCAGACCATGAATCCAGTCTGTCTTGAAGCTCCCAATTCTGACACCCAAGAATTTTGTTATGAATAATCAGATTATTTCATTAACAAAATTGAAAAAATCAGTGAAAGCATTTAGCAAAACAGTACCCCTTCAACCCCCCCCTCCCCCCCTCAATCATATGCCCAATACCCACATAAATTTGCCGCAATCAACGAAAGTCACTCTTAAACCCATCTCCATCGATGCCACTAAAAATATCATCGGTGCCCTGCTAAATAGCACAGCACCCAATGATATTATCCCCACCAAACTGCTGAAGGAATGTGCTGATATTCTGGCACCGCCCATCACGCAACTTATAAACCAGTCATTCAAGGAAAGCATAGTGCCCACCCAGTTAAAACAAGGCATAATCTAACCTATTTTAAAGAAACCGACCCTCGACCCCAAAGACCCAAAACACCGTCGTCACATGATAGTCCTAAACGTCTTCTCCAAAATAATGGAGAAAGTAGTGGTACAACAGCATCTAGACACCCATAATTTGCTCGATCCATTTCAATCGGGTTTCCGTCCCGGGTACGGGACAGAAACAGCACTGCTCAAAATATGGGATGATGCCTTGTAGGCCGCAGACGAAGGAGAATCTTGAATGGGGGTGAGGTAGTAGGTGTTGGCGCCTCTTAATAGTGAATAAAGATGCTAATTGGTGCTATAAAAACCGATATTAAACTGTGACTTGGTCCACGTATAACCCAAGATTATACGATAACAAATTCATAAATAAAACATATTATGCAAAATTCATAAACAAAACATATTATGCAAATGTCCGTGGTAATTAGATGACAGTTTTTAAAGTGCTCTGTGCCGTGAATATCTTAAGTTGTATCTGGTGCTAATATTAAGCAGTCCATGCAGTAAAAGTGCTTTGTATAATAATAAATCAGTTGGAAGTGTTCACTCAGTGCTCCCTTTTCTCATGCTCTTGTGGATCCCCCACTCACCAGATCCAGGCACCCTCTAGGGGTGAAAGGCCTTCACAGTATTAGCCCTGTGTCGCTCTCTGGCAAACCTCCACTGCTAATGCATACAATCCGGCATATGGCTCAAAAAGAAAGAATTCCCATATAGTGTAATACCGTTGGTAAAGTATTTATTAATAAAAGGTCAGGTACTCACAGTATAAAAACGAAAAACAGGAGTATCAAATAAAATTCCCACGAGTGTTTGTGACCGAATGCTATCCCGCTCGACCGGTTTTGTCTGGTGACGTCATCTGGAGCCTCTTGAAGGAGAATCTTGTCTTCTAGTACTGTTGGACCTAAGCGCAGCTTTCGACACGGTAGACCACAAACTATTACTGACTCGGCTAGCTGAAGTAGCCAGAGTCGCGGAATGTGATTTATCTTGGTTCTCCCCCTTTTTGGAAAACCGATCACAAATAGTGAATTTGGGACCTTTCACTTCGGAAAAACGCACAGTGTCATGCGGAGTCCCTCAAGGATCCCCTCTGTCGCTGCTGCTGTTCAATATCTATCTTCATCCTCTCTTCGAAATCATCAGTAGCCAAAAGTTACTTTACCACTCTTATGCAGATGACACACAATTGTACTTTCGCATCTGCAACAAAAAGGATCATCATCTCGGTCTAGAGAAATGCCTCTCTTTGATAGAAAATTGGATGACAAAGAGTTATCTTAAACTCAATGGTTCGAAAACAGAACTTCTCCTGTTTCACGCCAATTCGAAAGAATCAACTTGCAACAACTTGGACACCCCCGCCCATTCTGGGAAAAATTATCACCCCTAGCACCAAAGTCAAAAGTCTCGGAGTCATCTTTGACACCTACATGACAATGGACGCACAAATAGGGTCAGTAGTCAGCGGATCGCACCATCTGTTGCGCCTACTACGCAGACTTATTCCATTTATTCCTGAAGAAGACATAACAGTCGTGGTGGGAACAATTGTTAACTTAAGACTTGACTATGCAAATGCCCTTTACCTCAGACTCCCAAAGTACCAAATCACCCGCCTGCAAGTCGTTCAAAATACGGCCGCTAGACTTGTAAATGGGATAAAAACCTGGGAATCCATCTCACCTTCGCTGAGAACCCTTCATTGGTTGCCAGTAAAAGACAGAATTAGTTTCAAAGCACTCTGTCTGACGCATAAATGTGTTCAAGAAAACGCCCCCCAATATCAATGTGAAAAATTAAAAGCTTACAACCCCAATCGCGTTCTGCGATCCACCAAATCAAAATATACTCCAGATACCCAAAGCCAGATACAAGTCCAAAGAAGAAAGAAGATTTGCGGTTCAAGGCCCTAGACTATGGAACGCTTTACCAACCAGCATTCGTTTGGAGGAGAATCACTTGGCCTTTAGGAGAAAGATCAAAACTCATCTCTTTTGAGGTCAAAGGAGAAATAGACAACGAGCGACCAGAGGCGATTCAGTTCGCATGTGCAGCGCTATATAAGTCTCTCACTCACTCACTCACTCACTCACAGTCCGGTACTGGAAGATTTGGCTATTTTGGCAGCACAGTGGCTAACGAACACCAAGTTGTCGCCTCCATGGAGGCCGCCATTTGTTGACTAGTATCGGTGCAGAGTAACAATCTCCACTCATAACAGCGTGCACCGGACTCTATTCGGTTTCCCGGTGTTGTGTCAAAACGGGAATTCATCAAAAACTCCAATTACTTATGGTTAAAAAAAAACGGAAGTTAAAGGATTTGTAAAGGGAAACAATGTTTTCCCTAAATTGCTTCCTTTACCTTCGTGCAGTCCTCCTTCACTTACCTCATCCTTGGATTTTGCTTTTAAATGTCCTTTATTTCTTCTGAGAAATGCTCACTTCCTGTTCTTCTGTCTGTAACTACACACCATAATGCGAGGCTTTCTCCCTGGTGTGGAGAAAGCCTCTTGAGGGGGCGAGCAGGAGTGTCGGGACACTCTCTACTTTGCAGATAGAGAAAGGAGATGTGTGTTAGTGGGCAGAGTTTCTGACAAGTTGGATAATATGACAGAACAGGGGCGCTGGATAGGGCGGAAGAGACTCCCAGGCAGCGTTGTTAAGCCTCATCTCCAGCTATGTGATTGTTATGGTTGGAAGCACCGATAGTGGGGATGAAACACTCCAGAGGAATATGTTTGGGTGCCACACTGAAGTTCAGTCCCTTGGCAAAGTCTTCTCCAGCTGGGTAAGCTCCATCTGAAATGTTCTTTGCCCACTTGTCTTTCTTGGCTTGGTAGTGTTGCACCACCTGGGATGTTTTTCTGTTCTGTTGGTGTTTCTGGTCCATAGAAGCAAAATAGCGAACTAAGAATGATGCTTGGCTGAGCAGATAAACATCTTCAACATTGCAGTACAAGTCCAACTGAATGTGACCAATTACTGCTAGCTATGCTATGTCTTAAGTAAATAAACATTGTGGCTTGGAATTGCAGTGTTTTATCTTTTGCCCATTCAGGCAAATATCCGTTTGATACAAAGGATTTTTAAATGCAGCAGATTATCCCCAAAATACACTGCTCAAAAAAAAAGTAAAGGAACACTTTTCAATCAGAATGTAGCATCAAGCCAATTAAACTCCTGGGATATTGATCTGGTCAGTTAAGTAGCAGAGGGGGTTGTTAACCCCCCTGCCGGTATCCCTGAGCGCGACTCGGGTTGGATTTCTCATGTTAATATCGATATCCCCGAGTCGCGCTCGGGGTCAATATGCAGAGCCTGCAGCGCGCGCTGGCTTACCTTGGATCCAGGCGGGGTACTGTACTTACCTTGTCCCTGGATCCAGCGATGCATCCCCGCTGTGTGAGCGAGTGGCGTCCTCCATTCGACTCACACAGTGCCCGCACGCCGCCGATCTCCGTTCCCTGCGACGTAACGGCGCACGGGGGCGGAGACCGGCGGCAAATTCAAAAAAGTAAACAAACACATTACATACAGAATACTGTAATCTTATAGATTACAGTACTGTATGTAAAAAGTACACACCCCCCTGTCCCTAGTGGTCTGCCCAGTGTCCTGTATGTTCTTTTATATAATTAAAAACATTTTTTTTTGCCTGCGCAACTAAAAGTGTCCCTCACTTGCAGAATTGAGCGATAGCGATTTGTGGGGAAATTCGTCATAAAAAAATAAAAGTAATGACAGCGACAATTCTGCAACTGAGCAAATTTCAGTGATTTTGATTGATTACATTAGTGAATAATTTTTATTATAATTACATTATTATTTGTTATAATTATTTATAGTTATTTATTATATTATAATTTTATGATTTTGTGTTTCAAACTTTATCATACCCGGGATGTCTACTAGACTCTGGTTTGGACAAATTTAAGTGAGTTATTCCTAAAAAATTTAGGCCTACAGTATAAAACGCAGAATTTCCATGCAAAATAATTGTACCGCTTTTGGTACGTAATTCCAGACAGAATCATACCGCCAGGGAGGTTAATCAGTTTCAGCTGCTTTGGTGTTAATGAATTTAACAGGGGCACCAGATGGACAACAATAAGTTGACCTCCAAAACAGGAATGGTATTACAGGTGGAGGGCACTGTCATTTTTTTCCCCTACTCTTTTCTGAGTGTTTTTGTATTTGGTTAGGGTCAGTGTCACTACGTGTAGCATTAGGTGATACCTTGACCCTAAAGAGGTATCACAGGCAGTACAACTTCTCCAGGATGGCACATCAATATGTGTCATTGCCAGGTTTGCCGTGTCTCCCAGCACAGTCTCAAGAGCATGGAGGAGATTCCAGGAGACATGCAGTTACTCTAGGAGAGCTGGACAGAGCCGTAGAAGGTCAATAACCCATCAGCAGGACCAGTATCTGCTCCTTTGTGCAAGGAGGAACAGGATGAGCACTGTCAGAGCCCTACAAAATGACCTCCAGCAGGTGTGAATGTCTCTGACCAATCATAAACAGACTTCATGAGGGTGGCCTGAGGGCCAGACGGGCCTCTAGTGGGCTGTGCTCACTGCCCAGCGATGTGAAGCTCGATTGGCATTTGCCATTGAACACCAGGATTGGTAGCTTTGCCACTGGTGCCCTGTGCTTTGCAGAAATGAGAGCAGGTTCACCCTAAGCACGTGACAGACATGAAAGGGTCTGGAGAAGCCGTGGAGAATGTTATGCTGCCTGTAACATCGTTCAGCATGAACAGTTTGGATGGTCCAGGGAGGCATATCCATGGAGGGACGCACAGACCTCTACAGACTACACAATGGCACCCTGACTGCCAATAGGTATCGGGATGAAATTCTTGGACCCATTGTCAGACCCTACGCTGGTGCAGGGGGTCCTGGGTTTCTTCCTGGTGCATGACAAATGCCCGGCCTCATATGGCGAGAGAATGCAGCCAGTTCCTGGAGGATGAAGGAATTGATACAATTGAATGCTAACCTGACCTAAATCTAATTGAAGAGCTCTGGGACATTATGTGTCGGTCCATCTGACGCCAGGTTACACCTCAGTCCAGGAGCTCTGTGATGCTCTGGTCCAAATCTGGAAGGAAATACCCTGGGACTCATTAGGAGCATGCCGCGACGTTGTCAGGCATGCGTTGTCAGGCATGCATATATTTTATATATATATTGTGATTCTGTACTTGTCAAATATGCTGCAGAAATCTCCCTCCACTGATTCTGGCTGCAATCATTTTATCTGTGGGCAGCTGAAGCTGCTGCCTGTTGACTTCCTGCATTTACACAGACACATAGAGGTACACCTCCAGCTCTGCAGCTCTCATAGGCCCTCTTATGACTCATCCTGGCAAACTCTCACGAGAGAGAGAGAGATGTGCATTATGTCATAAGCCTTGGCTTTTTTCCAAAAAAGAAACAGGAAGTGGGCTGCATAAGGTTTTTACTGGCAGACATTTTTTTTTTTTACTATCCAAAGTTAAAACAAGTGCAGAAGATTTAATAGATGGAAATTGAAAAAATTACTGAAGTTTTGCTTTAATGTAGCAGTTGCTTTATAAGATTATGTAAGAAGCGTTTCATCTGTATTTTCAAAGAGGTAGCCTCTTGTGTTTTTTTTTTTTTTTTTTTATAGTATGCACTACATTTGATTCTGAAAAGGCAGTGTTAAAAAAAATTTAAATAAAAAAGAATTAAGAAAAAATGCTTATTAAAAATCAAATATGTTAAGTCACCTTTTAAGTTCACATTCCATGTTTATGTATATAAAACTGTTAGTTTGTGCAGCCAGGTCTCCTCTACAAGATATTTGAGCTGCAGGAAAGAAAACATCCTCTTGATTTAGTTATAAGTGGACACATGGCTGGACAGATATTGATTGGTCAATCATGGCTAACAGTAGACGACTGATGGCTGAAGACCATTGCAGCTTGCACAAGAAGCCCCAGGCCTCAGGAAGGACCGTACTGCTGTATTATTTCCACTTTAGTCTCCTAAGCAGGCTGAGGAATTTTGCCTCTACCATTGCCTGCCCTTCACTGATTACGTACACTGATCTATTTTTTTTTTTTTTTACCCAACAGATGACCCAGTTGTGTTTTTCAGAATGGTGTTACCTGGAAATTGGATGAATTGACTGAATTTAGGAGGGCCTTTAAACATTCTTCTCAAATCCACCAATAAGAATGGCTTCCATGATGCAGGTTGCTATTTGAAGTATGGGCACAATTTTCGTTCAAAACAAATACATAACTCAAATACATACCGTGTTTCCCCGAAAATAAGACCTAGCATTATTTTCCAGGAGGGATGAAATGTAAGCCCTACCCCGAAAATAAGCCCTAGTTTAAAATGCTTGTAAAATCCTATAATACACTCTATTACAGTAGTATATAATGTACAATGTGTGTGTTTCTGTAATATAATTGTGGGGAAAAGAGCTCCGGTGGGTCACAGAAGTGCAGAACAGGGCTGTCGCTGAGAAACACGGAGTTTGAGCTCCCTCCAAAGATTCTCTATTGGGTTTAGGTCTGGAGACTGGCTAGGCCACACCAGAACTTTGATATGCTTCTTACAGAGCCACTCCTTGGTTATCCTGGCTGTGTGCTTCGGGTCATTGTCATGTTGGAAGACCCAGCCTCGACCCATCTTCAAAGCTCTAACTGAGGGAAGGAGGTTGTTGCCCAAAATCTCGCAATACATGGCCCCGGTCATCCTCTCCTTAATACAGTGCAGTCGCCCTGTCCCATGTGCAGAAAAACACCCCCAAAGCATGATGCTACCACCCACATGCTTCACAGTAGGGATGGTGTTCTTGGGATGGTACTCATCATTCTTCTTCCTCCAAACACGGTTAGTGGAATTATGACCAAAAAGTTATATTTTGGTCTCATCTGACCACATGACTTTCTCCCATGACTCCTCTGGATCATCGAAATGGTCATTGGTAAACTTAAGACGGGCCTTGACATGTGCTGGTTTAAGCAGGGGAACCTTCCGTGCCATGCATGATTTCAAACCATGACGTCTTAGTGTATTACCAACAGTAACCTTGGAAACGGTGGTCCCAGCTCTTTTCAGGTCATTGACCAGCTCCTCCTGTGTAGTCCTGGGCTGATTTCTCACCTTTCTTAGGATCATTGAGACCCCACGAGGTGAGATTTTGCATGGAGCCCCAGTCCGAGGGAGATTGACAGTCATGTTTAGCTTCTTCCATTTTCTAATGATTGATCCAACAGTGGACCTTTTTTCACCAAGCTGCTTGGCAATTTCCCCGTAGCCCTTTCCAGCCTTGTGGAGGTGTACAATTTTGTCTCTAGTGTCTTTGGACAGCTCTTTGGTCTTGGCCATGTTAGTAGTTGGATTCTTACTGATTGATTGTATGGGGTGGACAGGTGTCTTTATGCAGCTAATGACCTCAAACAGGTGCATCTAATTTAGGATAATAAATGGAGTGGAGGTGGACATTTTACAGGCAGACTAACAGGTCTTTGAGGGTCAGAATTCTAGCTGATAGACAGGTGTTCAAATACTTCTTTGCAGCTGTATCATACAAATAAATAGTTAAAAAATCATAAATTGTGATTTCTGGAATTTTTATTTTGATTATGTCTCTCACAGTGGACATGCACCTACGATGACAATTTCAGACCCCTCCATGATTTCCAAGTGGGAGAACTTGCAAAATAGCAGGGTGTTCAAATACTTATTTTCCGCACTGTATAAGCTGCTCGAAGCAGCTCAGAAGCAAGTCAACTGCACCTACAATAAATTCCTAATGATCTCAGAAAAACTTGACATTTGTCAATCAACACAAGCCCAACGCCCATTGATACAGGCCCTTAAGGTTGCCAAAAGTGAAATGAACATTCCTAGATACAGAAAATTAAACTCGATAGTTCACATATTGACATTTTGTGATATGCAAATGACCATAATAGATTTTTACCCAACAAAAGAATCAAAAAATGAACTGATAAATTTGTACTCTTGTGGCCTTTGTAGAGGAGACCAGAATTCTACTGTGGCCATTGACATGAAGATATTGTAAAGAGAAAATTTTTCATAATTAGAACTCTCATATTTTTTATTTTTTTTCTAATTTAGTTTTTATGTAGTGCTTTATTGTCTTTTCACGACACCTAATGATTTTTAAGATGGTTGTCTCCATCTCCCTGTGTGATGACCATTGAAGCTATTTTTAAAAACAGTTGCTACATGTCTATGGCCACAGGCTTGTTTCTCCTCTTTCCCCCCATCCAGCTTGTCTTGCCAATTATTTGGATCTGGGTACTGCGGTTGGTTAATGAGCACACGCTTTTAACAATATATCCCACAATTTTTTTTTGTCAGTTTAAGGCTATGTTCATCTTTGTTTTTTTTTTAAAAAGATGCACATGATTTTGAAAGTAAAAAAAAGGGCATTTACTATGTTTTTTTACTCAAGAGCCTGCAAACACAATCAGTGGATCACAGGTGCAATGTCAGGCTCTTGCAGACACTTCCTATAGCTCCCTGCCTGTACCTCTGTATGGGCTATCCGTTTCAAACTTGCAGGAAGTGTCAATATATATAAGAGTGCTGATCAATGCTGTCCTAGCTTATTGAGAACTACAAGTCCGTCTGCCACTGTGGAAGATGGGACTTGTAGCCCATTCATTCACAAATCTCTCTGAATAATGTGATTATGTGGGCGCCAATTTAAAATGTGACTGCAGGGGAGAGGAACCCCTACCCACTGTCATGGGGAGGAGAACTCGGGATGATAGGGGTGTTGTAGTCACATGTTACACCCTGAATATGTATCCTTTTACTATCAGTTCAGACTTTTGCATGGTTTACACAGAGGTGCTGCCGATGTGCCCATGTTGCATTGATTTGTGGTAAGCTCCTAGTTACAAATCTGTTTTGAGGGTCACTTTCCCGGTACAGTGGAACCTTGGATTACGAGCATAATCCGTTCCAGGAGAATGCTTGTAAACCAAAGCACTCGCATATCAAAGAGAGTTTTCCCATAGAAGTCAATGGAAAACGAAGATAATTTGTTCAGCATTGACTTTTGTTGCATGCAATACCGCTTGTGGCTTTTGTCTCACCATGAAAAAATAATAACTAACAGATGGATTAAGGCAAAATTATGGACCCCCTGATCCCTACTACTGACATGGAGAAGAATTTCAATAAGTACAGTGAAGCCACCCTTTTCATATTGTCTGTACTGGCCCCACTAGACACCAGCTGCCTACAAGTTTATCCTCCCTTGTTAATCGGGGGGCGCAATAATGACCCGGCCCCCTGTACCCCTGGATAGGAGGGGGCGGTGGAGGAATCGATCCCCTCCTTCCTAAATCTGCTGAATATGCCGCTTCTCCTCCTCTCCCTCCCGCAGGCATTCAGCAGATGCAGGAGGGAGGGGATCAGTTCATCCATATGCTGCCACCCCTCTAATCCAACTCCCCAATGCTCCTCCGGGCCCCTGACCTCTCTCATGGCCACCCTGTGCTGTCACCCCCCCCCCCCTCGCTCCCCACATCTCTGCTGGGTTCCCCCCTCCCCTCTCCTGCAGGCTGCCGTGGGGGGGGTGCTGTGAGGATGGAGAGCAGAGGAGGAAGTCCGTAAAAGTGTTATTTACAGGCCCCTTCCTTGTCTGAATGGACAGTGTCAGTGATGCATACCAATAACTGACTCTTCATTCATACCCGAAACATAGTAAACTGTGTTTACTATACCTCAGTTTGTGGTTGAACGGGAAGCTCTGAGCTATTCCTGTCTATTCATTCTGTGCAGCTGAGGCTGCAGAGATGGAGATTGAGGGCTGTGTCTCTGTCTCAAAGGTGAAACATCAGAGGTCTGTTAATATTCCTGACATCTTATCAAAGCTCCCCAACGGGCTCCTAAAATATTGTAAAAAAATTAATGAAATGGTAAAAAAATATATATAAATGTAAAAAAACTACTGACACCAGTGGCAAAAAAACAGGATCCTAAAGGTCGCACTAGTGACCGGACCCTGGCATTCCGCCACCGGGCTTGGAGGAAAGGGCCCTAGCCAGGGGGGCCCTTCATGGTTTCTTGCATCGGGTCCCCCACGGGTCTAGCAACGCCTCTGGGCCAGGTGCAAAGCTTTCGCCAGATGTAGTATCTGCTGTCTTTACAGCAGGAGCATGAAGGATGTAGCTGGGCCCCGTGGACTTCAATCGGGTTCTAGGTTACCTTGCGGATAACCCGGATCTGCATAACTTGGTGATCCTAAAACTACACATCAGCCAACCAGCAGCTTATCTCCCACCACCCCATGGCAGACTTTACCTCTCTCATTCATCACATTCAGACTGAAAAATAAAAATGATCAGGCGTTTAGCATTTTATACACATTTACATTACAATTACAGTAGTTAAAAATATATTGCATAATATGTAATAAAATTAAATACATAAAATAACATCTTTCAACAATATTTATAGCAATGAGTCTATAAAAGTCTGTTTCTCTTTAAACTTGGTAAGGCGGTTGGTAATAATGTGTAGTTCTTATGTGTCACATTGGGAGCGTAGATGAGAAGTGATTGTATTCGTGGATGAAGCGGAGCGCACGCGGAGAGCGAGTGTGGCAGGTTTTTTTCTTGAACATTAAGGGGAGGTTCTGGTGTTTCATAGAGGCCATTGGTCACCAGTGACCTCCCTAGGGGTACCTCTATACACTATCCAGCCTAACGTGGCCACACCTGAAGACCAAACAATGGATAATTTCAGAAGGGACTTACAAACTCTGGCCATGTATACAGTATAGGAATCTTAAACATAACACAGAATTAAATTTTTTATACCCCCCCTTCCCCCAGTAAATCTAAAATTGTAGCCAGATCAGTTCACCTTCACAGGCCACTGTGGATTGCGGCACAATATTTGTCCCTATACAATTCTACATGTTGTGTAATGACTCCTCAGTCTTACCCCAGGTGTGTGCGCAGCTCTCCGTTCAATATAGACACTGCTCCGCCGGGATAGAACACGGAACCTTTGGCTTGTTACTAAGTCACTGATAGACCAATGATACGACAATGAAATGTAGAAACAACTAGCTGCGTAATGTGGAGTTGGCACTCATTCGTCACTCTCGGATTCCTCAGCAGCGGCGTAATAGGACTGCGTGCTGTTCTGGGTGTACATCCGCTTCTTCACCGGACAATTCTGCTCCATGAGGATTGCCTACACAGATAAAAGTATTTCATTATCCTACAATGATATCGGGACTGCATTTCTATGATGTAATCTGGCCCTTAAAGTCAAGCAATTGAACCTGTAGACCCGGAAGGAGGTTCACCTTGATGTTTTTTACACGCAAAGTTGATTTGGATTAGCTGTCACTACCTTTTAGATCTGCTTATGGTGTTGGCAGGGCCCCTTACACAACTTCAAGCATGGGCCCCCTGGAGCAGAGAACCAGGGGGGGGGGGTGGCCGCCTCAAATTGAGAAGCTGGGGGGGCTGCCGTGAATTAGGAAGCGGGGGGTGCCACAAATTGAGAAGCGGGGGGGGGGGTGCTGACGAACAAAAAAAAGGGGTTACCCTGGGGACCTCTGGGCCCCTTCCAAAAAATTTTTTTAATAAAAAGGAAAAAAAAAAGAAATAAAAAAAATATATAAAAAATAATTTTTAATAAAAAAAGGGGGGGGTTGTCATCCGGGGCCCTGGGGACCTCTGGGCCCTTTTTTTTTTAAAAGGGGGGTTGCTATCTGGGGACCTCTGGGCCCTTTAATAAAAAAATATATATATTAAAAAAATTCTAACAAAAAAAGGGGGGGTTGCCATCCAGGGCTCTGGGGATCTCTGGGCCCTTTAATAAAAAAAATATAGTATATATATATATATATATATCAATGAATTTTTTTTTTGTATTAAAAAAAAAGGGGGGTTGCCTTCCGGGGCCCTGGGAACCTCGGGGGCCCCTTACAAAAAATAACTAAATAATTATAAAAAAAAGGGGGGGGTTGCCATCCGGGCCCCTGGGGACCTCCGAGACCCTTACAGGTGTACTGCCTGTACCCCCCTGATGGCGGCCCTGGTCACTAATATGTACCATGTTTTTGTCATTTAGTTTATTATTACGCAAGCAGTTGTAATATATTGTTCTATTACATGCCCAGTCTCGTTTTATTTTTTATTTTAGATCTAAGGCCGCGAACACGCGATCAAATCTGTCTGCTGAAAAAAGGTCTGCCAGACCGTTTCAGCAGACAGATTCGATCGTGTGTACGGGCAAACAGACGGATTTGGCCACCCGACAGATTTCAAAGCATGCTTTGAAATCTGTCGGCTGTAAATCTGTCCGCCCGACATGTCTGCTGGTTAGTACGCTAACCAGCAGACATATCTGCTCGCACATGCGTCGAATGGATTCGACGCATGCGCGGAAGTGTTTTACTTCATGGTGCGGTGACGTGGCGGCGTCAACGTCACCGCCACGTCAGCGCTCTGTCTGCCGGCGGGGATTTTGGTTTGATCAAGTGTACACGATCAAACTAATACATCCCAGCAGACAGATCTGTTCAAATCGGTCTGTCTGACCGATTTGAACAAATCTATTTGCTCGTGTGTGCGGGGCCTAACATTTATTAAGATTCATCATCTGAATGAATGAATGAATGAAAACTTATATAGCGCGGCACATGCGAACTGAATCATCTGAGTTAGTAATTCGGCTTTTCTCTGTTTGGGGACACTGTGAACTCTATTTCCTGTTATGGTAATATACTGTGTTATAGTTTCGGGTCACAGTATTCACTTCCCCTGTGATAGGGAGGTGCGCGGCTAACTATGTCACTTCCGCCGGCCTCGTATCAATGTGTTGCATGATCCATACTGAGGCTTGGTTTTGCCATGTGCCAAACAGGAAGGAAAAGTGAGGCTTGGCTAGCAATGCATTTGTATTTATAGCGGTGACAGATGTCAGTCTCTATGCCCCGGAAGAAATCCTTGTAGTTACGAAACCGGTCGGGCGAGGAGACGCTATCTACGCCACTACAAAACTGCAGTTTTTATGCTTTATATGCACTGTGTATCTTTATGAATCTGAATAAAACATCTTTTAAAAGTGTGTTTTTTTTACACTATTGGAAGCCCCCTTTCTTATTTCTTTGGGGAATCTGTTCGGTGGACATGAAGTTCTGATCCAGTCATCTGGAGAAGCGGTTGGAGATAGGTATATTTCTTATACCACAGTTTCCCCTTGGCACCAGGAGCTGACATGCTTGTCTGACCTTCCATAACAGAAGGTCCACCGTGTGGGGTAAGAGTACAGCCTTACTTTATGCTGGTGGTACACCTGGTGAAGGATACCTTTTGGAGTTCACAGCACCCAACACTTTATTCAGTATATGTTTCAAGGAATTGGACTTACCGTATAAACTCAAGTATAAGCCGAGATTTTCAGCAAATTTTTTTGTGCTGAAAATGCCCCCCTCGGCTTATACTCGAGTCACCATTTTGCGCCTAATCTCCCGGACTTTGGGGACCTGGTATTGGTCAACCTTGGCACACATATAGCCCCACTCTTCTTCTACAAGTGTGCAAAGTTTGTTGTCCAGGGGACCTACGGCCAGGGAGCACCAATTTTTCAAAGTCGGGCACCCCTTCTATAGACTCCTATGTTAAACGGTCATTTCTCCTGTAACTTTGGGGACCCGGTACCGGCCGTAGGTCCCATGGACCCGAAACTTGGCACACATGTATCCCAAATTCTCCTCTGAAAGTGTGCAAAGTTTACTGCCTGGGGGACCCATGGCCGAGAAGCACCGATTTTTTTTTTTAAAGCTGTGTACCCCTTCTATATACTCCCATGTTAAACGTAAGTCTAGGCATGGGCACAGTGAGGCATGGACACAGTGAGGCATGCACATGGACACAGTGAGGCATTCACATGAACACAGTGAGGCATGCACATGGACACAGTGAGGCATGCACATGGACACAGTGAGGCATGCACATGGACACAGTGAGGCATGCACATAGACACAGTGAGGCATGCACATGGACACAGTGAGGCATGCACATGGACACAGTGAGGCATGCACATGGACACAGTGAGGCATGCACATGGACACCCTAGGCTCTAGTCAATACGTTTTCCCATTTTTTTTGTGGTAAAATTAGGAGCCTTGGCTTATATTCAGGTTGGCTTATACTCGAGTATATACAGTATTTATTTATTTTGCTGAAATTTTCTTGAACTTGACCATCCATCCACATTTATATTATGTTCACTTAGCGCAACTTACTTTGTATGCTATGTTTACATCATATGCTTTGTAAAATGTCCATGTTTGTAACAGGTTCACTTTCCCTCCTATAAGGCCTAACTATAAGAAGCGGTTCTTAAAATTGTCTCGCTGATCATATTTACAGGGCAAGGTATGGCCACCTAGGCAGGGGCGGACTGAGAACTCATGGGGCTCCCGGGCAATAGAAGATAATGGGGCCCCTGGGTTTACAGATGGCCACCATGCCAGGAGGCAGGGCAGCTAAAATCTCAGGATTTTGACATCAAAAGCATGTCGGTTTCAGACATATCAGGGACAGATGTAAAAAAAAACATAGATTTTTACATACTGTCCCTGGTTTTACTGAGCCTGGCATCCCTGATGGGGGCCCCCTAGTGGCATGGGGCCCTCGGGCAGTGCCCGAGTGACTCAATGGTCAGTCTGCCCCTGCACCTGGGGCATAATCCACACTATGGTGCTATTCAAGTGTTTGGAATCTTTAACAGGCACCAATGAGAAATAATAACAAAGTAAGGATTTGTTGTCTAAGAGAAGAAACCAAAAAGCAACATAGAATCAAAGAAAGGATGGCTCGTCACTCACCATCTTCTCTTCCCTGGCGGGAGGACTTCTGAGGAACAGACACAGGGGAGCGAATACTATGTCCACGATTCCAATGATCGTCATCAGCCAAGGAAATCCGATAGATTTAGCTATAGCGCCCCCAGCAGATGGCCCTGTAAGGTCAGATAAATGAATGTTTGGTATATGGGACAATGGTGGGCGAGTATCTCCAACTGTGGGAACATGAACATGTGTGTACAATGATGCTCCAGCCTTCAGCTCGCAGCCTGTTTGCTGTGCAAATATCTATCATCGATAAGAAGCGTTTGATGGGTTTTTAGTCACCTGTACCGTGTGCTAGAGACGTCTCTGATGATACAAGGCTTACCTAATGCAAACCCCATACAAAAGGCTACATCTGCGATGGCGTAGACACTGCCGTAGACGGAGACGTGGCGTAGATCCACCAGATAACCCATGATTGGCATCATCGATGAGTCCACCATGCCTGCGGGACAAAGAAAACAAACACAGCTGAAGGTTTCTTCCATGTACAGTGAATGTGCACATGTGACCTCATCCAGCACGCTGGAAAATGACTTTCAGCATTAACCATTTCATGGCCTAAAGATCACAATTACATTTTGCATTATGAAAAAACACTTTCTGGATAAAGAAACTTTTGCTTTTGAAGGCTATTATGACTTTTCTTCTTTTTTTTTTTGTAGGTTTGGATGAGCCTATTTTTTATTCTAAATCCTGACAAATCTTTTTTTTTTTGTGAAAGATGAAATAACGCACAGTACCCTCCCCACTCCCCCATATCACGCTGTACTTGCTGTAAGTTAGGGTAACCAGACATCCCCAGTTTCAGGGGACAGTCCCCTGATTGTGGAGACTGTCCACGGACCAAGTCTGTCCCTGGTTTTGTCCCCAGATTGGATTTAATAGGGGGCAGGGGCAATTTCAAAGAAAGTCAGTACAGAATAATAAAAAAAAAAATAGCAATTACCGTATTTATCGGCGTATACCGTGCACTTTTTTCCCCTTAAAATTGTGGGTGCATGATATACGCCGATCCCCGCTTCCCGCGCTGTGTTTGAATCCGCCGCCAACATATACCGAGCGCAGTACATTCGGCCAAGCTCGGCTCCCCTCACGGTTATGTCCTGTGCATCCTGAACGTCATTTACGCGAGAGGAGCCGAGCGTGCCCGAGTGTACTGTGCTCGGTATATGTTGGCGGAGTGGTTTAAACACATCGCAGGAAGCGGGGATTGGCTCATAGACAGCGCGGGAGGACACCACCGAGGCTGCAGATGGACGCCGGACCGGACAAGGCCGCCGATGGATGCCAGGCAAGACACCGACGAAACCGTAAGTATTTTTTCTGAATTTTTTTTCCTAGGTTGGGGGTGCGCACTATACGCGGGTGCACACAATACCCCGATAAATACTGTACACACCCCTGCTCCGCCGTGCCTACTAGCATAGGGGGGTTGTATTTTTCCCATTATCTGTGCCCCTTTCTGATGATCATGTGCTGGTCGGAGCGGAGGGAATATTTCTTCAGCTCCGCTCGCATGTTGTTCTGCCTTGGCTCAAGTCCTGGCCAGCCACCTGCCTATCTCCTTGCCTTCCCTGGCAGAGTGATCTTCCTCCGCTCCCCACCCAGTAGTAGCCGGGGCCCAAAGAGTAAGACTTGAGAGGCTGTGAGGCGGGCGGCGAAGGGCGAGAGGCGCTGATTGTTGCCATTACTAGTAAAGAAAAAATATGTCCCCGGATTTCATTTAAAAAATCTGGTCACCTTACTGTAAGTGCCATGCCCTGTTGCTCATGCCAACCTCTCTAATGGGCCAGACACTTGAAGGCATAGCTCTGGAGGCTGTGTAGCATCATAATGTTCGCAGCCAATGACAATCTCTTAGGCCCCGTACACACGAGCAAATAGATTTGTTCAAATCGGTCGGACCGACCGATTTGAACAAATCTGTCTGCTGGCCGTTTTGGTTTGATCGCTGTACACACGATCAAACCAAAATCCCCGCTGGCAGACAGCGCGGTGACGTGGCGGTGACGTTGATGCCGCCACGTCACCGCACCAGGAAGTAAATTACTTCTGCGCATGCGTCGAATCCATTTGACGCATGTGCGAGAAGATATGTCTGCTGGTTACCGTATTAACCAGCAGACATGTCGGGCGGACAGATTCCCAGCCAACAGATTTTAAAGCATGCTTTAAAATCTGTCGGCTGGCCAAATCCGTCTGCTCGCCCGTACACACGATCGAATCTGTCTGCTGGGACGGTCGGGCCGACCGTTTCCAGCAGATATATTTGATTGTGTGTACGTGGCCTTAGAAGAAATAAGCCTCTGAAGAGATTCTCATTAAAGGGGTGTTCCACCCAAAAAAATGACCCCTTCTCAATCCACTCCTCACCCCCATACATGCCACATTTGGCATGTAATTTTTTTGGGGGGGGAGTGGGGGCTTCAGTAGGAGTGGGACTTCCTGTCCCACTTCCTGCTTCCGCCGAGGGGCTGGTTAGGCGATTAAGCTTAATCGCCTACACCAGCCCCCTCCCTGTAGGCGATCACATGGGACACTGACAGGTCCCATGCGATCGCCTCTCCAATCAGCGGCGAGCCGCGCCGCGCACGCATGCGCAGTACGGCTCGCGCATGCGCAGTGGGTGCCCGGCCGTGAAGCCGAAGGCTGTCACAGCTGGGTGCCCACAGTCAGGATGGAGACGCCGGCCGGGGAGGGGGGCAGAGGAGCGGAGCCCCGGTCGGCGCGTCGCTGGAACGCAGGAGCAGGTAAGTGAGTGTTTATTAAAAGCCAGCAGCTACACTTTTTGTAGCTGCTGACTTTTAATAAACACAACTTAGGGCTGGAACACCCCTTTAAGTCACTGTTATTTGTGTGACTATCATTTACCCATGTGTGCCCAGCCTAAAATGTCTGAGTAATGTGGTGCAGGTGAGTATGCAGCTTTGTCACATAACAAAGTCAAAGGTTCCCCCCCCCCCCCTCTGTCATGGCAAAGCATCTATAGAATAACTATGACAGGAGGGTATAATCATCATTTAGTAATTTGTATGAGAGAAATGAGGAAGTGTATCATTTTCTTGGGTCAGTAAACAGAAAAGGGGGTTTCCATCTTCATGGCAGAGGGGGTGTCAGGTCAGTGGGAATCAGATCCTCTGATGCAAACGATGGGGTTACTATTCCTGCCAATGATGGGGCACTATTCCTCCCTCTGACCCCAATAATGTATTTTTATTTACTCCCGCTGACCACCAAGCTTATGACATTGTTTACTCTGACTGATGCTAGAGCATCAGTCAGAGTCAGAGAAATTATACTGAATTCATTATTGTACAGTTCTATTATGTATATGGTAGGACATTTATTAATAACTTTAAGGTGCTTATATGGTAAGTAACATCTGAGATGTCCTAATTAAAGTTACATATCCCAATGGCCCCTTGTGTTTTTAGGTCTTACCAATAGCGAATCCAACGCCAAAGTTTGGTGCTATTAATCCGTAGATGTCCTTGGCAAATGGCACCTAAATGTGAACATACAATTCAGAGTTAGTGGTTGAGCCAGGCTGTGGATCGATCTGCTTGGCATGTATACCAGGCACCACCCTGGAGTTGGGCAGTGGTCCAGGCTGGCAGGCCTGTATACTAGGCAATGGAGGGTGAAGGTCAGTGAGGGTCCTGGACTGGAAAATTGTGAACAGAAATATTTTGCTTACACAGAGGATGCTCACTCCCACCAGTATCATCCCAATGAAGGCGCACAGCCACCTGCAGAGACAAGACGGCACATATTACACATCCATGCACACAGGCAGCTGAAGCTTCGATGTTAAAGGGAGAAGGATTGTGTATGTGGCTATGTAGGTTATTCCCTGTACAGTCCACATAGGGCCAGGGCTGTTTGAAGGAATTTGGGGGCCCCAGGCAAAATGGGGCCCCCAAGCACCCCCCGCATGGAAAGCCTACGTTAACGCTACACTTTTTTTTTTCTATTCTTACCTTCCCTTCTTCCCTGTAGGCTGCCGCTGTAGTGTGGACGAGCTCCTCTTCCCCCTGCCTCTTCCCCAGTCCCCTATCAGATAGTGCCCAGGCCGGGTATCGTGCGGTACAGGAGAGTCAGTTTCCTGTCTTCCCGGCCGGACTGAAAGGAAGTGAACACTCAGTGTGCACCTCCTGTCAGTCCGGCCGGGAACAGGAAACTAAATCTCCTGTACCACGCGTGGTACGCAGACAGACTGACAGGACTCCAGGTGGAAGGAAGAGGAGCTTGGCCACGCTACTGCCTGGGGAGGGGAAGTTGGTGGCCCCAGGTTGCTCGGGGCCCCAAGCAATTGTTTATTTTGCCTGTCCTGTAGTGACGGGCCTGCATAGGGCACTAAGCACAAACCCCCAAAAACTTGTATGATCTGTTTTATTTTGTAGTGCTAGATATTGTGCCATCTTTCTTCTTTTTTTTTTTTTTAACCTTTAGTTTTAAAGTGATTGTAAACGATCACCTTTTGTAATTACAACCCATTTAGTTTAACCACTTGCCAACCAGGCCAATTCTGACATTTCTCTCCTACATCACTAAAAATATTTTTATTTTTTTTGCTCGAAAATTACATAGAACCCCCAAACATTATATATGTTTTTTTTTAGCAGAGACCCTAGACCCACATTTTTACCTTGCATGGTATTTGCATGGTATATGCGTTTCATGCTTAAAAAAAAAAACAACAGTAAAGTTGGCCATTTTTTTTTGCATAATGTGAAAATGATGATGTTACACCGAGTAAATAGATACCTAACATGTCACGCTTCAAAATTGCACACGCTCGTGGAATGGCACCAAATGTCGGCACTTAAAAATCCCCATAGGCGACGCTTTACATTTTTTAACTGGTTACATCTTTTCAGTTACAGAGGAGGTCTAGGGCCAAAATTATTACTCTCGCTCTAACGTTCAAGGCGAAACCTCACATGTGGTTTGCACACCATTTTCATATGTGGACGGGACTGACTTTTGCGTTCACTGTGTCCCGATTCTTTCAGGGGCGAAATTACTGATTGTCTGTTCATACAAATTAATTTCCCCTAGTAAGTCCCCTCCCCCCTTCAGTTAGAACACAGAGAGAGAAGACAATTAATCCCTTGATCGCCCCTAGTGTTAACCCCTTCCCTACCAGTTACATTTTTACAGAAATCTGTGCATTTTTATAGCTCTGATCTCTGTAAAATTGTCAATGGTCCCAAGAATGTGTCAAAAGTGTCCGATCTGTCCACCCTAGTGTCGCAGATCTTTGCCATTACTAGTAAAGAATAAATAATAATAAAAATTCCATAATTTTATCCCCTTTTTTGTGGATGCTATTACTTTTGCACATCAAAGTAATTTAGCCAACCAGGAAAGAAAAGGGGTGAGGCCGGGCTCCGTGTCTGAATGGACACATGGTGACTCGGCTTGGGAGCCCCAATAGCAAGCAGCGAAGGGGGACCCGAGAAAAGGAGGATCTGGGCTGCACAGAAGAGGTAAGTATAACATGTTTGTTATTTTTTTTTTATAAACAAGACTTTACAATTACTTTGTACCATAGTTTGGCGCCATCCCACGAGTGTGTGCCATTTTAAGGTGTTTACTTGACATAACATCATCTTTTATATTTTACCAAAAATTGGATTATCTGTTGTGTATTGTTGCATTAAAATTCATAACAAAAAAATTGTGTTTGAAAAATTGCTGCGCAAATACTGTGTGACATAAAAAATTGCAACAACTGCCATTTTATTCCTTAGGGTATCTGCTAAATATATATATATATATATATACAGTGCGGAAAATAAGTATTTGAACACCCTGCTATTTTGCAAGTTCTCCCACTTGGAAATCATGGAGGGGTCTGAAATTGTCATCGTAGGTGCATGTCCACTGTGAGAGACATAATCCAAAAAAAAAAATTTCAGAAATCACAATTTATGATTTTTTAACTATTTATTTGTATGATACAGCTGCAAAGAAGTATTTGAACACCTGTCTATCAGGTAGAATTCTGACCCTCAAAGACCTGTTAGTCTGCCTTTAAAATGTCCACCTCCACTCCATTTATTATCCTAAATTAGATGCACCTGTTTGAGGTCATTAGCTGCATAAAGACACCTGTCCACCCCATACAATCAGTAAGAATCCAACTACTAACATGGCCAAGACCAAAGAGCTGTCCAAAGACACTAGAGACAAAATTGTACACATCCACAAGGTTGGAAAGGGCTACGGGGAAATTGCCAAGCAGCTTGGTGAAAAAAGGTCCACTGTTGGAGCAATCATTAGAAAATGGAAGAAGCTAAACATGACTGTCAATGTCCCTCGGACTGGGGCTCCATGCAAAATCTCACCTCGTGGGGTCTCAATGATCCTAAGAAAGGTGAGAAATCAGCCCAGGACTACACGGGAGGAGCTGGTCAATGACCTGAAAAGAGCTGGGACCACCGTTTCCAAGGTTACTGTTGGTAATACACTAAGACGTCATGGTTTGAAATCATGCATGGCACGGAAGGTTTCCCTGCTTAAACCAGCACATGTCAAGGCCCGTCTTAAGTTTGCCAATGACCATTTGGATGATCCAGAGGAGTCACGGGAGAAAGTCATGTGGTCAGATGAGACCAAAATGGAACTTTTTGGTCATAATTCCACTAACCGTGTTTGGAGGAAGAAGAATGATAAGTACCATCCCAAGAACACCATCCCTACTGTGAAGCATGGGGGTGGTAGCATCATGCTTTGGGGGTGTTTTTCTGCACATGGGACAGGGCAACTGCACTGTATTAAGGAGAGGATGACCGGGGCCATGTATTGCGAGATTTTGGGCAACAACCTCCTTCCCTCAGTTAGAGCTTTGAAGATGGGTCGAGGCTGGGTCTTCCAACATGACAATGACCCGAAGCACACAGCCAGGATAAC
This sequence comes from Rana kukunoris, assembly GCA_029574335.1. Classification (NCBI taxonomy): domain Eukaryota; kingdom Metazoa; phylum Chordata; class Amphibia; order Anura; family Ranidae; genus Rana; species Rana kukunoris. The sequence goes on along the minus strand of CM056056.1, from coordinate 26,900,905 downwards.
CAATGAGTGGCTCTGTAAGAAGCATATCAAGGTTCTGGCGTGGCCTAGCCAGTCTCCAGACCTAAACCCAATAGAGAATCTTTGGCGGGAGCTCAAACTCTGTGTTTCTCAGCGACAGCCCAGAAACCTGACTGATCTAGAGAAGATCTGTGTGGAGGAGTGGGCCAAAATCCCTCCTCCAGTGTGTGCAAACCTGGTGAAAAACTACAAGAAACGTTTGACCTCTGTAATTGCAAACAAAGGCGACTGTACCAAATATTAACATTGATTTTCTCAGGTGTTCAAATACTTATTTGCAGCTGTATCATACAAATAAATAGTTAAAAAAATCATACATTGTTATTTCTGGAATTTTTTTTTTTGATTATGTCTCTCACAGTGGACATGCACCTACGATAACAATTTCAGACCCCTCCATGATTTCCAAGTGGGAGAACTTGCAAAATAGCAGGGTGTTCAAATACTTATTTTCTGCACTGTATACACACACACTGTATATATATATTTGGGGGTTCTGAGTAATTTTCTAGGAAAAAAATAATATGTTTTTACATGTAGGAGAGAAGTGTCAGAATTGGCTTGGGCTGGAAGCGGTTAAATAAAAACGGAAACTGTGTGAAGCGCTAAAACATCCCCACTGTGGCCCAGAACTGAACGGAGCATTTTGTGTGCAGCCACTGCGGGGACCTTACATATAAAGCTTACTAAAGTTAGAAAACAAAAAAAGTAAAGTGCAAGGTAAAAAACAATGCAGTCTACCAATGCAGGTGCATTTACATGCACTCAGTGCCCTGCCATACACTCTTGCCTGTTGGCAGCGCATAGTGTTCCCGCAGACAGCGGCCATTACGGGTGTCATTTGTGATTTATCGATCGGCTCCGGCTGTGAAACGTTCCGAATTACAAGCACTTTACTCGTCAAACGACCGATTGTTTATTTTGTGTCTCCAATCAATAAAACTGTGATTGTACGAGCGGCCTCGTGCTGAGCGGACATCGACCGCGGCTTCCGTCTCCGCATTAACCCTTCCAGCCCCAGAGTGTGCCATGCAGCATTCCTCAATAAAGAGAAAGATCTGACGGCCGGTGAGAAATCGCTCTCCCGCTGCACCATGAATGTTCCCAGTCCTTCCGCTGATTAGATCTGCAGCAGACAGCAATATGCAGCTAATGAAAAGACTCACCTGCCCATCCTATGAGCCAGGGGCCCGAAGATATTGGTTCCGAGGAGATAAGACACGCTGGCCGGGAGGAAGGCCACACCTGAGGGGGGAGAAAATTCCTCTTATCAGCATTGATGAAACATTCATGAAAAGGTTTCATATCCGCCGTGTCTTATCGGCAGCACCATCACCCTGCAGCAGCAGAGCCTGAGCTTTATTACGGCACACCGACCATCCATCTCACTGATGTTTATTGAGTGACTGGCGGAGCCGGCGCAGTACATAACCGCCAACCCCGGGACTGTCTTGTCTGCACCAATTACAGTTCGGGATGTGGAACCTTGCATGGTGCTGATACTCAGATTTCACTACAGAGGGGCGAATAGGTCAGGAGATATACACTATATTGTCAAAAGTATTGGGACACCTGCCTTTACACGCACATGAACTTTATTGCCATCCCAGCTTTAGTCTGTAGGGTTCAATATTGCATTGGCCCACCCTTTGAAGCTATTCCAGCTTCAACTCTTCTGGGAAGGCTGTCCACAAGGTTTAGGAGTGTCTATGGGAATGCTTGACCATTCTTCCAGAATTGATCAGGCACTAATGTTGGACGAGAAGGCCTGGCTCACAGTCTCCGCTTGAATTCATCCCTAAGGTGTTCTGTGGGGTTGAGGTCATGACTCTGTGCAGGCCACTCAAGTTCCTCCACCCCAAAATCGCTCATCCATGTCTTTATGGACCTTGCTCTGTGCACTGGTCCAAATCATTCCAAAGAAGGGAACTCCTAAGGCGTCAGCATACCCAGATATGTTGGACATTTTCATGCTCCCAACTTTGTGGGAACAGTTTTCATCTGTCACTAATCTCCCTCCCTGTGTGGGCCCCCTGTATGCTTGGGCCCCGTACAAGAGGGCTGGTGGTCCCCCCTTATCAATGGCCCATTGTCCCTGCCCTCAAGGTGCTTACAATCTAAGGTCCCTAACTCAAATTCATACATACACATACTAGGGCCAATTTACACAGGACCCTTTTTGCTTCTTGGCAAAGGTGCACACCACTGTGTAGTTCTATAGAATGCCTGAGAAGTCCTTGATGTATGGCAGCCCACCCCTCACATATGGGGTAAAGGGGAATTTGGAGGCCCTATATTCACAGAGCAAGGTTATCAGCCCTTTTTTCATTGATAGGGAGGGTTTGGGCCCTACACTTGTGGATTGTGGGGGGGGCTAGAGGGATTCTGTAGACCACACTCTCACAGATTGAGTTAACGTTAACTAGAAAGCGCTGCCCTCGTGGATGGGGATAGATGGAGGTCAGAGACCAGATGGGAAAAGAGGGAAGTTAGAGGCTCTGTCCTTGTAGATAAGGGGTAGATAGAGGTTGGAAGCCACACATTCACAGATGGGGATAGAGGGAGGTTGAAGATTCTGCTATCACGGAGGGTGTAGATGGAGGTTGGAGACATCCCTCTCTTAAATAGGGATAGTGGGAGGTCAAAGACCCTGGCCCTGTGAATGAGAGGGGGGTAGATGGAGGTTAGAGACCACACTCGCTGGGATAGAGGGAGGTCAAAGGCCCTGTCTTTGGAGATTAGGGGAAGATGGAGGTTGGAGGCCCTGTTCTCACTGATTGGGAATATAGGAAGGTTGGACGCACTTCGGTTGATTCCTTCCACACACTTTCTCCGTCTCGCATCCTCCTCGGAACAGCAAGCGGTGTGCGCTCAGCTCTGACGATATTCCTCTGTCAGCTTCCATCTGCACAGTGCGCTCTCCATGCGTGATCTAACAAACTCTATATGTGATATATATGGAGCTGTCAGTGTGCTCTGTTCATCTGTATGTCATATAGAATTTCTAGGAAATGTTTTTCCTCAAAGGCCTAAAATGCTGCAAGAAACCTTTACATAAAATATATCTGAATAATGAACACTATCCCTATAGCTGGAGCAAAACCATGGCCAGGGCCGCCATCAAGGGGGTACAGCCAGTACACCTGTAAGGAGCCCGGATGGCAACCCCCCCCCTTTTTTTTTCTTTAATAGAAAAAAAAATGTGTATATATATATATATATATATATATATATATATATATATATATATATATATATGTTTTGTGTGTTTTTATTTTAGTTTTTTATCTTTATTTTTGTCTTGTTTTTATTTTTTAATATATATATTTTTTTATTTATTATTATTATTTTTTATTAAAGGGCCCAGAGGTCCCCAGGGCCCCGGGTGGCTACCCTTCCTTTTTTTTATATATATTTTTTCTTTCTTTCTTTTGTGTGATTTTTTTACTTTTCGTCAGCACCCAAAATTTGCAGCGGCAGAACCCCCGCTTCTCAATTCCTGGCACCCCCCCCCTTAATTCACGGCCCCCCAATTTGAGGCGGTAGCCCCCCCCCCCCGGTTCTCTGCTCCAGGGGGCCCATGTCTGAAGCTGTGTAAGGGGCCCCATAATTCCTGATGGTGGCCCTGACCATGGTCTCTGCCTACACCCCGCTGCCAATCGTGATTAAGCTTGACAGTGGTTAGTTCAGCTAGAAATTTAGCCACACTTTCTTGTGAAAATAAATAAATTTAGCCACACCATGAAGAGCACATAATTGAAAGCTGACAACATATGTGGGCACATGAAATCTGACTGGACCCAGTGCCCACCCAATCTGCCAATCACCATCAGACCAACAAGTTGATGATAGAGTGCCCTGTATGTAAGAAGGTTTTTAATTAGGAGAACTCTTAATCACTGCCGGAATAGGAGGACCTCTAGAGGAATCCTCTCCAATTACTGATGAATCTTATTACAGGTATAAGGAGATGTAACAGGACAGGGAAAAGATCTCACCTAACTGCCATTTCCGGGAGCACATTGTCTCCATCATCCAGATGGGCAGTGCCGGTTCCAGCATAGCGATTGCCATATTAGCAAAACAGATGGAGCCTGAAAAATAAATGAATGAAAAATTAGAAATCACCCAAAAAAATTGCCAATCCCACCTGTTGTGCCAGAGCGGTCTTTAAGTCCTTTGTGAGCCTTGTGCACCTTTTGGAGCCCTGATATAGCTTTTGTCACCTGTGGCCAACATCCATTGCCCCCTCGGTGCCAAATCTGACCCCGATCAGTCCAGCCAATTAGGTGACAGTCACAATGGATACCTCTAAATTAGTGGTCATCAACCCTGTCCTCAGGGCCCACTAACAGGCCAGGTTTTATGTATTACCTTGGGGAGATGCAGACTAGAATACTGCAATCACTGAGCAACAAATGATATCACCTGTGGTGTATTTCAGTTATCTTGCAAACCTGGCCTGTTAGGGCCCTTTCACATAGGGCGGATCAGTATTGATCCGCCTCCGTGTGTCCGTTTGCTCAGCAGGGGATCGATCCGTAAATCCCCGCTGAGTCGTCGGATGACAGGGCGGTCTCCGCACACTGTGCAGAGACCGCCCTGTTTTTTCTCCACTCTCCCCTTATGGGGGAGCGGATGAACACGGACCGTATGTCCGTGTTCATCCGATCCGCTCTGCAGACGGAAGAAAAAATAGGGTTTTCTTCCGTCTGCAAAATCGGATCTTTGCGGAGGCGGACAATTACGGGTGTCAGCGGATGTTTATCCGCTGACCCCGCCATCACATATGGACCAATGTATGTCCCTTTTTCATCCGCAAACGATGGATGAAAAAGCGGACATACGGTCTGCTAGTGTGAAAGAGCCCTAAGTGGGTCCCGAGGACAAGGTTGACGACCACTGCTCTAGATGAAAAATTGAAGGGGAAGGGGAAAAATTTCTTGGCTAATACTCTCTTGTTCTCCACTGACTACATGGACATTTAGCCCTGGTTCACACTAGTTCAAAGTCGCATGTCAAGTTGCACCCCATATGCAGCAATGGGACTGTTCAAATTGTAGCAACTCTATTTCTGTGCGATTTCATGTGAAACTTGCATTGACATCTGCTTAAATATAGTCGCACAGATGTCAGCAAGCCAAAGAAGTGCAATTTCAAAGCCGCACTGGTGTGAAAAACAGCTTAAGGGGGGTATTTACTAAAACTGGAGCACACAAAAATTTGGTCAGCCATGCATAGTAACCAATTGGCTTCTAACTTCAGCTTGTTCAATCAAGCTTTGCCAATAAAACCTAGAAGCTTATTGGTTACTATGTAGAGCTGCAGCAGTTTTAATAAAACTCCCTCTTAAGCCCTGTACACACGATCGGATATCTGATGCAATCTAATCTGATGGATTTTTCCGTTGGATATCCAATGAAGCTGATTTTTATCAGTCTTGCCTACACACCATCAGTCAAAAATCCAATTGTATCCAAACGAGGTGTCGTACAACCCTACGACGAGCCGGAAAAAAAATGGAGCATGTGTCGACTTGATTCTGAGCATGCGTGGATTTTTGACCGATGGAGTTCCATACAGATGATCAGATTTTTATCCATAGGAAAAATTTAAAACATGTTCTATTTTTTTTACACCGATGGACATAAAACTGATGAAGCCCACACACAATCGGTTTGTCCGATGAAAACAGTTCAAAATCAGACAAAATCATGTGTACAGGGCTTTAGTGTTGTGCAATATGATTGTGACTGTGTTCTCATCTGCTAAAGATAATTTGTTGGAGACTTTTCTAAGTACTTCTCAGTGACTCTGTGCCCACGAGTACCACCAATGTGGTAAAGAGTTTTAGGAACATTCGCTGTACATTCTCTAATATTTGGCCTCCCCGATTGACTGCGCTCCCCATTGACTGACAGTGAAATTACATCGTTTTGTGTTCTAATCTTAATGAAAAATGTCTTCACAATTTCCTTCATGTCATATCTAAGCAATCTCTACCATCATGTTATCATGCCAACGCAGAAACAAAAACATCTCTTATTCATATATCACGGATATTAAAAGTCACTTCCACACCTTTTGTCCCCTGGCCTTTTCTGATAATATTATACTCTATTATTGACTGTAGCCACCATAAATGTCTAAGCTTATACAGAGGAAAACTGTCAATATCTCCGATGATACTTAAAGGATTAGCCCACCAAAACTTTTTTAGTTGTGGCTGGTTGGTGGCTTTTTCTATCCCTCCACCTTCCGGGTGTATTACTAGAGAACCCACAGTGCCTGTTGTATTTTTTATGAATAAAACATCATTGAGATTGCAGAATGACACAGACTTTTCCGCCATTAGAAGTAAGAATCCTTGGCTGGGCGGGTGAAGCAGGGTTACTAGTAAAGAGACCAGCCACCATCGGTCTCTAACTGGAGTGTCTATATTAGAGGAGAGTCACAGAAGGTCTAGGAGTTACTATAAATGGAGGTGAGGGAGGTACCAGTCATGACAACGTTCTTCTATATCGAACACTAAAGACTGCTATTGAGTAAACTGTGAGAATCTCCCAAAATCCCCCCTCCACCTCCTACTGATAGGATTCTCTATTAAAATAATTTAGCAATAGATCTGAAGGCTACACAGACTGACGTGGGGAAAAAGTGGTCTAAACCTGATCTGGTACGGGTGCAAGTGACGCCATATACAGTTCACAAACATGACATCCAGTGCGACCCCCACCAAAACAAAGACCTACCTGCTGCAATCAGGATGTAGGGGTCCCTTAGAAGCTCGAACAGTGAGGTCCCAGTCTGGCCCTGAAAGAAAAAAAAAAGTAAAAAATTAATTCTTATGGTTACACATGGTCCCACTGTGGTGATTACGTTGGCGAACTCACCTCTGGCTGAACTCTGGAGGGTTGCAGGATGAAAAGCTGGAGAGCTGCAGGGAAGAAATATTTGGCTCATTACATAGAATGATATGGATTGCCTTCTAAAATGTATTTTCTCAACCATTGTACGGTGGAAACCTAGGGTTCCTTCAGAGGCTGCTTGTGGTTCCTTGAGCTGTGGCTAATTGACGTCTCTTCTAAAGGTACCTGCATAGTTCTGGGTCCAATGGCACTTGGCAGAGCCAATGGCATGACACCTATGATCTTCCTAGCTATAAGGGTGGCTTGCTGATGACCACTGCAGAGGGGGGGGGGGGTTGTTCCCACTAACCAACAAAATAAGTGGGCATTCTTCCCAATGACCACCACTGCAAGGAGTATTCGTAATGACCACCACTTTAGGGGGGGGTGCATTCTTACCACTAACTACCAATTAAGGGGGGATTTCTTCCCACTGACCATTAATATAAGGGGGTCATTCTTCCCACTGATCACCAATTTAAGGAGCATTATTCCCACTGACCCCCAGGGATTTCATTTTAACAGTGAACTGAGAATGATTTCAGGGGTTCCTTCAGGGTAAAAAGGTTAATATAATTTGTTCTAGCATACAACTAGAATTGGACTTACCACCATCAAAGAGAACCAGAACTGCCAGCACCAAGAACGGAGCCGTCTTCCCCACAAACTCGTACAAGATGCTTCCAAACGGCGGTCCCACTGCCGAGTAAAACTGTCATCAGTGCCAAGTAGGAGGACTAGATCTACTCACGTCATTAAATAACGAGTCCCTGACCAGGCTGCTTCGAAAGCTGGACTAACGGGCCACAAAGATTCTATGTTGAGAAGGCCTAGTCAAAGGAGATTGGGTCTGCTAGCCTCTCAGGCTTGGTGGTCTGGCTTTTCCTGAGATCACAGGAAATGTTACGCCAGCCACCAAGAACAGATGCTACGTCGGCCACCAATAACAGATGCTGGTTGGACGTTGACAAACAATCTGACTGTGACGGGAGGGCCCGTGGAACCCAGAATCCATTGGAAAGGTTGGGAAACCCTTGTTTCAGCTCCCCATGCACCTCTTGGCACAGGGTGACTGAGAAAATAAATCTTGGATTACTTAAAATGGAACAGTAATATTTATCCACACTATCTCCCAGGATATATGTAAAGTCTATTCTTGGTTTGTTTAATTCTGAACTCAACATGTTAGCTGAGAGAGCTGATCACATTGGCCTCTGTACAATGTAGGAGACAGGCCAACTCCTGCTGGAGCTCCTGCCATTGTGAGAAGGTGTCCTGTCTTCATACTTATACTTACTGTGTGAAGCTCGGTGACAAGTCTGACCTGTAGTGAAATCTTGATGGGCACGGAGTCACATTGGCTGCTTTAAGGGATTAGTTAATTAGCTCATGTTAATTTTATGTTTCTGGTTACAAGTGTATTGTTAGAGTAATATGAGCAGGAGGGCGGAACCTCCTCTTTAACTGTATATAAGACTTGTATTTTGGTTCTAATAAACAGTCCATCTTCAGCAATCAAACAAGTATCGTCTTGTTTGTACTTGTCAGTGGTTGGAGTATCTGATATCTATATTCAGACTGGGAGGAAGTGGTATATGACGAAAGCACTCAAACGGAGTGTGGGAGTTTTCTTTACACTGACCAATGATGTATCCTTAACTTGCAGAAGGGGCTGCTAGACATGGATGCTGTAATCATAAAAGAATGTATATCTGTGGGCCAAGAGACTGCTCAACTGGCTACCAGATGAAAAATCCCAACATGTCTTTTTACACTCATATAGATACTGTATGCCGCTATGGCAGAAGTCTTAGACCCCTTTCACACAGAGGAGTTTTTCAGGCGGTACAGCGCTAAAAATAACGCTGCTATACCGCCTGAAAAACTCCTGCCCAGCCTTCTCAATATGAAAGCCAGAAGGCTTTCACACTGAAGCGATGCGCTGGCAGGAGAGAAAAAAAATCTCCTGCTAGCCGCATTTTTGGAGCGGTGAGAGGAGCGGTATGTATACCGCTCCTTCACCGCCCCTTCCATTTAAAACAATGGCAAACCGCGGTAAAACCGCCCGCAATCTGTAGAGGGGCATTGCCGGCGGTATTAACCCTTTATCGGCTGCTAGCAGGGGTTAATACTGCACCGCTAGCGGCCGAATCCCGTGGCAGTTCTGACGGTATAGCGCCGCTATTTTTAGCGGCACTATACCGCCACCGCGCCTCCTGCTCCAATGTGAAAGGGGCCTTATTGATTGCTAAATTCTGTTGGATTTGTGGATATTGTCCTTTGAATGTGATGACCCCTACCTGTGTTATGTCACCCATAATGGAAGTAACTCTTCCCCAGTGTCCATTTTTTGTGGTATTATCAACTGGCATCTCTATTTATGTTCTGCGATAATTGGCTGATTGTTCAGTTTCTCCTGCTATCTAGTCATCTGTAACAATCATCCATGTACATTCTCCCATTCTTGACTTATGAAGAGTTCCCGCAGACAATGCAGCTTCTCATCTGGAAACATGTATTTGTTACGTAACCTTTCCGCTATCATTTCAGTTACTCAACGCTCCATGTTAGTCCCAATGTATAGAAATCAAACCAAGAATCTGAGCCCTATATGACAGAAGGGTTTGTATTAAAGAAAATACCCTGGGCCAGATTCACATACCTGGCGGCGGGGCGTAGCGTATCCTATTTAGACTACGCAGCCGCAACTTAGAGACGCAAGTGCCGTATTCTCCAAGCACTTGCTCCGTAATTTACGGCGGCGTAGTGTAAATGGGCCGGTGTAAGCCCGCGTAAATCAAATGTGGATGAGGTGGGCGTGTGTCATGCAAATCAATCATGACCCCACGTTTTTGACGTATCCCAGTGCGCATGCTCCAAATTACGCTGCAAATACATTGCTTTCGACGTGAACGTAATATACGCAAAGGCCTATTCCTGAACCAGTTACGTAAACGACGGGAAAAAAACTACGCTGTCCTGACGTCCATACTTAACATTGGGTACGCCGAACCTACGCAAGTTTACCCCTGATATAGCAGGGGTAACTTTACGCTTACGCAAACGAAGTAAACTACGACGACGGGGCGCAAATACGTTCGGAAAGACGCGTATCTAGCTCATTTGCATATTCAACGCGGAAATCTATGGAAACGCCACCTATCGGCCAGCGTAAAATTGCAACTTACATACGACGGTGAAAGTGACTTACACCAGTCGTATCTCCTTTGAGAATCTGGCACCCCATTTAAAACTAAAAAAATAAAGTGCAACCCCCCCCCCTTTTTTTTCAGCTTAAGAGAAGACAATATCTGTTTACTTTTGGCATTGACTAATTCCACGTTGTCTTTCATCATATAGTTTAACAAGAGCTATTTTAGTTTCCCTGGATATTGCAGCTCCCCCTATCCTTCCACCCACTGGTGACATCAGCGCTCCAGGTGTGATAGACTCCAGAGTTGGTGTCATGTCCCCTTCCCTGTCTACATTTGACAATTCACAGAGCTCATCTAATGGTGCTAATGCTGTGTGGTTTGTGAATAACCAAATGTGAACAGGAGAGGTGACATGGCACCAGCTCTGGTGTCTATCATACCTGCTGAGTTGATGGCAGAAAGCGGGGGGGGAGTACGGCAATCTTGTTAAGCTATATAGAAAAGCCAGCTTGAAATTGCTAAAAGGCAACTGATAATATCCTATATAAAATGAACAAAGTGTTGGTGCCCAGCGTTGGGCTTTAAACTCTGAGGTACCTAAAGGGAGCACAACCTACTGTGGGTAACGTCCCCCACCCCTGCACTTTGCTGTAGTTTACCACCCCAATGCCTTATAGCCATGATTTGGGGACCCCAGCTTGTGCGAAGAACTCCCAGACATTCTCCCCTTTATTCTCAGTGCCATCTCTTATATAGGAATGAGCAGGTGCAGTCTGCTTTCTCCACTGCAGGTGGCGCTCAACTGCAGCGGCTTTGCAAAGGGAGAGGAAGTTGAGAGGAACTTGGTTCCTCTATGGTTCCCTGGTCACAGGGGCATCTATCTAATTGGATCCTGGATCCCCATGTGACAGTCAGAGTCTGTTTAACCACTTCAATATTGGGCATTTTCACCCCCTTCCTGCCCAGGCCAATTTTCAGTTTTCAGCGCTGTCGCACTTTGAATGACAATTGCGCAGTCATGCAACACTGTACCCATATTTTTAACATTTTTTTTCCACACAAATAGAGCTTTCTTTTCGTGGTATTTGATCACCTCTGCGTTTTTTATTATTTGCCCTATAAACGAAAGGAGAGTGACGAGTTTGAAAATAACACAATATTTTTTCCTTTTTTTCTATAATAAATATCCCAATTTAAAAAAAGAATAAAACATGTTTTCCTCAGTTTAGGCCGGTACGTATTCTTCCACATATTTTTGGTAAAAAAAAAATCGCAATAAGCGTTTATTAATTGGTTTGCGCACAATGTATAACGTCTACAAAATAGGGGATAGTTTTATGGCATTTTTATTTTATTTTACTAGTAATGGTGGCGATCTGCGATTTTTTTTTTATCGTGACTGTGACATTGCGGCAGACACTTTTGACACATTTTTGGGACCATTCACATTTATACAGCGATCAGTGCTATACAAATGCACTGATTAATGTGTAAATGTCACGGGCAGGGAAGCGATTAACACTAGGGGGCGATCAAGGGGTTAATTGTGTTACCTAAAGAGTGATTCTAACTGTGGGGGGGAGGGGACTCACAAGGGGAGGAGACCGATCGGTGTTCCTCTGTACCGGGAACACACCAAAGGTCTTCTCTCACCAGACAGGACATGGATCTGTTTACACACACAGATCCACGGTCCTGCTCTGTGCACCGGCTCCCAAGCAACCCGATGGGTGCCCCCTAGACGGCTGAGAAGTCCAGGACATCATATGACACCCGCTCTGGATGGAGATCCCTCCTGCCTATCTGTATGGCAGGGTAGGGAAGTGGTTGAGACCCTGACTCCCGGGCTTGGTGCTCATTTTGCGTGTGGCTAGAGTAGGACAGGTTACCAGTCTGGTAGGGAAAAAGCATAGCTTCAGGCAGAAGTGCCGGAGGAGTAGGGAAAGTGAGGGGACAAAGTGAGGGGACACACCATCTTATCTGGAAGCCTCCCCACAAAGGAGAGAACGGGTCTCACTTGCGGGAAAGGTCTTCGACATAACATTTTCAAAACTTCCCAAAAAGGATAATATCCAGTGTTGTAACATCTGGTAAATTGGGGCCCACTGCTGGGAGATTTATTTCATATGCACAGGAGTCCTAGTTAGTTACTTCTGAAGGACAGGGATCACGGACACAGAAAAGACGACCAGGAGGGGAGTAGATTATACTCCTTAAATCCTAATCATGCAATTAAACATATATAGCCAGGGCTTTTTTTCAGGGGGAACTTGGGGGAACTCAGTTCCATCACCTCTGGCTCAGACTCTTTGGTGCCTGCTCACCACAATCACTTGTAAACACAGAAGTCTGGTTTCTGTGTTTACAAGTGACAGCTCTGTACTCTGTGTGTAACCCCCCTGAACTATGCACTCTGTATGTAATGCAATCCTGGTATTTAATGCCCCTTTAAGACCCTTCTACTGTTTGGGAAATCTGAACGGAGTCGTGGTAGAGTTCCTGCACCTATTTTCTGAGAAAAAAAGCTCTGTATATAGCCTTAACCACTTCCTTACCGCGTCATTGTGAAATGACGGCGGTAGGAACCCCTCCTCGATCCGGGTGGACGTCATATGACTGCTGATCACGGCAGGAGTGTGGATCTGTGTGTGTAATGATGGGGTGTAAACACACAGATCCACCTCCTGTCAGCGGTGAGGAGACTGATGTGTGTTCCCTGTACAGAGGAACACACATCGGTCTCCTCCCCCTGTGAGTCCCCTCCCCCTACAGTTAGAACACACTTTAGGGAACATTTTAACCCCTTTAGCGCAACCTAGTGTTAACCCCTTCCCTGCCAGTCACATTTCCACAGTAATCAGTGCAGTTTTATAGCACTAATCGCTGTGTAAATGTGAATGGTCCCAAAAACGTGTCAAAAGTGTCGCCGCAATGTCACGGTCACAAAAAAAAAAAAAATCGCAGATCGCCGCCATTACTAGTAAAAAAAAATTAATAAAAATGCCATAAATCTATCACCTATTTTGTAGACGTATAACTTTTGCGCAAACCAATCAATATACCATTATTCCCTTTTTTTCCCCCAAAAATACGTAGAAGAATATGTATAGTTTTTAAAAAAAAATTGTGATATTTATTAAATAAAAAAGTAAAAAATATTGTGTTTTTTATTAAATTGTCGCTCTTCTTTTGTTTATAGTGCAAAAAATAAAAACCGCAGAGATGATAAAATACCACCAAAAGAAAGCTCTATTTGTGTGGGAGAAAAAACATAAAGATTTAATTTGGGTACAGTGTTGCATGACCGCGCAATTGTCATTCAAAGTGCAACAGCGCTGAAAACTAAAAATTGGTCTGGGCAGGAAGGGGGTGAAAATGCCCTGTATGGAAGGGGTTAAGATCGAGACAGGTCAGCTGTATATAAACAGAATCAGTCCGAGCATACAAGCCCCCTTCAAGCTTTTTAGCAATGGCAGATATGAGAGTGTCCCCCCTGGAGAAACGAATCCTGACGAAGCTTAACGGCGAAATGCGTTAACGCACAGTACCTCACTTTTTCCTGTATTTATGCTTTTTTAATTCTTTCTAATGTTATATGATATAAAATATTTTTCCGTATAAATTTTAGTGTGTACTACGCCTTTTTAAAGTCTGACCATTTGGGTGACCAATTCTTCTCTGGTATGCTCCCCTTTTTTGCTGGCCTCCTAAAGGGGAAAATACCCATCAATCAAAAAAATTCCAATCTAATTGCTTGCCCCCCTTGGAATCTCAATCCTGACCACAGTTAGGTAGGGCCTGCAGAAAAAAAAAGAACAATCCCTGATCTGACTATAAATGGCTGGATTGGGTGAAAACTCCCCGGGACGCCTTTAGTAAATCTGTAAGTGGTTAGTCAGGAGAACAAACATCCAGGAGGAGCCTCTTCAGGAGGATTTGTTTTCTCAGCTAAATAAACTCTGTTATTGGTGCCAGTACAGCAACAGACAATATTCCCAGATCTGATCTGAATTCCATCTTCATGCTGCAATAAGTTTCCAATAATGAAGTTGAGTCTCAGGTGCTGAGAGAAAATCACAAGAGTCCTAGACAGACAGAAGAATTCATATCCAATCTGCAGCAAGCGGGAAGAAGGAGAATCCGCTATGTGAGAGTCACAAATTCGACTATGAACTCATTTACACATGTGGTTCCTAACACACCTCTGAAAAGTGATCCATGGTAGATTACTTTTTACATTACAGGTGTTCAGGAGGCAATACTTTTGTTTTTGGATCACAAGAGGGATTTTACATTGAAATACTATGCTGCAAGCCAAATGTTTGGCATACGGTTGCGGGTTGGTCCCATTTAGTTTTTGGGGTTTAGATATGCTTAACTTCTTGCCACCCACGTAACACATACACTATATTGTCAAAAGTATTGGGACACCTGCCTTTACACACAAATGAACTTTAATGGCATCCCAGTCTTAGTCCGTAGGGTTTAATATTAAGTTGGCCCACCCTTTACAGCTATAACAGCTTCAACTCTTCAAGGAAGGCTGTCCACAAGGTTTAGGAGTGTATCTATGGGAATGTTTGCCCATTCTTCCAGATGCCAGGCCTTCTCATTCAACATCAGTGCCTGACCTCACAAATGCACTTCTGGACGAATGGCAGGTGTCCCAATACTTTTGACAATATAGTGTATTCGTGCCGGCAAAGCATGCATCAATTGATGATCCCAGCACAGTGATCGAGCTTTCAAAAAAGAACAAAAAATAAAAATCGCAGAGGTGATCAAACACCACCAAAAGAAAGCTTTATTTATGAGAAAAAAAGGACGTCAATTTTGTTTGGGAGCCACGTCGCACGGCCGCGCAATTGTCAGTTAAATAGACACAGTGTCGAATCGCAAAAACTGGCCCGGTCTTTGACCACCAAAATGGTCCGGGACTGAAGCGGTTAAGGACATCAACATATTCAAAAATAGGTTAGTTAATTGTGACCACCACCCAACACACACATATAGAAATGACAATGACGTCATACATTAAAAAAGTCAGTCTGGACTTCAATGTCAAGGCTCCATTCACACTTGTGCGACAATAGATCAATGAGACATGAACACTCCCGGGGCGTACTCTGCTCGGCCTCCTCGGACTGGATCTCGATGAATGGTGCTTCAGTAGAGGGCCACGAATGTGCGGTATCCCAGATGGATGTCCTGGTTATCCCAAGGTCTCCGCTCACAGGAGTAGGAGTGGAGGGATAATGCTGAACCCCTTTAGGGGTGGGGTGAAATGGAAGGCTCTGGACAACATGTGGGGAAGAGATAAAAAACGCAACCCCAATGGTGTAGGTAAAAAAAAGTCCCTCTAGGACGAAACGCGTAGGGCTTGTTTTTTTACCTTTTCCCATATTGCCCCTTTTTATACTTTGTGATCACTTTTTATGTATCTGTTGGTTTTACTCAAATAAAACCTATAATTTTTTTTTGACCTACACCATTGGGGTTGCGTTTTTTATCTCTTCCCCACATGTTGTCCGGAGCCTTCCATTTCACCCCACCCCTAAAGGGGTCCAGCATTATCCCCTTAATTCTACTCCTGTGAGCGGAGACCTCGGGATAACCAGGACATCTATCCGGGATACCGCGCATTCGTGGCCCTCTACTGAAGCACCATTCATCGAGATCCAGTCCGAGGAGGCCGAGCAGAGTACGCCCCGGGAGTGTTCATGTCTCATTGATCTACTGTTGCTGACAGGTAGATCCATGCTTTCTGGTAAGCGCAAATCTATCTTCTTTAAAAAGTGATACTTTGTCTTTGAGCATCCACGTGGTCATTTCACCATCTATTCATCTCACCAGTGTTGGATGGACTTTTCAGTGTTATACTGTTTATTTGTATTTTCTTTGTGTTTTTTTACAGCACTGTGTATTTATTTCACCATTGTTTTTTGCCACTCTATCACTGTTTCACTATAGTGATTACTAATTTATTACACCCATAGAGAAATCATTGTCTCTGTGGTTTCACAGCGCTACACTTTTCTTTCCATATAAACAGGGGGAATCTGCGCCACACTGGGTGATTAGGGTGTGCCCAGGCACACCTGGCACACGCTATGCACACGCCCAGGGTAACAATGTATTAATGTATACAGAGCTGCATTCAATTATGTATTTTATATCTGCCAGGACTTCAGCTTTCAGGATTACCTTCCCAAATTTGTAAAAGTACCCACTCCAACGACACTTTGCTGGAAGTGGAAGAGACGCACATCCATGGAGCCCCCCTCCCCCTCCTCTGGGAGTTCCTTGTAAGTTTCCTTCTTTCTCCGGGCCCTTTCACACGAGCGGAACGTTTGTCCGTTTTTAGACGTCCGTTTTTTGACCGCAATGCTTTCCTATGGGTCCTTTCACACGCATCCACGAACGTCCGTCTCCGTTAGGCTCCGTTTTTTTGGACGGAAGCAAACCCTATTTTTCTTCTGTCAAAAAAACAGAATGGACGAAAAACGGACATTAGCGGACGATCCGTTTAACATCCGATCCGCTAACGTCCGTTTTTCATCAAAATATGTAATAAAAAAAAAAGTTCTAACCAAAAAAAAAAAACGGATGAAAAAACGGATGAAAAAACGGATGAAAAACGGATGAAAAACGGATGAAAAACTGATGAAAAACTGATCAACTGATGATAAAAAAACGGATCTAAAAAACGCTCAGGGTTGTAGATGCTTTTTATTGCCTGTTGGTTTTCCCAGCCTCCCTATAACAATTACAAATCTAAAATGTCACTTCACTGTAAAATCTAAAAACCACCCCATTATCTCCCTGATTTGTTACACACAATTATGGAAATTAGAAACATTTTCACCCTGTAAAGGAAATTTGTAAGTTCTGTATATAATTGTATTCTATTTTGTATGTATTGCCCTCACTGTGTACACGGCACTAATAATGTTTCCAAGTCCTGATTAGAATTAGCCTGCCTATGTTACGCCCCATAAACATATAATTGTAATATTAATGTGATACCTACGGAATCATGTGTATAAAAATCTTCAATTGCGTCATAATAAAGCAGAACAGTTATTTGAAAAGATGCAGAGTGTATCTTTTGTGTTTGTTCCCTACTGCAGTACAGTGGAATCTTGTATTATGAGTATAATCCGTTCCAGGCGTATGCTCGTAATCCAAAGCACTTGTATATCAAAGCGAGTTTCCCCATAGAAGTCAATGGAAATAAAAATAATTAGTTCCGCATTGACTTTTATGGCATGCAACACCGGAGAGCCTCGTAAATACTCGAAGAGCGCTCGGCTGAACTCGGAAACCCTTGGAAAGGCTCGGAACTGAGTATTTCTGAACGTCTCCGAATGGCTCCAGCTCCCCCGCACCTCTGGTCTAATGCGGTACTGCACACCGCAGAGGCTTGAATCCTGCTCGTTTGGCGAGACAACACACGCAAACCGAGTCAGGATTAAAAAAAAATGCTCCTATTACAAAACGATTGTTGACAGCGTTACTGGCAATCCAAGGTTTCACTGTGGTTATTATTAATTTGGAACCACAAATCAATATGAGGATAGGAGTTGCTGATCTATAAAATGTCCATGTCAACCCCATGTAAAGATTCTAAAATCCATGCAGTAGTCTTCTCTTAGTGCTTCTAAGAAGGTCTTTTTTTTTATGTCACATGATTCTGTACAGTGCAACCTCCCTCTCCTGCTGCAGTGTTGGTAAGTGAGGCTAAATTAGGAAGGAGGACAGAACTGCAACCAGCAAACATAAAGGCTGTACCGACACAGTCTTAGATTCCGGGGCTTGAGGACAGGGGCCACCAGGATGAGGAGAAGATCTGCTGAGCTGTTGGTCAGTATAATGTACAGTTTTCATGCCTGGAAAGGACCGTTAAATTGATATAATTAGACTCACATAATACGCCCATCGCTAGTCCTCCCAACGCGATGCCCATGGCATTCCCTCTCTCCTCGTCATCGGTGTAGATGCTGGCCAGCATGCCCATCCCTAGAAAGAGAAGGAAGTTCCTGGGTGCACAGTAGGGTCCTGCTAACGCTGATTTTCTTTGTTCTGCATAATCAGATCTGGATATAAAGCTGGCTATAGATAAGTGGTTTTCTCCATTCATACAAAATCCCCCCCCCGCCGGGACATTGTATTCTGACAGCAGGACCCTGCGCTGTAAAAGAACAATGATCAACGGCTGCAGCTGCTGATCGACAAAAGTTTTCCAGAGTGTCCATTTAACATGGTTTCCTATGGAACGTTCTGCAGTGCAAATCTGCAAAATGCAAACATCACCAAAAATGCCATAGGTGTGAATCAGGCCTTAGTGCCTATGCAGCCAGTGCAGTGGTCCAGGGATTTGAAATCTGCAGGGCTTCTTAGAAGGATCAGAGCAATGATCCATGTCAGCATTGATCAATCAGAATCGCTCCGATCCATCCCAGAAGTGCTGCAGAAAGGAGAAGAGCAGAAATATCAAATCTCCAGACTGCGGCAACGGCTGCGTGGGCACTGACAGCCGCTTTAAAGGCCCAAATACATTTGTGTGTTTCGTTAATGCACATGTGCCAACCATACTTCTTTTTCTCCAGTGCATGGCAATCCACCGTCTTGAACCACATGGCGGCCAACAGAACGCAATAAAATGTCACTGTCACGTTTCAATAAAGGTCCTCCAAATCCAGACGGATGGTGGTCCTATTTTTCATCTATCAGATAGAAAAAGGACAGGCGGTCCAATTTTATCTGATTTTCCCATAAAGGAGAGCTGGACCCGGACAGGTCCGTCTCTGCTCAGTGACCAGAGACGGACCTGTCATCCACCTGCTCAGTGACCAGAGACGGACCTGTCATCCACCTGCTCAGTGACCAGAGACAGACCTGTCATCCACCTGCTCAGTGACCAGTGACAGACCTGTCATCCACCTGCTCAGTGACCAGAGACAGACCTGTCATCCACCTGCTCAGTGACCAGAGACAGACCTGTCATCCGCCTGCTCAGTGACCAGAGACAGACCTGTCATCCCCCTGCTCAGTTTCACCAGAGACAGACCTCTCATCCGCCTGCTCAGTGACCAGAGACAGACCTCTCATCTGCCTGCTCAGTGACCAGAGACAGACCTGTCATCCGCCTGCTCAGTGACCAGAGACGGACCTGTCATCCGCCTGCTCAGTGACCAGAGACAGACCTGTCATCCGCCTGCTCAGTGACCAGAGATGGACCTGTCATCCGCCTGCTCAGTGACCAGAGACAGACCTGTCATCCGCCTGCTCAGTGACCAGAGACGGACCTGTCATCCACCTGCTCAGTGACCAGAGACAGACCTCTCATCTGCCTGCTCAGTGACCAGAGACAGACCTGTCATCCGCCTGCTCAGTGACCAGAGACAGACCTGTCATCCGCCTGCTCAGTGACCAGAGACGGACCTGTCATCCACCTGCTCAGTGACCAGAGACAGACCTGTCCGCTCTCCGCCTGCTCAGTGACCAGAGACGGACCTGTCATCCACCTGCCTGCTCAGTGACCAGAGACAGACCTGTCATCTGCCTGCTCAGTGACCAGAGACGGACCTGTCATCCGCCTGCTCAGTGACCAGAGACAGACCTGTCATCCGCCTGCTCAGTGACCAGAGATGGACCTGTCATCCGCCTGCTCAGTGACCAGAGACGGACCTGTCATCCGCCTGCTCAGTGACCAGAGACGGACCTGTCATCCGCCTGCTCAGTGACCAGAGACGGACCTGTCATCCGCCTGCTCAGTGACCAGAGATGGACCTGTCATCCGCCTGCTCAGTGACCAGAGATGGACCTGTCATCCGCCTGCTCAGTGACCAGAGACAGACCTGTCATCCGCCTGCTCAGTGACCAGAGACAGACCTGTCATCCGCCTGCTCAGTGAGTAGAGACAGACCTGTCATCCGCCTGCTCAGTGACCAGAGACAGACCTGTCATCTGCCTGCTCAGCGGAGCAATCCCCGCTGAGCAAGCGGAAGCCGTCAAACAGTTCCGCCTCATAAGAAAGGGGCCTTATTGTTGGTTTGGGTTCAAATACTTGTTTTACTCACTGAACTGCAACTCAATTTATAACATTTGTATTGTGTGCTTTTATCTAGATTTCTGGTTGACATTCTGTCTCTATCATTTAAAATACACCTGTGATAACAAATACAGACCCTTCATTTCTTTATAAGTGGGCAAACTTACAAAATCTGCAGGGGATCAAATAACTATTTTCCACATTGTATGTGTGTGTGTGTGTGTATATATATATACACACACACAGACACAGTATCTCACAAAAGTTAGTACACCCCTCACATTTTTGTAAATATTTTATTCTATCTTTTCATGTGACAACACTGAAGAAATGACACTTTGCTACAATGTAAAGTAGTGAGTGTACAGCTTGTATAACAGTGTAAATTTGCTGTCCCTCAAAATAACTCAGCCACTAATGTCTAAACCGCTGGCAACAAAAGTGAGTACACCCCTAAGTGAAAATGTCAATATTGGGCCCACAGTGCCAATATTTTGTGTGGCTGACATTATTTTCCAGCACAGCCTTAATCCTCTTGGGCATGGAGTTCACCAGAGCTTCACAGGTTGCCACTGGAGTCCTCTTCCACTCCTGATGACATCACAGAGCTGGTGGATGTTAGAGACCTTGTGCTCCTCCACCTTCCGTTTGAGGATTCCCCACAGATGCTCAATAGGGTTTAGGTCTGGAGACATGCTTGGCCAGTCCACCACCTTTACCCTCAGTTTCTTTAGTAAGGCAGTGGTGATCTTGGTTTTTGGGGTTGTTATCATGTTGGAATACTGCCCTGCGGCCCAGTCTCTGAAGGGATGGGATCATGCTTTGCTTCAGTATGTCACATTGCATGTTGACATTCATGGTTCCCTCAATGATCTGTAGCTCCCCAGTGCCGGCAGCACTCATGCAGCCCAAGACCATGGCACGCCCATCACCATGCTTGACTGGAGGCAAGACACATCTGAAACCAAATAAGCTTATCTTGGTCTCATCAGACCACAGGACATGGTTCCAGTAATCCATGTCCTTAGTCTGCTTGTCTTCAGCAAACTGTTTGTGAGCTTTCTTGTGCATCATCTTTAGAAGAGGCTTCCTTCTGGGACAACAGCCATGCGGACCAATTTGATGCAGTGTGCGGCGTATGGTCTGAGCACTGACAGGCTGACCCCCCACCCCTTTAACCTCTGCAGCAATGCTGGCAGCACTCATATATCTATTTCCCAAAGACAACCTCTGGATATGAAGATGAGCATGAGCACTCAACTTCTTTGGTCAACCATGGCGAGGCCTGTTCTGAGTGGAACCTGTCCTGCTAAACCGCTGTATGGTCTTGGCCACCTTGCTGCAGCTCAGTTACAGGGTATTTGCAATCTTCTTATAGCCTAGGCCATCTTTATGTAGAGCAACAATTCTTTTTTTCAGATCCTCCGAGAGTTCTTTGCCATAAGGTGCCATGTTGAACTTTCAGTGACCAGTATGAGAGAGAGAGAGCGATGACACCAAATTTAACACACCTGCTCCCCGTTCACACCTGAGACACTAACGAGTCACATGACACAGGGGAGGAAAAATGGCTAATTGGGCCCAATTTTGACATTTTCACTTAGGGGTGTACTCACTTTTGTTGCCAGAGGTGTAGACATGTAAACATGTGTAGGCTGTGTGTTGAGTTCTTTTGAGGGGACAGCAAATTTACACTGTTATACAAGCTGTACACTCACTACTTTACATTGTAGCAAAGTGTCATTTCTTTTTTTTATTGTGTATTTATTCATAACAGAAGACGGGTCCACATGAACCACAGCAATAACAAGCAAAGTGTCATTTCTTCAGTGTTGTCACATGAAAAGATATAATACATTTTTTACAAAAATGTGAGGGGTGTACTTACTTTGTGAGACACTGTATATATACATACTGTGTGTGTGTGTGGTATATATTTATCACTTTTAGCCATATAGTAGTACACAATGCAGCTGATTCATGGAAACTGGATGATAGACATTAAGCATACAATTGGAGATATAATGACTAGTCACGATTCATACATAATTTTTGAGTAACAAAAAGCAAAACCTGACACTAGTCCTGATTTTGAACCAGCTTTTCTGAATTGGCAGCAGTGAGCACTATCCTGTGGCAGAGGAAGGTCTGTTCTCTGTGGGGGCAGCAAACATTATTCATGAACAGGAGGCTCTGTTCCTGCACAGAATTGTGTGTCTCTAATAGTGGATATTTTACATTAGCATTACGGGACTGACAGCCAACCTGCGACAGAGGAGCACGATGACCCGATTCCTTGCAGGGATCTCGCTATGAAAAGTAAAACGTAACTCCCGGAAAATGCGAACACTGTGGAAAGAGAAAATATTTGTATAAATAATAACGTAATGTTAAATATTTAGTCCTTTTGCTTATTGGTGGATCTGTCAACATTGGAATTCCTGTGATAATTATTCATGTGTTATCTGATGTATATTTATTTATACTATATCTTTATTTTTTCATATTTTTCTGGTTGCTCCTTTTGTTTATGGTTGACGCATACATTCCCTGATGAAGCCTAGAGGCGAAACATGTCGGGATAACGTATGATCACTCAACCCTCAGCAAACCTTTAATGCAACCACTATTTGGAAGTACTCCACATCAAATGACTTTTGGTGATTGACCACTACCTTCTTTTTATACACATTTTGTTCAATTAAAAATAAACTTTCTGTATTTTATTCACTGTATTTGAGTTTTCCATTGTTATTTTATTATATGATTGAGCGCCGTGATAGTCCCATCCTTCTACTTTCTTTCCAACTTCTACATTTTGTTTTCCTTTATACAGCCCTTGAGGCAATTTTCCTTCCACTAACACCTACAATAAGGCAAAACTCCTTCCACTGACACCAATGATGGGGCATAATTCCTTCTACTGACAACAAAAATGGGGCGCTATTCCTCCCAAAGACACAAATTATTTCTCCCCCTAATACCAAAGATCTGGCATTTTTTACTCCCACTGGGCACAATCCCCCCTAAAGTCTGAAGGACAGTAAACTGGCCCTTTCTTTAGAAAGCTTGGAGACCCCTGGCCTAGATGGACAGTTGGATCTGGGCTATAAAGCAGTGCCTCTGGATGTACAGTTGGATAAAAGGCTCTTTATTTAGGTGGTATCTGGGCTATAAACAAGTGGCTCTAGGTGTGATAAGTGGCTCTCTGTTTAGACCTTTTCTGAGCAATCAACCAGAGTTGGAGTACATGGCCTGTTGGCATCAGAAGGGATCTATTTTATTTGATTTGGGAGTCATACAGAAAGCACAATAGATGTTGCATTGTATTTGCTGCTGATATCCAGTAACAATATGATATGATCTGAAGGCAATGTCGGCTGCAATATACCTGCATCATTGCCTTGTTGGGGGTATCAGATTTGATGTTCTGGGAGGAGATGGCAAGCAGAGCAATAC
The DNA here is from genome assembly GCA_029574335.1 of Rana kukunoris. NCBI lineage: Eukaryota > Metazoa > Chordata > Amphibia > Anura > Ranidae > Rana > Rana kukunoris. Next base: position 26,877,311 of record CM056056.1, on the reverse strand, counting down.
TTACTGATCGTTGAGAGGAACATGATGCAGAAACCGGCAAACATGGGTATCTGGTAACCAATCCTGCCAATACAACACACAGTATGGTGAGTGCAATTTCCTGCCCTAACTTGATAAAGGTGCTCTGGAGCTGTCAGCCCAATCCTTCACTAAGTGAAGGATGAGGATTACCATTAGACATGTGCAATTCGTTTAGTTGTGAATTCGTTTTTTACCAGATTTTGACAAATACGTTAATTCTGGAATTTCAGAATTTCCGAAATTTTAAAATTTTTCAATTTCAGAATTTTCGGATTTCCGAAATTTTGAATTCCGAACTTTCGAGTTTCCATAACGTAGAATTTTTGAATTTCCGAAATGTCTAATTTCTGAAATTTCAAATTTTTTAATTTTTTTAACGTCCGATAAATGCAAAAAAACAAAAGTAACGAAAATTAACACATTTTTCGGCAGTGCACATGTCTAATTACTATGTGATGTTGAGTTTATCTCTATATTTGTATTCCAATATTCAGAAATTCAAAAATTCGTCAATTCGAACATTCGGAATTCCAAATATCAGAAATCCGAAAATTAAAAAAAATATTGAACATTTCGGAAATTCAGACATTTCGGAATTAACGAATTTGTCAAAATTTGGTAAAAAACGAATTCGGAACTAAACAATTTGCACATGTCTAATAGTATTTAGGAAATTTGGAATTTTGAAAATCAAAAAGCAGAGATTAGAAAATCAGAAATTCAAAAATTCGGAAATTCAGAAATTCGAACATTTGGAAATTTGAAAATTGAAATGCGGAGATTAGAAAATTGGAAATTTAAAAATTACAAATTCGAAAATTCAAAAATTCGGAATTTGAAAATTCGGAAAATCTGAAAATTTGTATTTTTTGAAATTTATGAAATTCCGAATTTTCGAGTTTCCAAATTCAAAATCTTCGAAATTCCAATTTTTCCGAATTTTTACATTTTTGAGTTTACCGAATTTATGAAATTCCGATAAATGCAAAAAAAAACGAAAATGAAAACTAACACATTTTTCGGCAGTGCACATGTCTAATTACCATGTGATGTTGAGTTTTTTCCTCTATATTTTTATTCCAACCTATTAATATAGAAGTAGAGAAGTCAGGGATTAGGCCCAGGAGCCTGCCATGGCCATTCCTCATCTCCACCCTGACAGCAGCTTTCCCTTCTAATGTTCTTACAAAGAAAACCCATTTAGCTATATATAAATAAATGCACATGTTCCTGTATTTCCTATGATCGGTTTTCTGCTCTGTATGGCCCCTTTACAGGCAGAACAGAAAACTGATGGGCTCAGAACAGTTTAATTCTTCCATATCTGTAAACTACGGTTGACCACACGCTGGCAGATAGACTATATGGCCAAATATTTGAGTGCCCCTGACCATCACACCAAATCCATTAATATAGAATTTCCCCCACCTTTGTGGCTATAACAGCCTCCACTTTTCTAGGGAGGCTTTCCACAAACTTTTGGAGGATGTCTATGGCAACTTGTGCCCATTTGTGAGGTCAGATACTATGTTGGATGAGAATACGTGGTTTCAATCCAAACGCAAAATAAGGGTGAGGTCAGGGCTCCAAACATCAAACTGGTCAGGCCATGTCTTTATGAAGATTGCTTTGTACACAGGGACACAGTCATGCTGGAACAGCAAAGAACCTTTCCCAATACTTTGGCCATATAGTGTATTCCATATAGTATTATTATTATTATTACTAGTCAACCAATTTTTGTGCTTAGAGATGTTTATCTACAGAACTCAAACTCTGTACTTGGCCCAATGTAATCCTCATTGGACTCCAAGGGTGGTGAACAACAGAGCCACCAATTAATATGAAGACTGTGATAGGAGCTTGAGAGGTAGATTGGTTAAAGGCATGACAGACTGTCTTTCCATTATAATAAATGAGGGCCCCCTCGTTCCTGTTTGTTGAACGTGACGCTGTGCAGGGTTATACTCCTGCCATACCTGTTGGTCAGAGGCCCAATGAAGGGATTGGTCAGTAGCTGGACGGTGGCTTTCGAGGCAAACAATAAACCCACTTTGACATTTTCATTGAGTAAGTTTGAGTCAGCCTTGGGGCAGTCAGATGTTGGCACAGCACTGGGGAGTGCAGGTGATTGTGTGGCGTCCTTGACTTGGAGCAGTGACTCGGTCGTGGCATTGGTGATGAACAGGGTGCTGTTGTCGTAGTAGGAGAAGATGGTCTGAAAGTTGCTTGGTGTAGAGAGTCTACTTGGCCCTTCTTCATGGGCACTGCTGTTAGATTCATGCATCATGGTGTACAAGTAGCTGGGAATGATGGGAACTGTAAACAGAAATATCAGAGAGGCATTAATAAGAGATACATATCTACTAAACTATACACGTGTCAAATTTCAAAATAATTTTCTTTCAAAAATCTTATCTAAGAATTTTCTTTCGTATTTTGCACCATTAGTCGGCTGCAGCAACTATTTCAAATTTTAAAGATTTTCATATCGATATATCGGACATGTTGGATTTTTTTTTAAAACAAACAATTTTGTAATCAATGATGGGAGAATTGTGCTAGAAATGTAATTGAAATGTGCATGTGCATGAAAAAAAAATTCCCAGAAAGAAAAGAAGATTCCCGGCCACGAAAATTCTTTCTGTAGCAACATGAGGCGAAATTGAAGGCTTCGTTAGTCGAAATTTCAAAATCAATGGTGGCACCAGGGCTCAAGTCCTGCAGGAACGCGTGGGAACGGAGTCCCTGCACTTTTTTCCCAGCAGGAACGCAGTTCCCTTTGCAGGACTAGAGCAGCCTAGCCGCCCGAGCCAATCCTTCACTAAGCGGCATCGGGTTCTCGGTGCCGCAATGTCTCCTGAGAGCCTTTGTCATTGTTCCCAGGAGACATTGTGGAGGTCTGCCGCTAGTTATCGCAGGATTTAGAAAGAACTTACTTAAAGGAGGAAGTGACCGGATACCCACACACTACCCGATGAATCCATACACAGGAAGCGCACAGTAACATAAAGGATTACTAGGGTACAGTGGATCGAAAAAAAAAAACCATGCGGTTTAGTAATTATGCATATGAGCGTATATTTTTTTTTATTTTTTTTGTGGGGGAGTGGATCTTGGGTGGGAGTTCCCACACTTTTTCCCCCAGGACTTGACCCCTGGGTGGCACCATCGGATCATAAAACGCACAAATTTTCTGATTTTCAAAAGAAAATTCTTTCCAAATTCGACCCACGCATGGCCAGCCTAAGGCGTGTTTGAGAATTTAAGGCCTGCAGAGTTTAACCAGGCAACATGATAATGTCATGTGACCATCCCAGAGCCAATGTAGAGAGAGCTGTCAGTGTCATGTGACATTTCAGAGTCTCTAGAGCAGGGGTCTCAAACTCAAATTACCTGAGGGCCGCAAGACAAGTTTTCATATCCCACGGGTTGGCCGCATGCAAACTTTCAAACTTCAAAAACAGTACTGGTGTCAGCGAACTTATTATTAACCCCCAGTACTGGTGTCAGCTGACACATTATTCTGATTTAATTCCTTTTTTTATTTTAAAACAAAAATTATAATACATTAAACCATTGTAGCAGCGTTACAGTTATAATACATAATACAGATGAGTCTACATGCAAATGCATACCATTGTGTATCCCCTCTTGACTTATAATACCCTCCGAAACACTACTACATAAAGAAGAGAGGGACAAAAACAAAAAAAAAAGGGGAGGAAAAAATAAAATAAAATATATGTAAAAAAAAAAAAAAAAAAAAAGAAAAACCCACACTCTGTTGTTTCAATCTTCCTACTCTCTCCCCCTTCATATTTGAGGTATCGTCTGTATTATTGGTCTTTACCCTCCTCGCCCCTTTGTCCTGAAGTCTAGAAAGGAATTCCAGGAGGTCCAAGTTCTTAAGTATCTTTCCTGTTGGTGTTGTGTTGCCAGTACTAATTCTTATAGTTTACAGATTTCCTTTACTTTACTTATCCACATCTCTATGGTTGGGGGGGATGATGACTTCCACTTCTTTGTTATGCATGCCTTTGCTGCATCTAATAGATGACATATACTTGTCTCCCTATACGCTTTCTCTTGGATTTGGTTCACATGCAGAAGATAAAATTCTGGTTCTTCCGGTATCTCGTAATCTGAACAAATCTGGAGGGCCCTTTTAATCTCCTGCCAATAACTCCTTAACACGGGACAATCCCAAAATATATGTAGCATCGTCCCTTTACTTCCCTGGCATCTCCAACATTTGTCTGATATCTCTGGGAAGATTCTATTTAGTCTCTCCGGTGTCCTATACCATCTCGCAAAGATCTTGTAATTTGTCTCCTGCGTCCTTGTACAAATCGATGTTTCATGCGTTTGTCTGTATATACGTTTTCGCTGTTCCATACTAAATACCTTTTTTAATTCCTGTTCCCAGTCTTGGACACACTTCAGAGGGTGGCTCCCTGACTGTACTAGTAGTTCGTAACTTATTGAGAGGGTATGTGTTAATGTTCCCCTTTCACTGCACATCCTCTCTAGTCTCGTAAGTGGTACGAGCTGACACATTATTAACCCCCAGCACTGGTGTCAGCAGACACATTATTAAACCCTAGTATTGGTGTCAGCAAACGCATTATTAACCCTGACCATTGCACTGCACACGGACCACTACACTGCCGACAGACCACTACACTGCCGACAGACCACTACACTGCCGACAGACCGCTACACTGCCGACAGACCACTACACACTGACCACTCACCATCATGGCACAGCACATCAGGGCACAGCACATCAGGGTACAGCACATCAAGGCACAGAGCCCAGCAAATAAGGGCACATGGCACAGCACATCATGGCACAGGGCACAGCACATCAGGGTACAGTGCACATGAGGGCACAGCGCACATGAGGGCACAGCGCACATCGGGGTACATCGCACATCAGGGCACAGCACACATCAGGGTACAGGGCACAGCACATCAGGGTACAGGGCACAGCACATCAGGGTACAGGGCACAGCATCAGAGCACAACAGGGTACAGGGCACATCAGAGCACAGCACATAGGGGTACAGCACAACAGGCCACATCAGGGTACAGAGCACGGGACATCAGGACAGAACATATCAGGACAAGGCACATGGCACATCAGGGTACAGGACATGGCACATCAGGGTACAGGGCACATGAAACGGCACATCAGGGTACAAAGCCCAGCAAATCAGTGTACATGGCACACATCAGGGCATATCAGGGCACATGAGAGCACATCAGGCACAGCACATCAGTACAGGGCACATGGCACATCAGGGTACAGGGCACAGGGTACCCTGATGTACAGAGCCCAGCACATCAGGGACACATCAGGGTACATGAGGCACATCAGGGTACATGGGGCACATGGCGCATCACAGCACATCACGGTACCTGGGGCACATGGCATATCAGGGTACATGGGGTACATCAGGGCACAATCAGAGCACATCAGGCATACCTCCCAACTTTTCAACTTCAGAATGAGGGACAAATGAGCATACCTCCCAACAAAGTTGTTGAGCCCGGGGGGGGGGGGGGGTCCGCAGATCTGAGTTGTTGAGCGGGGGAGGTTCCGCGGATCTGAGTTGTTGAGCGGGGGGGTCCGCGGATCTGAGTTGTTGAGCAGGGGGGGTTCCAGGGCTCGGAGTTGTTGAGCGAAGATTTACCGCGAATCGCGGGGATTTACCGCGAATCGCGGGGATTTACCGTGAATCGCGGGGATTTACCGCGAATCGCGGGGGGAGGGGGCCCTGCCTGCGGCCATTTATTACTGGTCCGCGGGCCGTAAATGGCCCGCGGGCCGGTACTTTGAGACCCCTGCTCTAGAGTGAGTACTGGCAGCATGATACTTCCATGTGGTAAAAGCTGTGTCATGTGACTTATTATACCTAATGCCTAGTTCACACAATGAGAAAATTGGACGAAAATTTTGGAGCAATCGTCCGACAATCTATTAGTTATACATTTGCACACTGAAATATTTTGGTTTCGTCTGAAAAATAAATGTATTTAGTTACTCCCGAAATTAGTTTTTATTTTGTTTCGTTTAAAAATGCTAAACTGTATGACACCGCAATCGTACATTTCCAGTCAAATGCTAGAATTAGTAGAATTCTAATGTTGTATGACACTAGTATTAATTATATTTATTAATTATTATTACTAGTCAACCAACATTAGAATTCTTCTATAGCGTGTGGGCCGAGCATTTGACCAGAAATGTTCGCTTGTGGTGATCGTATGTTTTTAGCTGCTTGGTCGAATCTTCATGTCTCCATAATGTCGATTCTTTTCTCTCTATGTTGAATAATCTTGGACTAATAGAGTAAGGTAGACACATTCAACCACAGATCGCTATTGTCACATCATGTCCAATCTTCTATCTATATCGAACTGTTGTCGCAACGAAACGAAAACAAAGCATTTTTTATGTTGGATCTTTTGGATTTTGGATTCTGCGCATTCGTTATCGATTGTTTAAATGAACGCGGAAATTCGGATGAAAATGCATTCAGACGAAAACTTTAATATTATGTACTATTTATATCATTATTATGTATTAGTATTATGTACTATTAGTTAGTACACAGCTTTGAAGAGCTGATCATGACAGTTCATGTGAAAGTATCCAAAGGGACGCAGTCATGCTATGTGACAAGCATGACCATTTTTCTTGTACGATGGTATTTGTATAAAGAAAAAAAATTGTGCGGGAAAAAACGATGTGATTCGCGACGAGAAAAAAAGAGAACAAGTTCTAATTTTTTTTCACATAGTTTTTTTGTTGGGAAAACTGCTGGGGAGCATACACACGGCCTTTTTTCTCGACCAAGGCATAATATATATATATATATATATATATACAGTATGTATATATATTGTGACAGGAAGTCAGGTAAATCTCTGTGTTTTGTCACAGACGGGAGATACATTTCTGCCTTGTTTAGACAATACACCAATTACTATTAGGTATCGGCTGCAGAAATAGCCAGAAAGGTTTAGGGCGTTGGAAAACTTCAGCTGTTCAGAATGAGGTAATTAAGGCCTCTATAAATCATCCAAAATGATGGCTATTGATTGCTGCATCCTGAGGCTTTTTGAGTGAAGGAGAGCAGTGACTTCTGAAGAGGTGAGGTGCTTGTTGATATTTCTGTGTGATAAATATCAAAGAGATTTTTTGTTTTCTGCTGTATGACCAGCAGTGTCTGCCCAGCAGTAGGCTGTGCCAGACTCCATAGGTAGGTTCCTGTGTGGTGAAGGTAGACGCCCCAAGTGGCAAGGGTTTATTTTATGTTTTGTTTTGTTTATGCTGTTTGGATGCTTGCACTTGTATCCAGCAATATGGAAAAATAAACCATATCCTTTATTTTCAACCATCCTCAACTGCCTTTCTGTACAGTTCAGCGTGTAGTGAACCCATCCAGGGGGTCACACACACCCGCTACTGAGCTAATTCCTCACACATGGTGGAATGCTGCGGGCAGTTAAAATAAACCCTTGCCACTTGGGGCGTCTACCTTCACAACACAGGATCCTACTTATGGAGTCTGGCACAGCCTACTGCTGGGCAGACACTGCTGGTCATACAGCAAAAAAACAAAAAGTCTCTTTGATATTTATCACACAGAAATATCAACAAGCACCTCACCTCTTCAGAAGTCACTGCTCTCCTTCACTCAAAAAGCCTCAGGATGCAGCAATCAGTAGTCATCCTTTTGGATGATTTATAGAGGCCTTAATTACCTCATTCTGAACAGCTGAAGTTTTCCAACGCCCTAAACCTTTCTGGCTATTTCTGCATCCGACACCTAATAGTAATTGGTGTATTGTCTAAACAAGGCAGAAATGTATCTCCCGTCTGTGACAACACACACACAGATTTACCTGACTTCCTGTCACAATATATATATATATATACAGTATATACCCTGGAGTGGGGTTCCCTATTTCTTTCCTACAACATTTAATTCAAGGTTTCTAACTCTATATTTGCACAATTACTGACTACTTTATTATTCATTATACTATAATAAATGCTTCAATATTTACAAGGCCTGCATAAATGTTTTCAAACATTATTTTAAAATGTAGTAAAAAAATACAAATATACAACAGTAAAATAATATTCTGCAAGCTGTACTTGATGAAATCTGCCAACTGGTGGCCATATGCATTTCGATAAATAACCAATTTATATTATTATTGATCTGGACCCATAGGAATAATAGATCTATAGCTGAAAACCATTCGATCAATCTGCCACACACAGAGAAGGGGATTTTGATGAATAGTTATTATATTTGTTACAATCGTAATTTAGTTATCATCAATTGCATTTCTGTTTCCACCAATAATCTCATAATACAATCATTTTTATAAACAAATTATCTCTACGGATTGAGCCTTAATTTTCCACCTTGGCCAATCAACTCAGTTTGACCGAACCAAATCTAAAGCTATTGGAAGGGAATTTATGGCTATTTAGTTGTTTGCAGATTCGATCGATCGTTGGCAACATTGAAAGTGGTCATTTGTCTCTAGAAATGCGGAAAATTGGGATGTTGTGTGTTACCCAGAAAAAGCAACAATAAAGTTACAATGTAACTACAATAAAACATATCGGCTTCATTTTTTTTCTTTTCTTCTTCTGATAATTTGGGAATAAAATAAAAATCCTGGAGTGAAATTGTTGGTTGGGGACGCAATGTCTGTAGCGGTTTGTGCGTTATTGAATTACGATTAGGTCTGGGGAGGGGGTCGGGCCGCTCGTGCTCTATGTACACAGCGGACACACAATAGCGCTGACTGAGGTTTGTTGGCACAGCCAGGAAATTGTGACGAATTTAATATGAAGATGATGAGAGAAGCTCAGATAAAAGGGAGACATCCAAGGTGCCGCCGGGGAACAAACGCAGAGCCGGGGGGAGGGAGGGGGGGCAGAATTAACCGACTCACTGCTGAATGCAGAATTAACCAAGCTCTGCACAGACAATTCACTAATAATTCGCATCCTCATACTGCTGACCTGTCCTCCCCCAGTAAGCTTCAGAAACACCCCAGTGCCCAAAGACAATTCCCTTCCAACTCCCAGGGCCTGAAACATGTTATTAACACACCTGTGAAGGAGCGGCTGAATACCTTGCAGTGTATCACCTCCCACTATCAGCCTGATTTCTGGTGTGCTCAAAATTGCTGTCATGTCTCCTTTTCAGCAGAATGTAGTAAATGTCCAGATTGGGTTTTTAATGATAGAAGTTTCTGCTCTTTCTGATTAGATTAACACTCTGGTTGAGGGGTGTGTGTTTCCCTAATGGCACTGTTGTTCCTTCTGTTTTATGATGGGAAGCTAATATAAATGGACACAGTGAGGCACAGTGAGGCATGGGCAGAGTGAGGTATGGGTACAGTGAGGTATGGGTACAGTGAGGCATGGGCACTGTGAGGCATGGACACAGTGAGGCATGGACACAGTGAGGCATGAGCACAGTGAGGCATGGGCACAGTGAGGCATGGGCACAGTGAGGCATGGGCACAGTGAGGCATGGGCACAGTGAGGTATAGGCACAGTGAGGTATGGGCACAGTGAGGTATGGGCACAGTGAGGTATGGGCACAGTGAGGCATGGGCACAGTGAGGTATGGACACAGTGAGGCATGGGCACAGTGAGGTATGGGCACAGTGAGGTATGGGCACAGTGAGGCATGGGCACAGTGAGGTATGGACACAGTGAGGCATGGGCACAGTAAGGCATTCACATGGACACAGTGAGGCATTCACATGGACACAGTGAGGCATGCACATGGACACAGTGAGGCATTCACATGGACACAGTGAGGCATGCACATGGACACAGTGAGGCATGCACATGGACACAGTGAGGCACAGTGAGGCATGCAGATGGACACCCTAGGCTTATACTCGAGTCAATACGTTTTCCATTTTTTTTGTGGTAAAATTAGGTGCATTTGCTTATATTCGGGTTGGCTTATACTCGAGTGTATACGGTACCTCTACTGTGCAGCTCGTTTTGCACAAAGTTGCCCCCGATCCTCCTCTTCTAGGGTCCCTCGGCTCCTCCACGCTTCAGATAACCCCCCTGGGAAGCTGTATTCCGAGGGGGTTACCTTGCGGGCTTGCTCCCGAGTCCTGCATGCAGCGACCATAGCTGCCCACGTCATTAGATTTGATTGACAGCAGCGTGGGCTAATGGCTCCGCTGCTATCAATCTATCCAATGAAGTGCCGTGAAGAGTCGAGAAGCCGGGGCAACGATCGAGCGCATTCGCGACGCGGGACTTTCCAGGGCTCAGGTAAGTAAAACAGGGGGCTGGGGGGCCGGTAATGCACAAAGGTGAAAAAACATGAACAACCCCTTTAAGGACATGGTATTGTATAAGGCTGAGTTCACACTATTTAGAATTAGATGCAGGTTTCTCCACATCCAATTCGCATAGCAGGAGACTATGACCGACTCTCTATGGAGCCGGTTCACACATCGCCACAGCTGCTCAGGAGTCCTGTGTGTCTTCTGGTCCGTTTCAAGTCCAAATTCAGCCAAAAATTCAGACTGAAATCAGATCTGGAATGGTGAACAGGAACACATCAGACCTTTGCTGTGAGTCGCTTTGTGTCAAAGTGTAAACCTGCCTAATACTAAACGCAAATTCAGATTATTATGGGCTGTGCTGTCCACTGAGAAGAATGTTTTTATACTGTTATACATCATCACATTATCTGACATTGCCTATGACTGATCTGTGCTCTCTGCTTTGATGTTTATTAGCAGGGCAAGAGGCCTGCAGGAATGCATGGGAAAGGCGTCCCTGCACTTTTTTCACAGCAGGACCGCCGTTCCCTTTGTAGGACTGGAGCATAGGGTGACCAGACATCCCCAGTTTCAGGGGACAGTCCCCTGATTGAGGACACTGTCCCCAGACCAAGTCTGTCCCTGGTTTTGTCCCCAGATTGGATTTAATAGGGGGCAGGGGCAATTTCAAAGACAGTCAGTGCAGAATTAAAATAAAAAAAATAGAATTACACCCCCCCCCCCCCCGCTCCGCTGTGCCTACTAGCATAGGGGGGTTGTATTTTTCCCATTATCTGTGCCCCTTTCTGATGATCATGTGCTGGTCGGAGTGGAGGGAATATTTCTTCAGTTTCAGGCGCATGCCCATTTAGCTTCGCTCACATGTTTTTCTGCCTTGGCACAAATATTGGCCAGCCACCTGCTTATCTCCTTGCCTTCCCTGGGGGAGTGATCTTCCTCCGCTCCCCATCCAGTAGTAGCCGGGGCACGAAGAGTAAGACTTGAGAGGCTGTGAGGCGGGCGGCAATGGACAGAGAGTCGCTGATTGTTGCCATTACTAGTAAACAAAAAATATGTCCCCGGATTTCATTTTAAAAATCTGGTCACCTTACCAGTGGAGCAGCCTTGAGCAGCCGAGCTGCCCGAGCCGATCCTTAACTAAGCGGGGATGCCCAGCATCACCGCATAGTGAAGGACTCGACTCGAATCACTGTCAGGGGCAGGCAAACTGAGCCGAGCAGACTCGGAGCTCCTCCTCCAGGCTCCGACCTCGCCTGCCACCTGTCCTTCAGTACGCGGCCGGTTGCATGTGACACGCAGAGGCGGAGTCACACAGCAATGCTAGGGTGAGCCCAGACAGCCAGCCAGCACCCTGAGGCCCGCATGGCCAGCACCATGAGACCAGCATGGTCAGCACCCTGAGGCCAGCCAGGCCATCACCCTGAGGCCAGCACACTGAGGCCAACATGGCCAGCACCCTGAGGCGAGACAGCCAGCCAGCACCCTGAGGCCAGCCAGCACCCTGAGACCAGCACGACCAGCATCCTGAGGCCCGCATGGCCAGCACCCTGAGACCAGCAAGGCCAGCACCCTGAGGCCAGCCAGGCCAGCACCCTGAGGCCAGTACCCTGAGGCCAACATGGCCAGCACCCTGAGGCCAGCCAGGCCAGCACCCTAAGACCAGCCAAGCCAGAACCCTGAGGCCAGCCAGCAAGCACCCTGAGACCAGCCAGGCCAGCACCCTGAGACCAGCCAGGCCAGCACCCTGAACACAGCACAGCACTGATCGTTGAGTCAAGGATGAGCCAATGGATCTTGAGTGGGAGTGCCCACACTTTTTGGCTGTGTGTCTTTGCTCTTCTAGAGTTGCTGGGATTTGTAGTCCATCCATCATTGTAGTCCGTGTTCGCACCTGCCAGTCACTGACCTCAAATCGTGTAGATGAATATTTGGCAGAAGAAAACTTGTAACTCTTGAACTAATTTGAAGGGATCTATATTTTCTGACATTTATTTATGACCTATGGTGGTATTTCATGTTGGTGGCATTTCCTGATAAAGACATTTCCTGGTGCTGTCATTTTCTGATGGTGGCATTTCCTGATGATGACATTTTCTGAAGAAGACATTACCTGTTAGTGAAATTTCCTCATAATAGTATTTCCTGATGATGACATTTCTTGCTGGTTGCATTTCCTGAGGGTGACATTTCCTGGGAAAGGCATTGCTAGAGAGTGACATTTCCTTAATGGGTCATTTGCTGATGAAGACCTTTCCTGCTGATGACATTTTATCATGATAGCATTTCCAGATGATGATATTTTATTTCTAGTGGCATTTCCTGATGGAGGCATTTCCTGAGGGTGTTATTTCCTGTTGGTGGAATTTATTGCTGCTTGCATTTACTGATGATGACATTTCTTGCTGGTTGCATTTCCTAATGATGTAATTTGCTGATGAAGACCTTTCCTGCTGATGACATTTTATCATGATGGCATTTCCTGATGATGATATTTATTGTTGTGGCATATCCTGATGGAGGCATTTTCTGAGGTTGTCATTTCCTGAGGGTGTCATTTCCTGATGGTCACATTTCCTGAGAGTGTCATTTCCTGGTGGAATTCGCTGATGAAGACCTTCCCTGTTGATATTTTATCATGATGACATTTCCTGATGATGATTTTTATTGCTGGCGTCTATTTCGTGAGGGTGGCATTTCCTGCTGGTTGCATTTCCTGATGGAGGCATTTCTAGAGAGTTATTTTTTCTGATGGTGTCATTTGCTGATGAAGACCTTTCCTGATGACATTTCATCATAATGGCATTTCCTGCTGATGATATTTATTGCTGGAGGCATTTCCTGATGATGGCATTTCTTGCTGTGGTTGCATTTCCTGGTGGTGACATTTCCTCCAAATAGCATTTCCTGATGATGACATTTCCTGGTGGTGACATTTCCTCAAGATAGCATTTCCTGATGATGACATTTCCTGATGATGATATTTCCTGGTGGTGATATTTCCTCAAGATAGCATTTCCTGATGATGACATTTCCTCAAGATAGCATTTCCTGATGATGACATTTCCTCAAGATAGCATTTCCTGATGATGACATTTCCTGATGATGACATTTCCTCAAGATAGCATTTCCTGATGATGACATTTCCTGATGATGACATTTCCTCAAGATAGCATTTCCTGATGATGACATTTCCTGGTGGTGACATTTCCTCAAGATAGCATTTCCTGATGATGACATTTCCTCAAGATAGCATTTCCTGATGATGACATTTCCTCAAGATAGCATTTCCTGATGATGACATTTCCTGGTGGTGACATTTCCTCAAGATAGCATTTCCTGATGATGACATTTCCTGATGATGACATTTCCTCAAGATAGCATTTCCTGATGATGACATTTCCTCAAGATAGCATTTCCTGATGATGACATTTCCTCAAGATAGCATTTCCTGATGATGACATTTCCTGGTGGTGACATTTCCTCAAGATAGCATTTCCTGATGATGACATTTCCTGATGATGACATTTCCTCAAGATAGCATTTCCTGATGATGACATTTCCTGGTGGTGACATTTCCTCAAGATAGCATTTCCTGATGATGACATTTCCTCAAGATAGCATTTCCTGATGATGACATTTCCTGATGATGACATTTCCTGATGATGACATTTCCTCAAGATAGCATTTCCTGATGATGACATTTCCTCAAGATAGCATTTCCTGATGATGACATTTCCTAATGATGAAATTTCCTGATAAAGGCATTTCCTGATGATGACATTTCCTGATGATGACATTTCCTGATGATGACATTTCCTCAAGATAGCATTTCCTGATGATGACATTTCCTCAAGATAGCATTTCCTGATGATGACATTTCCTGATGATGACATTTCCTGATGATGACATTTCCTCAAGATAGCATTTCCTGATGATGACATTTCCTAATGATGAAATTTCCTGATAAAGGCATTTCCTGATGATGATTTTTCCCTATGATGGCATTTACTGATGATGACAGATTCTGAATGTAGTATCTATTGATGGTGGCATGTTCTAAAGCTGGCATTTTGTGATGGTGACCTTTATTGCTTGAAGTATGTTTGGATATATTTATGGCAAGTTTTGATGAAATATACATTCTTTGTGGCAGCCTCTTTTGGAGTTTGACATAGTATTGACATTAGTTACTGATTCAATGATTGATCTGTATATACAATCAGGACAGGTAAGCCTTATCTGACTGTGGCTAACTAAAGGGAATGAATAATGGCAGTCTTCAGTATTTCCCAATGGGGTGACACTAGAGGAAAGGCTGACAATTTGTTCTGGAAATACCCTTTCTCCTTTCAGAACCCCCGTAATTAAAGGGGTTGTAAATGTTGTTTTTTTAATTTTCTAAATGGGTTCCTGTAAGCTAGTGCATTGTTGGTTCACTTACCTTTTTCTTCAATTTCCCTTTTAAAACATTTTTTTTCTTTGTCTGAATGTCTCACTTCCGGTTTCTCCACAGTAAGCTTGCCCCCATCATCTGGCTGGGGGTTAGTCAGTAAGAACAGCTAACTAAGGAGTAGGGATGAGCTCCGGCGTGTTCGCACAGTCCACGTGCAGAGCCCGCCAGGAAGTCTGCACAGCGCTGTGCTAATCTCAGGCAGGGACACATTGTCCCGATGCTTGGCTGCAGAGATCGGGAAATGTCTCCCTGCCTGTGATTAGCGCTGTGCAGACTTTCTGGCGGGCTCTGCACGTGGACTGTGCGAACACGCCGGAGCTCATCCCTACTGAGGGGTAACAGGAAGTGAGAACTTCAGACAAAGAAAACAAAGAAAAAAACATTTAGAAGGGAAATCGAAGGAAAAGGTAAGTGAACCACTTAACCCCCGGACCATATTGCTGATCAAAGACCAGAGCACTTTTTGCGATTCGGCACTGCGTCGCTTTAACTGACAATTGCGTGGTCGTGCAACGTGGCTCCCAAACAAAATTGGCGTCCTTTTTTCCCACAAATAGAGCTTTCTTTTGGTGGTATTTGATCACCTCTGTGGTTTTTATTTTTTGCGCTATAAACAAAAATAGAGCGACAATTTTGATTTTTTTTTATACTTTTTGCTATAATAAATATCCCCCAAAAATATATAAAAAAACAATTTTTTTTCCTCAGTTTAGGCCAATACGTATTCTTCTACATATTTTTTTGTAAAAAAAAATCTCAATAAGCGCTTATTAATTGGTTTGCGCAAAAGTTATAGCGTTTACAAAATAGGGGGTAGTTTTATGGCATTTTTATTAATATTTTTTTCTTACTAGTAATGGCGGCGATCAGCAATTTTTTTCGGTACTGCGACATCATGGCGGACACTTGGACACTTTTGACACATTTTTGGGACCATTGGCATTTTTATAGCGATCAGTGCTATAAAAATGCATTGGATTACTATAAAAATGTCACTGGCAGGGAAGGAGTTAACACTAGGGGGCGGGGAAGGGGTTAAGTATGTTCCCTGGGTGTGTTCTAACTGTAGGGGGGGTGGACTGACTAGGGGAAATGACTGATCGCTGTTCATACATTGTATGAACAGACGACGGTCGGGCATTTCTCCCCTAACAGGACCGGGAGCTGTGTGTTTACACACACAGCTCCCGGTCCTCACTCTGTAACGAGCGATCGCGGGTGCCCGGCGGCGATCGCGCGCGTCGGGGGCGCACGTGCGTACCCCTATTGGCTGCTGGGCGACGTGACGTTATATTACATGCTCTCGCCCAGCAGAGCCGGCGGCTGGTCGGCAAGCAGTTAAAGAAACCTATTTAGAAAATAAAAAACCCTTAAAGCGGAGTTCCACCCAAAAATGGAACTTCCGCTTATCCCACTCCTTACCCCCATACATGCCACATTTGGCATGTAATTTTTTTGGGGGGGGGAGTGGGGGCTTCAGGAGGAGTGGGACTTCCTGTCCCACTTCCTGCTTCCGCCGAGGGGCTGGTTAGGCGATTAAGCTTAATCGCCTACACCAGCCCCTCCCTGTAGGCGATGGCCTAGGACACTGACAGGTCCCATGCGATCGCCTGTCCAATCAGCGACGAGCCACGCCGAGCGCAGTGGGTGCCCGGCCGTGAAGCCGAAGCCTGTCACAGCTGGGTGCCCATAGTCGGGATGGATACGCCGGCCGGGGAGGGGGGGAGAGGAGCGGAGCCCCGGTCGGCGCGTCGCTGGAACGCAGGAGCAGGTAAGTGAGTGTTTATTAAAAGCCAACAGCTACACTTTTTGTAGCTGCTGACTTTTAATAAACACCATTTTTGGCAGGAACACCCCTTTAATCCCTATTGTTCCTCTCCACATTGAACAACACTGTCGGTTTCTTACCTCTCTGCAGCATTGAATATGAGGCTCAGCTGACTGCGATGCCTGAGGGTGGTCGGATTGTAGATCAGATGTCTATGGGGGCTCCTTATGTGACTTTCACAACATGTAACAGATTTGGATGAGCTTTATGGAAAGCAGCAAATGTCAGTTATAAGCATCTTCATCGTGATCGGAAACGACTGTAGTTTAATTCTGAAATATTGTGTATAAAGGGCGGACTATGTGAGCTGGAAGTTTAGCCTGTGAGTATTGCAGGATATGGACAGTGCAGATGTCAGCGGGACAAGACTCAATCTGTCTATATGGTTATAAACACATTTCAGGTGGTTATTTACTTTTTTATGCTGTGTGTTCTATAAATGGCATGGTCTGGAGTTTGTGTTTGCACAAGCATGCACATGTACAATCACACACGTGCACCAAGTGCAGAAACCTACACACAAGAAAACGCACACACATACACAAACACACACACAGTAAGTAGTGCCTACCGACTACGGTGAGCAGCATGTTATCCAGCAGCAGGGCGATAAACACGATCAGGAGGATTAATTTCCGTGACTGTCTCCGTTCCCGCAGCCATCTCATAAGGCTGAACTCCGTGGCCGACATGGCGAAGAACCGGACCACACCTATAAATGGAGAGAGAGATTAGAGAGTCGCCATGGACAGGTGGTCTCAAAATGGTCTGGGATTTCCATAACCCTCGTTATATTCCAACAAGTCGTCCAATCCCTCCCACCCAGCACTTCTCTAACACCATGGACCACACAGAAAATACACAATTGACTCTTGTAACGCAGAATTCTTCATGGATAGAGTAACAATGTGCCATACTGTTAGGGCTAACAGGGCTCCCTACAGCGCTGGTTGGAGTACTGAAGGGTGAGAACCTGTCAGGTTTTCATTGCTGTGATCTGCTGTAAAAATGTCCAATGTCCTGGTGACACTGTGGGGTTGATTTACTAAAGGCAAATAGACTGTACACTCTGCAAGTGCAGTTGCTCCAGAGCTTAGTAAATTAGGTAAACCTTCACTTTGCAAGGAAAACCCAATCCCGTGCAAAAATTACGTGGCATGTTCACCAATGCCAAGAGCCAGGCAGGCACGATGGGTAAACTAGAGATACTGTAGTATGAGGGGGATTTGGATTTTGTGGGAATTTCAGAGACCTGGTTCAACAGCTCTCATGATTGGCTGGCAACCATTCAAGGGTATACCCTTTTTTCGCAAGGATAGAGAGGGAAAAACAGGAGGAGGGATTTGCCTATATATCAAGAATAATGTACAAGTGAATGTGAGAGTTGACATCACTAAGGGAGCTAGGGAAGAGTTGGAATCCTTATGAGTAGAGCTCCAAAGGGATAAAACTAAAGGGGAAAATAATACTGGGAGTATGCTATAGGCCCCCTAACCTGAGGGAGGGAGGAGGGGAAGAGAGATTTTCTATCACCATTTGGATTAGCAGCAAGGATGGGAAGTGTTATCTTAATGGGGGATTTTATGTCATAGACTGGGCAGAGGGAACCACGCATTGATCTAAGGCTCGCCAGATCCTAAATGTCTTGCAGGACAATTTTGTGGGTCAGATGGCAGACGCACCAACAAGAAATAAACCGTTACTGGATCTACTGATTACCAACAATACAGACCTGATCATTGATGTGGAAATGCGGGCAATTTAGGAATCGGCGATCTCACAGGTCAATTGGCTTCAGTATAAATCACACAAATAGGAAACATAATGGGGAATACAAAGACACTGAATTTCAAAAGAGCCAACTTCCTTAACCACTTGACCACTGGGCACTTAAACCCCCTTCCTAACCAGACCAATTTTCAGCTTTCGGTGCTCTCACAATTTGAATGACAATTACTCAGTCATACAACATTGTACCCATTTGAAATTTTTGTCCTTTTTTTCACACAAATAGAGCTTTCTTTTGGTGGTATTTGATCACTTCTGGGTTTTTTATTTTTTGCGCTATAAAAGAAAAACGACTGAAAATTCTGTAAAAAAAAAAAAAAAAAAAAATTGTTTCTGTCATATTAGTGGGTTATTTCTCACACACAGCATATGCATACCACAAATTACACCCCAAAACACATTCTGCTATTCCTCCCGAGTATGGCGATACCCCATGTGTGAGACTTTTACACAGCGTGGCCACATACAGAGGCCCAACATGCAGGGAACGCCATCAGGCGTTCTGGAACACCCAGGCCAATTCTGACATTTCTCTCCTACATGGAAAAATCATCATTTATTTGCTAGAAAATTACATAGAACCCCAAAACATTATATATGCTTTTTTAGCAAAGACCCTAGAGAATACAATGGCGGCCGTTACAACTTTTTATCTGGCACGGTATTTTCGCAGAAATTTATTGAACGCGTGTTTTTTAAAAAACTGTTTTGTGCTTAAAACAAAACAAAACAGTAAAGTTAGCCCAATTTTTTTTCATAATGTGAAAGATGAAGTTACGCCGAGTAAATAGATACCCAACATGTCACCCTTCAAAATTGCGCACACTCGTGGAATGGCGCCAAACCTTGCTACTTAAAAATCCCCATAGGCGGTATTGCAGAGTATCGCGCAGGGTATTGCAGAGTATTGGGGTATTGCAAAGTATCATGCAGGGTATTGGGGTATTGCCGAGTATTGGGGTATTGCCGAGTATTGGGGTATTGCAAAGTATCGTGCAGAGTATTGGGGTATTGCCGAGTATTGGGGTATTGCCGAGTATTGGGGTATTGCCGAGTATTGGGGTATTGTTGAGTATTGGGGTATTGCCGAGTATTGGGGTATTGCCGAGTATTGGGGTATTGCAAAGTATCATGCAGAGTATTGGGGTATTGCCGAGTATTGGGGTATTGCCGAGTATTGGGGTATTGTTGAGTACTGGGGTATTGTTGAGTACTGGGGTATTGTTGAGTATTGGGGTATTGTTGAGTATTGTTGAGTACTGGGGTATTGTTGAGTATTGGGGTATTGTTGAGTACTGGGGCATTGCCGGGTACTGGGGTATTGCCGGGTACTGGGGTATTGTGGGGTACTGGGGTATTGTGGGGTACTGGGGTATTGTGGGGTACTGGGGTATTGTTGGGTACTGGGGTATTGTGGGGTATTGTTGGGTACTGGGGTATTGTTGGGTACTGGGGTATTGTTGGGTACTGGGGTATTGTGGGGTACTGGGGTATTGTGGGGTACTGGGGTATTGTGGGGTATTGTTGGGTACTGGGGGATTGCTGGGTACTGGGGATTGCAGGGTACTAGGGGATTGCAGAGCTGGGATGTTTTGAGGGATGGCTGGATCTGTGACTGCATTTGTCACAGATCCAGCCACAGCTCAGCTGCTGACACCCCGCTCCCCCCCCCCCCTCTCCTCGCACACTGTACAGAGAGGAGAGCGAGGAGAGGGAGGAACCGGCGTCATCAAATGACGCCGGTTTGTTTACAAGTGATCGCGCCGTCATTCGACGGCGCGATCACGTGGTAAACGGCCACTATCAGCGGCAATTTACCGTGATCCGTGATGCGCCGGGTCTTCTAGACCCGGCGAGCACGGACACTTTCGCGAGGACGTCCCAGGGACGTCGTGTCAAAGCAACTCCACCGCGCCGTAGCAGTAAAATGCTTATGGCGCGGTGGGGAAGTGGTTAAACTATGAACCTTGCTAGAAGGCATAAATTGGCATAAAATTCTAGGTACAAAGAACACGGAGAAGAGATGAGTTTGATTTATAAGCATATTAAATAAGGCAGCCCTCAAAATTTCCACTCGCCTACTAGCATTTGGCGAGTGGATTTAAGTTGGGGGCGAGTGATGACAGGGCTGCATGACCAATCTCCCTCCAATCTGTGCCTACGCCAATCCCGATGAGATTGGCGGCCGAAGAGAAAAGGTTCATGCTCAGGAAAAGTAGTCTGGTGAGCCGCGCACAGGCAGAGCAGTACACAGGTGCTCTCCTTACAATTCTCATTAAGCCATGGTACCTAACAGTATGACCTCTCTGAGCCTGCCCCCCTCCCCCCGACCAATGTAGCTGGAGAGCAGAAAGTAATGAGTGAGGTGGAGGATTGTGAAAATTAATACTCCGGTGCAGTGCTCACTAAAGGTTGCAGCCTTCCAGTTTGTGCAGTTTTCTTCTCCTTGTGCTCTATGTAAGTGTCCAACAGTTCAGCCTGAGCACTGTGAACAGACTGGTCTCAATGTGTGCTTTGTCAGTGTGCGCTGTGCTATGGTGTCAATGGCTATGCAGTTGTGGGGATCTCAGCGCTGGATTGTACTCCCTCCCGCTGTGCTGCAGCTCCTCTCCTCACTGCCAGCCTGAATAAAAGGGGGAAGTGGGGACATGCAAGCGTGGAGCCGCACACACAGGCTCCTGATGATGAGGTAGAGAGAGGTAGAGAGAGGTAGAGAGAGAGAGAATGGATGGGAGTTGCAGAGGAGACCGCAAGAGAATGGGGAAGAGACACAGTTCTAGTGCCCTGTCCCTTTGGTCTGCTCCAAGTGCCCTGTCCCTCTGGTCTGCCCCCAGTGCCCTGTCCCATTATGTTAAAGTTGTTGTTGGTAATATTTAATTTTGTAACTTGATTCTGCATAAAAAAATTAACAGTGTCATTCCATAAGATAATCTACGAGGGAGTGTTTACGGGTGCAATTAGGCGCAGGGCAGTGTATGAATTAGGTGGGGCAACTGGTGGCGAGTAACTCTTGAGGCCTGGCTAGTAGCTCAGGACTTGAAATTTTGAGCACTGAAATAAGGGCATTAGCCAATGCATCCCATTGGGTAATAAATTTAAAAGAGCGAACAAAGTCCTGGATGGCTTAACTTTAATGTAAAAATGCATATAAAAGCGAAGGAGAAGGCCTTCAAAAAATACAAGGTTGAAGGATCATCATCAGCATTTAGACTTTGTAAAGAATGCAACAAGAAATGTAAGGGTGCAACTATGGCGGCTAAGATAGAACATAAAAGACACATAATGGTGGAGAGCCCAAGAAATTCTTTAAGTATGTAAACAGTAAAAAAGGTAGGACAGACCATATTGGCCCCATAAAGAATGAGGCAGGACATCTGGTTACAAAGAATGGGGAAATGGCAAAGGTATTGAATTTATTCTTCTCCTTAGTCTTCACAAGTGAATCGGGGGGGCTTCAGTAACCAAAACTGCAGTGTCTATTCTCATGACATATCATAGGAAGCACCTCCGTGGTTAACAGAGGACAGAATTCAAATTAGACTTGGGAAACTTAAAGCGGAGTTCCACCCAAAAATGGAACTTCCGCTTGTTCCACTCCTCACCCCCTTACATGCCACATTTGGCATGTAACTTTTTTTGGGGGGGAGTGGGGGCTTCAGGAGGAGTGGGACTTCCTGTCCCACTTCCTGCTTCTGTCGAGGGGCTGGTAAGGCGATTAGGCTTAATCGCCTTATTGCAGCCCCTCCCTGTAGGCGATGGCCTAGGACACTGACAGGTCCTAGGCGATCGCCTGTCCAATCAGCGGTGAGCCGCGCCACGCGCGCATGCGCAGTGCGGCTCGCACATGCGCAGTGGGTGCCCGGCCGTGAAGCCGAAGGCTGTCACGGCTGGGTGCCCACAGCTAGAATGAAGACACCGTCCGGGGAGGGGGGGAGAGGAGCGGAGCCCCGGTCGGCGCGTCGCTGGAACGTGGAGAAGGTAAGTGAATGTTTATTAAAAGCCAACACCCCTTTAACATTAATAAATCACCGGGACCAGATGACTTGCACCCGAGGGTACTTAGGGAACTCAGTCAAGTAATTGTCAGACCATTGTTCCTAATTTTTACTGACAGTCTACTGACTGGAATGGTACCAGCAGATTCGAGAAAAGTCAATGTAGCACCAATATTTAAAAAGGGCCCAAAATACATCCCTGGGAATTACGGACCAGTTAGCCTAACATCAATAGTATGTAAGCTCTTGGAGGGGATGATAAGGGACTATATACAAGATTTTAGTTATGAGAACTATATCATTAGCAGTGATCGGCATGGATTCATGAAGAATTGTTCTTGCCAAACCATCCTATTAACCATCTTTGTGGATATGAGTTGTGATCTAGATAAAGGAAGGCGCATAGATGTGGTGTATCTGGATTTTGCAAAAGCATTTGACACAGTTCCCCCATAAACATTTACTGTACAAAATAAGGTCCGTTGGCATGGACCATAGGCTGAGTACATGGATTAAAAACTTGCTACAAGGGGGATTTCTGAGGCTGGTGATAAATGGGGAATACTCAGAATGGTCAGGGGTGGGTAGTGGGGTCCCCCAGGGTTCTGTGTTGGGACCAATCCTGTTTAATTGGTTCATAAACGACCTGGAGGATGGGGTAAACAGTTCAATCTCCGTATTTGCGAACTATACTAAGCAAAGCAGCGCAATAACTTCTCCGCAGGATGTGGAAACTTTGCAAAAAGATCTACACAAATTAATGGGGTGGGCAACTACATGGCAAATGAGGTTAACCTGTTGCCGACCGCCCACTGTCATTTTACTGCGGGAATGTGGCTCTCCTGGGTGAGCTATACGTCCGCATTAAAGCAGCCACTAGGGGGCACGTGTGCGCCGCCGCTCGCCCCCGAGTCCCGCGCGCATGCCCGGCGGGTACGATCGCCGTCGGGCACATGCGATCGCTCGTTACAGAGCGGGGACCGGGAGCTATGTGTGTAAACACAAAGCTCCCGGTCCTGTCAGCGGGGGAAACGCTGATCTTCTGTTCATACAATGTATGAACAGAAGATCAGTGATTTCCCCTAGTGAGGCCACCCCCCAATACAGTTAGAACACACCCAGGAACACACTTAACCCCTTCCCCGCCCCTAGTGTTAACCCCTTCACTGCCAATGGCATTTTTATAGTAATCCAATGCATTTTTATAGTACTGATCGCTAAAAAAATGCCAATGGTCCCAAAAATTTGTCAAAAGTGTCCAAAGTGCCCGCCATAATGTCGCAGTACTGAAAAAAATGCTGATTGCCGCCATTACTAATAAAAAAAAATATTTAAAAAAATGCCATAAAACTACCCCCTATTTTGTAAATGCTATAACTTTTGCGCAAACCAATCAATAAACGCTTATTATGATTTTTTTTTAACTAAAAATATGAAGAATACGTATCGGCCTAAACTGAGGAAAAAAAATGTTTTTTTATATATTTTTGGGGGATTTTTATTATAGCAAAAAGTAAAAAATATTGCATTTTTTTCAAAATTGTCGCTCTATTTTTGTTTATAGCGCAAAATATAAAAACCGCAGAGATGATCAAATACCACCAAAAGAAAGCTCTATTTGTGGGAAAAAAAGGACACCAATTTTGTTGGGGAGCCACGTCGCATGACCGCGCAATTGTCAGTTAAAGCGACGCAGTGCTGAATCACAAAAAGTGCTCTGGTCATTAGGCAGCAATATGGTCCGGGGTTAAGTGGTTAAATGTAGAAAAATGTTAAATAATGCATTTGGGAGGCAAAAATACATATGCACTCTATATATTGGGGGAGAACCTCTGGGGGAATCTAGGATGGAAAAGGACCCGGTGGTTCTAGTAGATGATAAGCTCAGAAATGCCATGCAATGACAAGTTGCTGCTAACAAAGCAAACAGAATATTGGCATGCATTAAAAAGGGAATCAACTCCACAGATAAAACAATAATTCTCCCGCTCTACAAGACTCTGGTCCAGCCGCACCTGGAGTATGCTGTCCAGTTCTGGGCACTGTAGTAATATTAATATAGATGTGTTGGTATTTAAAATATTGTGTTATACAGTATGTATGGTATGGTATTTAGGCATTCGAGGTTACACATCAAAGGAAGTTTACTGACCAAATCTTGTGGCCAAAGGATCAAAAGATACAGAGGACCCTTTGATGTGTAAATCTTATCTAAGACAATCTAGGTGTGTGAGATGGCCTGGTACTTCCTTACATACATAAGGAAGTATTTATTAATGGTAATTAGACATTCAATGGGAACATTTGGTTGACCCCCCTCCAGTATGATACCATTATATGAGAAAGACAGGCTGACATTCAGTTTTGTCTTGTCAGAGAGAAGGTACTCTCTGTAGGAGTATGGGGGCGCAGGTAGAAATCTGAATTACTCTGTTGGACTTTTTTTGTATCATCTGTGGACGTTGGACTATTCTGTATTGTAGTTGTTGAAATAAATGCGTTCTCTGGAGGACCTGGTGTTTTGGCTGCGAGAACAATCTACTAACATCATACTAGACACTATACATTGGTATGAAGGATGAAGTCTATTATACCAAATATCTGAAGACTACAGGCACCAGTCCTCAGGAAGGATGTACTGGAAATGGAGTGAGTACAAAGAAGGGCAACAAAGCTAATAAAGGGTCTGGAACATATTAGTTATGAGGAAAGGTTGCGAACGCTGAACTTATTCTCTCTGGAGAAGATACGCTTGAAAGGGGATATGATTTTAATGTGCAAATACCGTACTGGTAACCCTACAATAGGGATACAACTTTTTCACGGAAGCAGGGCCGTCTTTACAGTTGATTGGACCCTGGGCAAAAAAAATCTTGGGGCCCCCCCCCATGCAATTTTGCTCTCCACCTACTCTCAGACATACAATAAATATCAGCTAGACTTAAAATAAGTTTACTGTGTCAAATCAGGCAGTGATTGTGATTGGTTGCCAGATGTTACAGCATATCATTACCACTTACTGACTGGTTGCTAGAGGTTACAGCACACATCATGGCTCACTGATTAGTTGCTAGAGATTACAGCACATGATTTCTTCTTGTTGATTGGTTGCTAGAGATTACTGTACAGTAATACTGCTCATTGATTGATTGCTAGAAGTTACAACACATCATCTCTTCACTGCAAAGGGGCATGATATACATACTGCCGCTGCTATTTACATATGAATGAAGGTTATTTACATGTAAACACAGGGTTTGCAGGTGAGTCAACTGTACGCAAAAATAGGGCAGAGCCGGGCAGCATTAGTAGCAGCTCTTCACACTGAGATATCAGGACACAGCAAAGGACTAAAACTTCAAGGGACAAGGAAATGTAAACTTGGATAGTTGGCAAGCATGAGGCAGCTGCTTTGGGCCCCACAAAAATGACAGGGCCCAGGGCAGCTTCTCCTTTTGCCCTGCCTTAAAGACGGCCCTGCGCGGAAGGGAGTTTAACAAGACACATGGCCATGACACAGAGCGGCAAGGATGTGGAATTCCCTTCCACAGGCGGTGGTCTCAGCAAGGAGCATTGATGGTTTCAAGAAACAATTAGATAAGCACCTGAACGACCACAACATACAGGGATATACAAGGTAATACTGACATATAATCACACACATAGGTTGGACTTTATGGACTTGTGTCTTTTTTTCAACCTCACCGACTATGTAACTATGTCATTTAGCTTGCACCTGATTGGATGATGGAAGTCAGCAGAGCTTCCCCTCATTTACTAAGCTCTGGAGCAACTGCACTTGCAGAATGCACAGTCTATTTGCCTTTAGTAAATCCATCCTCAGATGTCTAACTGGGACTAAAATCAAAAGAAATCTCATCAATGAGGACAAAGCTATAAAAACCTAACAAAGCTGGCCTGTCCTACTCCCTCCCAAAAAAAAATATATATATATATTGGCATGAGTTTGGCTGTAAATAAAAAAAAACTGCCCCCCCAGAAGATGCAGCAATAGAATATAAACTGCCTGGCACTGCCAGAACTCTAGTGTAGGTGAAAATAGACAGGTAACCTGTATTAAGGGTATCCCGGGATGTTCCAACCCATAGCAACCCAGCGTCAGTCATAACCCAAACGAACCCCTCATCCATAGCAAACCATCATCGGCATTAATTATAACCCAAACCAACCCATCATCGTTTCTAATGGCAACCCATCATCCATAGCAAACCATCATCAGCACCGTGCCTTATCAATCGCATCCCATCATTAGCATTGTTCATAACTCATAGCAGCCCATTATCAGCAACATTCTAGACAATAGCAATCCAACATCAATTGTAACCCATCACCCACATTAATTATAAATCAACAGCAATCTATCATCAGCATCAGTCAAAACCCATAGCAACCCACCATAATCTCAATTGTAATTCATAGCAACCCATCATCAGCATCATTTTTGAGCAATAGCAATCCTTAATCTGCATCAATTAGAACCCATAGTAACCCATCACCAGCATTAACCCTAACCCATAGCATGCCATCACCTGCATCAGTCATAGCCCATAGCAACCCAACATCAATTGTAAGCAATAGCAAGCTATCATCAGCATCGTTATTAACCAATAGCAATACATCATTAACATCAAACAAAACCCACAGCAACCCACAGAAAGCATAATTCTCAACCAATAGCAATTTTTAATCTGCAGCAATTGTAACTCATAGCAACCCATCATCAGACTCAATCGTAAACCCTTGGAGACCTTTCAAAAGCATAAATTGTCACCATACCTACCATCATCATAACTCAGTCATAACCACAGTCATAACTCATAGCAACCCATTATTGGCAACATTCTAGCCATTAGCAATCCATCAATTCATCATCAATCCTAACTCATAGCAAGCTATTATCAGAATCATTCTCACCATTAGCAATCCATTATCGTTATCAATTGTTACCCATAGCAATCCATCCCCAGCATAAATCACAACCTATAGCATATAGTATATATTCATCACCAGCATCAGTCATAACCAATAGCAACAAATCATTAGCATCAATCCAAACTTCCATTATCGTAGAAACCCATATCATCATTCTCAACCAATAGCAATCCATAACCTGCGTCAATTTTAACTCAAAGCAACCCATCAGTTGTAAACCCTGGAGAACTTTCATAATCATAAATTGAGATCAATACCTACCCATTGTCGTCATCAGCAATCATAACTCATAGCCTCCCATTATCAGCATCATTCTCATCATTAGCAATCCATCATTAGCATCAATGGTAACCCATCACCAGCATAAATCATCACCAGCAGCAGTCATCAGTATCATCCCTAACCAATAGCAACCCTTCAATAAGCATCAAATAAAACCCATAGCAACCCAACCTCAGCCTCATTCTCAACCATTAGCAATCCTTAATCTGCATCAATTGTAAACCACAGCAAGTCATCATCAGCATCAATTGTAACCTTTTCTAAGCTTAAAGGGTCACAAAAGGAAAAACAATTTTTTTGCTGAAATGACTGTTTACAGGGTATAGAGACATAAGGCTGCATTCACACTTGGGCGACCTAATCACGGGGTTTTGTCCCGCGATTTGCGGCGACAAATTAAGGGCGTCTTGTGCCGCGATTTGCGGCGACAAAACGCCGCGATTTCTATGCCGAACGCTGAAGCCGCCTGAAAAAAAAGGTCCGGGACTTGTTTTGAGCTTCAGGCGTTCGGCGTTTCGGCGTTCGGCGTGGAGATGTGAACCATCTCCATAGAGGGGAATGTTAAATTTCCCCTCTAGCGTCTTTGGGCTGCATTTGCGTCCTGCTTCAGGCGACAAAACGCCTAGGTGTGAATGCAGCCTAAAAGTTAACTGATTCCTTTTAAAAATTATTAAAAATAGATAAAAATCAATCATATAATGTGCCTGCAGTTTAGTTTCACTTTTAAACTGGTTTCATGTTTCTGTGATGTAAAGAGACACACAGAACAAAAACAAACTAATCCAGGGCAGTGTTTTGTTTTTAAAACAAATCTGATTGGTTCTGAGGAGTTTTAGACACACAGTAATGACAGCTTGAACCACAATGAAAAGCTGCCAGGAGATTTTTCATAAGGAGCCAGACAAGCAGGAAGTGTGGAGATCAGAGCAGAATTACAGCAACTTCGAAGCAAAAACGAACAATGAGCACATGAAACCAGGACTGCAGTAAGATAAAGGAAGCTATTTAGCTAAAAAAAAAAAAATCCTCTAGTGATCCTTTAAATTGTGACCAATATGTACACATCATCAGCATCAATCATATCCCACTGTAATTCATCATCAGCATCAACCATAACCCATCACCACTGTCATTCCTAACCCATGGCAACCTACAATCAATATCATTCATAACCCATAGCAACCATAGTCACTATTCGCAAGGCTGATCCATTTTCTGGCCAATGGTAGTAGTTGTGATAATATATAAACAGAATAATCTGTGAAATGTAACACACACTCTTTGTATAAATCTAGTCTTGTGAATCTCTGGAGGGCACTGGTCCCCATCAGAGGTGTGCCGATTCTTTCAGTGACCCCAGGCTCAGTGCTGCACATGTGGGTGAAAGGTCATTTATCATTATTGCAGAAATGGGGCACCGTATTGTACTTTGTGTCACCCTGCAATCTCTGGCAGGGATAGAACACTTCACAGATTAGAGGTCAGTGAATAAAAGTTTTCCAGGAAGAATATTGATGAGATTTGGGACTTGGCAAGGTGCGGGCAATTTGTATATCAGTCAACATTGGGATCTATTACGGGGTAGAGATAAGCAAATCAGACAATTCAATTAGAAAGCCTTCAGCAGCCCAGATTCATCCCTTTCTCCAGACGGGAGAGCGGAGGGAAGATGTCTGCAGAATATGATCAGTTGAATGAAGAGCCATGAAATGAGGTTAGATGGAATATAGGGCAATGCAGGTTGGAGATTTCCTGAGGATGCTGCAGGCTCTATTCTGAGATTTCCACATCAAACTCTGAAGGAGGCTGGAGCAGCTGGGACAGGGGGACCAGGAATTCTGGAGGACTGCCAGGGGATCGGCATATACAGCAGAAGGGTTAGGGTCTGTGGGATCTCTGCTTCTCTGCTAAAGTGTTTAGATAGGACAGAAGGATTAGGGTCTGGGGAGATCTGTGCTGTGGGTCAGCATATGAAGCAGAGGGCTAAGGGTCTGGGGAGATCTCTGCTGTGGGTCAGGATATGGAACAGAGGGCTAAGGGTCTGTGGAGATCTCTGCTGTGGGTCAGGATATGGAACAGAGGGATAAGGGTCTGGGGAGATCTCTGCTGTGGGTCAGGATATGAAGCAGAGGGGTAAGGGTCTGGGGAGATCTCTGCTGTGGGTCAGGATATGGAGCAGAGGGATAAGGGTCTGGGGAGATCTCTGCTGTGGGTCAGGATATGGAACAGAGGGATAAGGGTCTGGGGAGATCTCTGCTGTGGGTCAGGATATGGAACAGAGGGATAAGGGTCTGGGGAGATCTCTGCTGTGGGTCAGGATATGGAGCAGAGGGATAAGGGTCTGGGGAGATCTCTGCTGTGGGTCAGGATATGGAACAGAGGGATAAGGGTCTGGGGAGATCTCTGCTGTGGGTCAGGATATGGAACAGAGGGATAAGGGTCTGGGGAGATCTCTGCTGTGGGTCAGCATATGAAGCAGAGGTCTAAGGGTCTGTGGAGATCTCTGCTGTGGGTCAGGATATGGAACAGAGGGATAAGGGTCTGGGGAGATCTCTGCTGTGGGTCAGGATATGGAACAGAGGGATAAGGGTCTGGGGAGATCTGTGCTGTGGGTCAGGATATGGAGCAGAGGGATAAGGGTCTGGGAGATCTCTGCTGTGGGTCAGGATATGGAGCAGAGGGATAAGGGTCTGAAGGATCTGCACCGTTGATCAGGATATGGAGCAGAGTGATAAGGGTCTGAGGAGATCTCTGCTGTGGTTCAGGATATGGAGCAGAGGGATAAGGGTCTGAGGGATCTGTGCTGTGGGTCAGGATATGGAGCAGAGGGATAAGAGTCTGAGGAGATCTCTGCTGTGGGTCAGGATATGGAGCAAAGGGATAACGGTCTGAGGGATCTCAGCTGTGGGTCAGGATATGGAGCAGAGGGATAAGGGTCTGAGGGATCTGTGCAATTGGTCAGGATATGGAGCAGAGGGATAAGGGTCTGAGGGATCTGTGCAATTGGTCAGGATATGGAGCAGAGGGATAAGGGTCTGGGAGACCTGTGATGTGGGTCAGGATATGGAGCAGAGGGATAAGGGTCTGAGGGATCTGTGTCGTTGGTCAGGATATGGAGCAGAGGGATAAGGGTCTGAGGGATCTGTGTCGTTGGTCAGGATATGGAGCAGAGGGATAAGGGTCTGGGAGACCTGTGATGTGGGTCAGGATATGGAGCAGAGGGATTAGGGTCTGGGGGATCTGTGATGTAGGTCAGGATATGGAATAGAGGGATAAGGGACTGGGAGACCTGTGCTGTTGGTAAGGATATTGGGCAGATGGATAAGGGTCTGGGGGATCTCTCATGAGGATCAAGAGATGGAGCAGAGGGGTAAGGGTCTGAGGGATCTGTGTCGTTGGTCAGGATATGGAGCAGAGGGATAAGGGTCTGGGAGACCTGTGATGTGGGTCAGGATATGGAGCAGAGGGATAAGGGTCTGAGGGATCTGTGATGTAGGTCAGGATATGGAATAGAGGGATAAGGGACTGGGAGACCTGTGCTGTTGGTAAGGATATTGGGCAGATGGATAAGGGTCTGGGGGATCTCTGATGAGGATCAAGAGATGGAGCAGAGGGGTAAGGGTGGGTTGGGCAGATCTCTGCTGAAGTTTGGATATAAGAAAAATGGGAAAAGGTGGTCTAGGGGAATCTGTGCTAAGATTTGGAGATAGCACAAATGGGTAAGGGTTTTCTGGAGAAGGGGGGGGGGGGGGCTTTCGGAGGTTTGGAGATTGGATAGAGGTTTAAGGGTCGGAGACGATCTCTGCTGGTGTTAGGAGGTGGAGCAGAGGGACATGGACCCAGGGAAATCTTTGATGCTGGTCAGGAGATGGAGCAGAGGAGTAAGGGACAGGGAATGTTTGCTGGTGTCAAAAGATAAAGCAGAGGGATAGGGGTCTGGGGGACCTGTTCTGGGGGGCAGGTGATGAAGTAGAGGGATAAGCATTTGAGGCATCCCTTCTGGGGATCAGTGAAATGAACAGATGAGATGAGTGGTGGAGATCTGTGCTGTGGTCTTTCCCCTGTTAGCAAGGGGGAGAGGAGTTGGTGATCTCTGCTGCGGGTTTGGAAATGGAGCATTAAGGTCTGGATCTCTGCTGCGAGTCATGAGAAGGTACAGAAGGTTTAGGTCTGGGCTTGGGGATCTCTGATGAAGGACTAAGAGATGGGAAAGATGGGTAAGGGGCTGTGGGGTTTCTAAAGGTGTATTGGAAGGGGGTATGAAGCCGGAGAACAATAGATAATGGCGAATTGGGAAAAAAGGGATGGGGGGGGGGGTCCTTGGCTAAAGATGAGGAGGTAAGGCATTGGGGTAGGAGTCTGGGGAGCACCTCTGTTGGAAAATTAGGTGGGGATCAAGGGGGACTGGACCAGGAGTAGGGTGGATGGTGTGGGAT
Source organism: Rana kukunoris (assembly GCA_029574335.1). Lineage (NCBI taxonomy): Eukaryota > Metazoa > Chordata > Amphibia > Anura > Ranidae > Rana > Rana kukunoris. Next base: position 26,845,196 of record CM056056.1, on the reverse strand, counting down.
CAGCAGGTGGGTTAGGGTGTGAGAGAATCTTTTTGGAGGGGATTAGATTTTTTTGGGGGAGGACTTGAGCTAGAATAGAGTTCTTGGTGGAGAATAAGAAGATGGGGAAGAGAAGGTTTCTAAAAGAACTATGCTGGGAAATCAGAAATTAATCTGAAAGGACTGAAACAGGTGGATAATACATGGTGGAGGAAAAGAGGATGCGGCAGAGGTAAAGGTTTGGTCCTACAAAAAAGGGACTCTGTTGGGGAGACAGGAAAAGAACTGTGGGGGGGGGGGGGCAGGAATAAGGTAGATAGTGGGGGATCAGGGGTTTGGGCAGACTACGAAGGAACGGATCTGAGTGTGTTTGGGAACTTTTCCAGGGGATTCTCTGCTTAGGAACCTAAGGATCAGGGTAAGGCAAGGTTGCATCTATAGCAAAGATTGATTAGTCCACTAAGTAAAGATACCTGGGGGTTTTCCTTGAAGGGAGAAAGACAGACAGGTTTTGGGGGATCTGAGGACAGAATCCTGTCCAGAATAGGAAGCCCTACATGGTGGTCTTTCCTGGCAAGGGGGAGTGGGATGGGGTTAGAATCTGTAATTGGAGCAGGAACATATGGTTCTTGTCCTGTACAAGAAAGAATTTAAATAATCAAGAGCCGAGGAAAAAGGGTCATGGAAGACTTCGGGAGGTCAGAGTTTGCACAGACACTAAGTTGCCCAGTAACAAAGGAAGTTGGGAAGTGTCTTTTCTGGTGTATCTGGAGTTAGGCAGAAGGATGAGGTTGGAGGGATGTGGGGCATGTGAATGTCTATGGTCAACGAGTAAAATGTGGTTCAGATATGGAAGTAGTCATGGTGGTCTTGCAATGGGGAAAAGCACTGGTTGGGGAGATCTGTATCTGGGATAGACAGATAGGGACCAAGAGAGGTAGAAAGATTTGGAACAGATGCATAAGAATGAAGTAAAGTAGGATGATCTGGGACAGAAGGATAAGAATAGGTAGGATGATCTGGGACAGAAGGATAGGGATAGGTAGGATGATCTGGGACAGTATAAGGATAGGTAGGAATGATCTGGGACAGGATAAGGATAGGTAGGATGATCTGGGACAGAAGGATAAGGGATTGGAGCAGACGGATGATCTGGGACAGAAGGATAAGGATAGGTAGGATGATCTGGGACAGAAGGATAAGGATAGGTAGGATGATCTGGGACAGAAATGATAAGGATAGGTAGGATGATCTGGGACAGATGGATAAAGATAGGTAGGATGATCTGGGACAGGATAAGGATAGGTAGGATGATCTGGGACAGATGGATAAGGATCGGTAGGATAATCTGGGACAGATGGATAAGGATCGGTAGGATGATCTGGGACAGATGGATAAGGATCGGTAAGATGATCTCGGACAGAAGGATAAGGATCGGTAGGATGATCTGGGACAGAAGGATAAGGATCGAGATAGTGATCTGGGACAGAAGGATAAGGATCGGGAGAGTGATCTGGGACAGAAGGATAAAGATAGGTAGGATGATCTGGGACAGAAGGATAAAGATAGGTAGGATGATCTGGGACAGAAGGATAAAGATAGGTAGGATGATCTGGGACAGATGGATAAGGATCGGTAGGATGATCTGGGACAGATGGATAAGGATCGGTAGGATGATCTGGGACAGAAGGATAAGGATCGAGATAGTGATCTGGGACAGAAGGATAAGGATCGGGAGAGTGATCTGGGACAGGATAAGGATAGGTAGGATGATCTGGGACAGATGGATAAGGATCGGTAGGATGATCTGGGACAGATGGATAAGGATCGGTAGGATGATCTGGGACAGATGGATAAGGATCGGTAGGATGATCTGGGACAGAAGGATAAGGATCGAGATAGTGATCTGGGACAGAAGGATAAGGATCGGGAGAGTGATCTGGGACAGAAGGATAAAGATAGGTAGGATGATCTGGGACAGAAGGATAAGGATCGGTAGGATGATCTGGGACAGAAGGATAAAGATAGGTAGGATGATCTGGGACAGAAGGATAAGGATCGGTAGGATGATCTGGGACAGAAGGATAAAGATAGGTAGGATGATCTGGGACAGAAGGATAAAGATAGGTAGGATGATCTGGGACAGAAGGATAAGGATCGGTAGGATGATCTGGGACAGAAGGATAAGGATCGGTAGGATGATCTGGGACAGAAGGATAAAGATAGGTAGGATGATCTGGGACAGAAGGATAAGGATCGGTAGGATGATCTGGGACAGAAGGATAAAGATAGGTAGGATGATCTGGGACAGAAGGATAAGGATCGGTAGGATGATCTGGGACAGAAGGATAAAGATAGGTAGGATGATCTGGGACAGAAGGATAAGGATCGGTAGGATGATCTGGGACAGAAGGATAAGGATCGGGAGAGTGATCTGGGACAGAAGGATAAGGATCGGTAGGATGATCTGGGACAGAAGGATAAGGATCGGTAGGATGATCTGGGACAGAAGGATAAAGATAGGTAGGATGATCTGGGACCATGGAACGTACAGTCTGGGGGTCTGCGCAGGAAGGACTCTTACCTGAGCTTGTTGGAAGTTGCTCTCCAGCTGTTGGCTGCAGATCGGAGGTGAGTGTAGCAGAGAGGGATCGGAGAGAGACTGGAGAGGGAGGGAGGGCAGCACTTGGAGCCCCCCCACCCAGCTCCTCCCTGACGTCACTCTGCACTTCAGTCACTTAACCCTTCAGAGACTGGCACAGCACAAACTGTGTGTTCACTGCCAGCAGCCACATGGAGCACCTGGCAGACTCTCACCATTTGCACTGTATCAGTTATTAGTAATAGTCACAGGATGACTCTAGATATAGAAACTGTCAGTCAGGAAATTTTCAGCCAGTTCCTGCAGTCAGAGGCTGCTTTCTGGATACATCCATCATATATTGTAAAAAAATGGAATGTCATACAAATACATCTATATTTAGAAAATTGAGTCACATCATTAGCATTACTAAGATTATAAAGACCTGGACCACTCAGGGGCAAATAGAGCCCACTGCTGTATACACTGACATTGCACACGTATGGCCAAATCTTTGCATGTGCAAAATGTGTCTTATTACTGTGCCGCAAGTGAAAGTCTAAAATATTCACATGAAGCTCAGAATCATCTATAAAAAATAAACTCTCCATTACATATGCTTTTCTGCACACATAGGGCCAGATTCAGAAAGAACTTACGTCGGCGTATCTGTTGATACGCCACGTAAATTCTCGGATGCGCCGGTGTATCTTTTTTCTGTATTCAGAAAACAAGATACGCCGGAATTTTGGTAAGATACGTGCGGCGTAAGTCTCTTACGCCGTCGTATCTTAGTTGCATATTTACGCAGGCCGCTAGGTGGCGCTTCTGTAGATTTACGCGTCGAATATGCAAATTAGATAGATACGCTGATTTACAAACGTAGTTGCGCCTAGCGTATCTATTTGCGTCGTTTATGTAAGGCGTCGGACCGGCGTAAAGTTACCCCTGCTATATGAGGCGCAACCCATGTTAAGTATGGACGTCGGAACAGCGTCGTATTGTACGTCGTTTACGTCGTTTGCGTAAGCCGATTCAGATTGGGGCAAAGCATTGACTATTTTGAGCATGCGCACTGGCATACGTCCACGGCCGGCGCATGCGCAGTTCGTTCGGCGCGTCATTTACGTGGGGTCACCATTCATTAACATACAACACGCCCACTACCAGCCTACTTTGAATTACGCGCAGTTACGCCGGCCCATTTACACTACGCCGCAAGGGCGCAAGTTCTTTGTGAATACGGGACCTGCCGCTCTAAGTTACGGCGGCGTAGTGTAAATGAGATACGCTCCCCCAGCCGGAAAGATGCGGCAAACTACCTGAATCTGGCCCATAATATACACAGAGGGCGTACACTTCCAATCTTCATTAAAATAACTAGGAGCTACTATGCAACCAGCAACTGTTGAGACAAGAAAACACCTAGGTAAGGAGCAAGTAGTATCTACAGTAGAGCAGTTAGAACTACAGTATATATAGAAATAAAAAATAAAAATAAAGAACTACAGTATATGTTGCAAAATCTAGTAAATTGCAGCAGTCAGGACATGGCATAGTACTTAAAGTGCAATGTTCAAGACTAAGTAATGTACAACACGGCATATAAAGTGCAAAGGTCAGGTCTTTATAATGTGCAACATAGTGTATAGAATATAGCTGTCAGGCATAGATGGCATAGACGTGCACACAGGGTGTGCCAGGTGTGCCTGGGCACACCCTAATCACCCTGTGCTGCACAATTTTCCCCTGTTGCTTTGCTGCAGATAAAAAGACTGGGGAATCTCTGTCCTCAGTTCCTTTCGCTCTTACAAAAGTGAGACATCAGGGGTCTGTTTAGACCCCTTATATTTTACCAAAGACCCCCAATAGTGCTACTTAAAATCTGTTTAAAAAATAATAATATTTATATATTTTTTTAGATAATAAAAAATAAAATTGTAAAAATAAAAACATAATAAACATAAACTACTGACACCAATCTATGCCCTACTGAAACCGTCCACTGCTCTACTGACACTGTCCATTGCCCTACTGCTATATATATAATGTACAGTATTTATGTATTTATATATGTATATATACACGCTAGTGTGCTTTAGGGTGCACACCCTAATACCCTCATGCAATAGGCTGCGCACACCTATGCTGTCAGGACTATATACAACATAACATCAGGGGCAGCTGGCCATTGAGTCACTCAGGCACTGCCCAAGGGCCCCATGCTGCTAGGGGGCCCCATCAGGGATGCCAGGCTCAGTAAAACCAGGGACAGTATGTAAATATCTATGTTTTTTTTACATCTGTCCCTGATATGTCTGAAACTGACATGCTTTTGATGTGAAAATCCCGAGATTTTAGCTGCCCCGCCTCTGCACTGCCTCCTGGCGTGGTGGCCATCTGTAAGCCCAGGGGCCCCATAATCTTCTATTGCCCGGGGGCCCCATGAGTTGTCAGTCCGCCCCTGCATAACATATGAGTGAATCATCAGAACTATGTCATTTACAATATACAGTAAAACCTTGGATTGCAAGCATAATTCGTTCCAGAAACATGCTTGTAATCCAAAGCACTTGTATATCAAAGCATTTTTTTGACAGGGTATAACAGAGAAGAGAGGAGCCTCTAAGTGTAGCAATACGTTTCTAAATGTTGTACCTTCATTAAATGTAACCATATTGCTACACTTAGAGGCTCCTCTCTTCTCTTTTATACTCAGTTGTGCCATTACACTACTCTTATATCAAGACATCGCTTTTGTATCAAGGAAAAATGTATTACAACATTGCAAGTACCCAGGACTACAGTATATAACACAACATGCAGAGTGCAGCAGTCAGCACAATGTAGAGCAGGGGTAGGCAACCTGGGGCTCCCCCCGGCTGTTGTGGAACTACATTTCCCATGAAGCATTGCAAGACTGGCAGTTATTATTACTCCCAGAGGCATTATGGGACTTGTAGTTCTGCAAAATCTGGAGAGCCCCAGGTTGCCTACCCCTGATTTAGATTATACCCTGCAGCAGTCAGAATTAAACAGCATAGCACATATACAGTAAAACCTTTGTGAGCTCAATTTGTTCCAGAAATATGCTTGTAATCCAAAGCACTTGTAAATTTACCCATAAGAAATAATGTAAACTCAATTGAGTCGTTCCCCAACCATTTATTCATAAGTCCTTGAGTTTATATTCCATATAAAAAGATCATAGCAATGTGATAAGTTGTGTAACCATAAAATGTCCATCTACAAATGGAAGCCTCCACAAGGGGATGAGAAGCAAAATCCATCAGGAGCTCCAGATTATAAAAGAGAAGAGAGGCGCCTCTAAGTGTAGCAATATGTTGCTAAATATTGTACCTTCATTACATGTAACCATATTGCTAAACTTAGAGGTGCCTCTGTTCTTTATACTCAGTTGTGACATGAGGCTACCTGTATATCAAGACATTGCTTGTATATCAAGTCAAAATGTATTAAAAAATGTGACGCTCTCAAACCAAGTTACTCTCAAACCAAGGTTTTACTGTAGCGCAGCAGACAGAGTGGAAGGATCAAAACAATGTAATTGCACTGTACAGTTTGCGCAGTGTAATAGTCAGGAGTAAGTGTCCCTGTTGAGTTGGTGGTCAGTGTTCTCCTTTACGTGACATAGTGGAGTGAGAGGTGGAAAAACGGGAATGCCTATAGAAAGTAGGATGCCTGTGTCTTCATGTATCGAGCAAGGCAAGTTCCGCCAACAACCTACCAATTCTCGTTAAAGTAGATGGGCAAGGGGCAGGAACATCAGGGCAGATTTGTCAAGGAAAGGGTCCTCATCACCAAAGTTGAAGTCTGTAGTGATATCATGTTCAATAGAGAACCATAAGAAGCAAAGGTCCACAATGTAGTGATCTCAAGAATGTATATAGTGTCCAGTAGTCTGGTTAGATAATTGATGTTTAGATATTAGTATGATGACTATAAATTAAAGGGTCACTAAAGGAATTTATTTTTTTAGCTAAATAGCTTTCCTTAATTTACTGCAGTACTGGTTTCATGTCCTTATTATTTGTTTTTGCTTTGAAGTTGCTGTTAACCTGCTCTGTTCTCCACACTTCCTGCTTGTCTGTTTCCTTATAAGCACCATACTGGGAGCTTTCTCACGATGGTCTAAGCTGTCATTACTGTGTGTCTAAAACTTCCCAGAACCAATCAGATTCATTTTAAAAACAAAACACTGCCCTGGATTTGTTTGTTTTTGTTCTGTGTTTCTATTTCTACTTTGCAGAAACATGAAGCCAGTTCAAAAGTGAAACAAGCCTGCATGCACATTATATGATTGATTTTTATCAATTTTTAATCATTTTGAAAAGGAATCGGTTAACTTTTATGTCTCTATACCCTGTAAACAGTCATTTCAGCAAAAAAAATGTTTTCCTTTAGTGACCCTTTAAGTTGTTTCGCAGCAACACACCAGGCTCTCCAGAGAACGCAATTTTAATTAACTGACTTCCAATACAGACTAAAGTCCAAATTCCACAGACAATACAAAATCCAACAGGGTAATTTAAAGTCTCATCTTAGACCTGTACCTTCATATCAGAAGATATACCGGGACTACATTCTCTGAGTGACAACCAGAACTCCCAGATTATATTTCCTATTCACTGAATAGCTGAGCAATTTGATTGGCCGTCTCTGATCTACATCCTGTCTTTCACAGTGGCAGGTAATGACCCCAGCCTGAGTCACTAATTAGTATGCATCCTTGCATACTAATAAGCTCTCTTTTAATAAGTAATTAGATTACATGTGGCCTGAGTAATGGTTTGATTGGTTTGCTGTGTAGAAATAGACCCATCCTGTCTCTTTATCTATTGACAATCGACAAGTGTCTTTTGACTTGTAACATGTAATTACAGGTTTCTGAAATCTGGCCTGGTCAATTTTGGACTTATATAATATATATACCGTATTTATCGGCGTATACCGCGCACTTTTTTGCCCTGAAAATCAGGGCAAAATCGTGGGTGCGCGGTATACGCCGATAGCCACTTTCCCGCGTCTATTTCGAATACTGCGCCGGCATATACCGAGCGCAGTACACTCGGGTATAGTCGGGCAGACTCGGCTCCTCTCGTGCTGACGTCCTGGACGTACAGGACGTGAGCGCGAAAGGAGCCGAGCCTGCCCGACTATTCACGAGTGTACTGCGCCTGCATATACTAAGCGCAGTACACTCGCGTATAGTCGGGCAGGCTCGGCTCCTTTCGCGCTCACGTCCTGTACGTCCAGGACGTCAGCGCGAGAGGAGCCGAGTCTGCCCGACTATACCCGAGTGTACTGCGCAGAAGGACGAAGAGGACACCGAAGCCGCAGACGGACGCCGGACCCGACGAGGAGGACACCCGAAGCCGCCGATGGACGCCGCGCAAGACGCCAAAACTGTAAGTACAAAAAACTTTTTTTCCACAGGAATGGGGGCAACTTTAGGGGTGCGCGCTATACGCGGGAGCGCGCTATACCCCGATAAATACGGTATATTATACATATATTATAACATCCCACATAAATCGGCCAACATATATTACAACATATTCCCCCACTTGAGTCGGTTCTAACTACTAGAACTGACTCATAATTCAAACAACAAACATAATTATGGTTTGAGGTACTGTATGCTTTACAATGGCTCATATGAAATATTAAGTTGAGACTGGTTACATCTCTCTTCATCAACCTCTAAAATATCCCCATGAAACAGTTATTAGATAATATAACTTTAGACCAGTGTTTTTCAACTCCAGTCCTTAAGGCACACCAACAGGTCATGTTTTCAGGCTTTCCATTATTTTGCACAGGTGATTTAATCAGTTTCACTGCCTTAGGCTCCTTACACACGGAGCGGTCCGTTTTTCGGTCCGCTCCGTGTGTCCGTCAGCTCAGCGTGGGGGTCTCCGCTGAGCTGTCGGGCGGACGGGGCGGTCCCCGCACACTGTGCAGGGACCGCCCCGTCTCTCCTCCGCTCTCCCCTATGGGGAGTCGGATGGAAACGGACCGTCTGTCCGTTTGCATCCGATCCGTTTGGCCGGACGGAAGAAAAATAGGACATTCTTCCGTCCGCAAAAACGGATGCGGATCGAGAGGACGTTAGCGGATGCATCATCCGCTAACGGATCCGCTCCCATAGGGACACATTACAAGTCCGTAAACGGACTTGTAATTAGCGGACCGTTCGTCCGCTCATGTGAAAGGGGCCTTAGTAATCACCACAGCCATTTCATCTGAGGGAAATCCTGAAAACTTGACCTGTTGGTGTGCCTTGAGGACTGGAGTTGAAAAACACTGCTTTAGACCATGACTGGAAAAGGGTGTGGTAAACATGAGGCCGCGTACACACGATCGAACATGTCCTCAGACCAGTTTCAGCGGACATGTTCGATCGTGTGTACGGCCTATCGGACCGCTTTCCAGCGGACAAAAATTTCAAACAGGCTTGAAAACATGTCTGCTGGAAACCTGTCCGTCGTACACAAACCATCGGACCAAAATCCCCCACATGCGCAGAATCAAGTCGACGCATGCTTGGAAGCATTAAACTTCGTTTTTTCATCACGTCGTTGTGTTCTACGTCACCGCGTTCTGGTCTGAGGGGATTTTGGTCCGATGGTGTGTACGCACATCAGACCAACAGACCACTTCAGCGTGGTCCGATGAAAACGGTCCGTCGGACAAGTTTCCTCGGACATGTCTGATTGTGTGTACAGGGCCTAAGTGGCCCGTATAGTTGTTAGGCCTTATTTCAAAGCTTGCTCTTTCTTGAGTAAATCACATCACGATCTTAAATATTGTGCAAAAACGAGCTGATGTCACCGTCCATTCTGACTTCATCACATCTCTCACCATCTCACTGAAAGTAAAGCTCGGTATGCCTTGGGAGCTCCAATCCACATAATTTCATGACTGATGTATAACAGATGGAATTAACCCCAAATTAACCCCTTATTCTACCACCATTACTCTTACCTATAGTAACTGAGACCACACCAGTGTTGGAGTTATAAAAGGCCGTAGCAGACCAATTTATTAAAACAATTATATATAATTAATATACAGTATATAAATAACATAATAACATAAATACCGTAAATAACATAAACTCAGAACAAACCATAAATCTAACTAGTGTTGGTCTCAGCAGGGACTCTATACCCCTATGAGGGGAAAACCATAATGCACTGCGGTAACTAACAGTGTATAATAAGCCTCCTGCCGACAAACTGGCCCGGAGACAGCCACTGACCGCAGTGCCCCATTACCACTTCCCAGCTAACCTCCGTTAGCTGGAAACCATTATCGGGACCCATAGCAACGATGGGTCCCCAAAACTCCTCCTTCTGCCATATAATCCCTCTCCTACCAACACCCGCCACAGCACCCAAGGGGAACCACCTTACCCTTGGGCGCCCCTCCACACTCGAAGGGCTCTTTGCACTCCATCCTGCAACCCCAACACCCAAAGATCAATCCCTACTTCGTTTAAGTGTACCCCGTCACCCCTCAGATACCTCCAAGTGTCCTGCTCCAATTCCCGGTGTCTAATAGCCAGACCCCCCTTTTCCACAATGAATTTACTCACTTCACTGTTGATCTTTTTTCTAGCCCTATTAAGCCCCTCAACAGACCTAGCCATCCTCCAAGTCGTCCTCGCCACGATGTCCGACCAGACTATGACCATGCCAGGAAACTCCAGCATCAACCTCTCCACATCAACTTTGATGTCACGCATGATGTCAATCATCGTTCTGACTCCCAAATCGTTGCCGCCAACGTGCAAAACCAAAACGTCAGGCGGCCTCTCCCTTTGTGCAAAACGCTGCACCTCAGGCAACATCCATACCCGGGACATCCAACCATCTCATACAGGCCTCCTGTCTGGAAAAACCTAACTGCCTACCCTCAGGTCTGGCATCACCTCTCTGAGCCCTCCAGCACACATATGAGTGGCCCAAGTTCCAGATCAGTCCCGGCACCGCACCTGAAGATAAAAGAAAACAAAAGGAAAAAACAGCCACCGTGACAAACAGATCACCCAATGCACAAAACGAAATGCACCCCTACTAGAGTCCATCCCCCACCAACTTATAAACCCACAACTAAGTGAGGACGAACATATAACAGAAATCTCCTGGACTCCCACCGCCCAATCTGTTTAACCACCTCTCCATCCATACCAACCCTAGCAGCTTCCGTCGCAGCCCCTATACGGAAAGAGTGCGAGGAAAAATCCTTATCAATCAAACCCAAACCCCCCAAACATTTTCTGAAAACCGCAACAAATTGGAAACGAGACAGAGGGGACCCATCCGAGTGGATCAAAAAGGAACCCGCTGTTTGAGGGCGTAACCCTGCGAAAGCTTTGACTGCCCCCACCAGGCACAAACTGGAACCCGGAACCGCAAAAACCTGCACTGACCTCCCTTTTCCTACTTGATTCGTCTTAGACCTGCTCCAAAACAACTGTAAATACCCATCTCCACAAACAACCTCTTGACACCTAATGCCCCCCTGAATTTTTTTGGAAGGACTAACCAACTCCCCTATACGAAAGGCCCCAAAAAATGCCAACAAAAAGACCGCCTTAAACAAAGCAACCTCATAAGCTGACGAGCACACCATAAGCAGTTGCTCCACAATGCCGCCCAAAATCTCGAATGTAACAGGTCTCCTGGTGTCCCTACGAACCACTGCCCTCCTATACCCCTTCATCGGCTGACTAATCCAAAAATCCTTAGTGAAATCAGTCTGTCCCTGTAATTTAAACCAAAAGGCCAAACCAGACAGCGTTTTATTCACGCTCGATACCGACACCCCACACTCGAGCAACCTAGCAAAATAGCATAACAAAAGCCACCGCACCTGAAGTCCAGCCACGCTTGCCATACCTTCGTATAAGATGACCACGTGACCGAACTCAAAGACCTCTGGATCCATCCCGCTAAGAGGTCAACGCCACCTCCCACAACCATTCTGGACACGGTACTCCCTGTTGTTCCGCCGACGGTGCCAGCTCCGGAAACCTGTCCCACTGGAAGCGAGACAAGGCGTCAGAAACGACATTATCAACCCCCGGTATGTGTACCGCGTACATGAAAATATTAAGTTGCAAGCAACGCAAAACCAAATTCTGCAACAGCTTTATGACCGGAGGAGAAGACGCCCAGAACTTGTTGATGACCTGAACTACACCCATGTTGTCACCATGGTAACGAACTTTCAGATCCCTGAAAGACGTCCCCCACAACTCCACCGCCAGAACCACCGGAAAAAGCTCCAGCAGGACCAGATTTTTTTGTGAAACCAGCTTCAACCCACGAACTCGGCCACGGGCACTCCAACGACCCTGGAAAAAATCTATAAAACCGAAGGATCCCGCAGTATCCGTGAACAATTCGAGGTCAAAATTGCTCAACGGGCCAGCCATCCACAGTGCCCGACCATTAAAGGATTCCAAAAAGGTATGCCACACCTTCAAATCCTCCCTATGTTCCTTGGCCAAACTCACAAAATGCTTCGGTGACTTAATGCCAGCCATGCTAGCCGCAAGCCTCCGACTGAAAATCCGACCCATTGGCAAGATGTGACATGCAAAATTCAACTTACCTAGCAATGACTGTAAAACTTGCAGCTGAACATTGCGCAATCCCTTGAGCTCTGCCACCCCTCTCTTCAAATCCATTAGTTTGTCTTCCGGCAACCTGCACTCCATAGCCTTGGAGTCCAGAACAATGCCCAAAAACTTGATGACCGCACAGGGTCCCTCAGTTTTTTCAGGAGCCAACGGAATGCCAAACCTCTCTGTGATGTGCTCCAATGTAGCCAGGAGCACCCCACAGATTCTGGAAGAAGCCGGACCGATGAAAAGGAAATCATCCAGGTAGTGAATCACAGAATTCACCCCGGAAAGATCCCGCACCACCCATTCCACAAATGAACTGAAAAGCTCAAATAAGGCACAGGATACAGAGCAACCCATCGGTAGACACTTGTCAATGTAAAACTCTCCATCCCAGCAATACCCCAGCAACCGGAAGCTATCCGGGTGGACTGAGAGCAGCCGGAACGCAGATTCCACGTCCACCTTTGCCATCAAGGCACCCTTACCATAGCGCCGAACCCACCCCACAGCGGCATCAAAGGATGTATAAGTCACCGAACACACGCTTTGATCGATCGAATCATTAACCGACCCGCCCTTAGGAAAGGACAGGTGGTGAATGAGGCGAAACTTATTGGGTTCCTTCTTGGGCACGACCCCCAGCGGGAAGACGACCAAGTCAGAAAGTGGCGCTGCAGGAAAAGGACCTCCTATGCGACCCAAAGCAACCTCCCTCCCCAGCTTCTCAGAAACCACATCAGGATGTTGCAGGGCCGACCGAAGGTTACGGGCCAATGGAGGAACAACCTTCAAATTGCACGGAATCCTGAAACCCACCTTGAAACCCTCTTCCAACACACGGCCAGCCGCCATGTCCGGATACCTACCTAGGAACGGCAGCATCCTTTCCACCCTCACCGGCGTCTTCCCTCTTGTTTCCAGAATCGCCGGTCTTCCCCTTTCCTTGCTTAAAACACCTGGACCCAGGGTGAGAACCCCCACACCCGGAGCACTCATGCTTGTATCGGCAAGAACTGCCGAACTTGCAGGTACCCGAGTTGTACTGCCAATACACCCCTCTTCTGTTTCCGGCCGATTGACCCTGGGCTGAAGGTCCCCCGGCCCCCCCTTGAAAAAACTGATTCTGACCCAGAGGAGCCGACATAAGCCGCATCCAAACCGTAATGTCCTTATGGTCCCCACGCAGGTCAGGCCGTACAGCCCTACGCTGCCGGAACTGTTCATCATACCAGAGCCACCCTGTGCCCCCATACACCCTGTACGCTTCTGCAATTGAGCCCTGATAGCAAAAAAGCGCGGTGCAACACTCCGGGTGCTTTTCCCCGATCACACTGGCCATGATCCCAAATGCCTGCAGCCAATTAGTAAACGTCCTAGAAATCAGCCTGGACCTCCGCTTCTCCTCGTCCTCTTTTTTGGAATCGTCGATGCCGATGCGGGGGCGGGTCTAGCGGCGCCGCGACCACGTGTCCTACTAAGCCGCAACGCCGCTCCTGAGCCCTCCCCACGCTCCACTGTAGGCCTGCTGGTCCGGCCAGGGATCCGCACAGGACTCCACGCCGCTCTAACCGTCGACCCGCTTGAGTGCCCGATCCTTCACCTACCCGCCACGTGGAGGCCCCGGAGGCCTTGACCTCCGGGCCCTGCTAGCAGTGGACACCGCCCCCGGGATATCCCCCATGGGTTGCTGCAGAGCAGGCCCCAAGACCTCCTGCAGCCAGTCCTGTCCCCTAACCTGGGCCTGATCCCTTAGCTGGGCAAAAAGTTCCTCCACAGAAGACATGGCTCTGTCCTACCTGTAACTTTCCCCCCGAGCTGTGCTTGCCTAGGATGGGAGGGGCCGACTTTTATCTGCCTCTCAACCCCTCCCCCAGAAAACTCTCACAGAAAAACTCCTACTAACTTTTACTTCCCCTGTTAACCCTGTCATGTCCTCAGTGGCGTATCTACGGTATGGCAGGTATGGCTAGTGCCATAGGCGCACACATGAAGGGGGCGCTGGTGAGTAGCTGTCAGTCTACACGCTGTTCAGATGACTCCCAGCAGAACACACAGGCGGTGCGCTCCTCTCTCGGGAAAGGCTGGTAAAGTGTGTTTAGTGTGTGGGTGAGGTGACTCCCCCCTTCAGCACACCACAATGTTCTCCCTGCAGGGTGGGTGCTCACTATTCAGTCCGCGGCTTGCAGTGTTTACAGGTGAGAGGGAGGAAGTGGCTGCATCATCATGTGGGAGAAAGAGCAGAGTTGTTGCACAGCTGTGCCCCCACCCCGAAAATTACACACAGAAAATCACTCGTCTTATCTCCCTTCCTCCCTCCTGTAGGGTGATGGAGGGATAGAACACAGAGAATCTGTGTGGAGAAGAGCTCACAGCACAGCAGCTGCATGATTATAATCTCAGTGTCCCGACTGCCACCATCACAGGGAGGAGGGGAGATATTTGCATCTCATTTCACTGTTAGCCAATAATACTTTGCCCATGCTGCAGCCCCTCCCTCTTCCCTTCCCACGCGCCACATTTTGACTTCAGTTACAGGAAGAAGAAGAAGCCATAATCAGAACTCAGCATGTCAGCACCCATGTGAGTTTTTTTTCTTTCTTTGTTTACTTCAGAGGGGGGAAGAAGGAGGTTCTGCAGCAGCAGAGACAGCCATGTGTTCATTTAGACTTTTAGTGCAGGTGATGGAGGAAGAGGGGAACAGGACCAGCATTATCTTATCTATTCATGTTGTCATGTATTTACTCTGGCATTATACCACTAGCATAATATACCACCTAACCTGACATAATATAATATAACCTAACCTGACATAATATAACCTAACCTGGCATAATATAACCTAACCTGGCATAATATACCACCTAACCTGGCACAATATACCACCTAACCTGGCATAATATACCACCTAACCTGACATAATATAACCTAACCTGGCATAATATACCACCTAACCTGGCATAATATACCACCTAACCTGGCATAATATACCACCTAACCTGACATAATATAACCTAACCTGGCACAATATACCACCTAACCTGGCATAATATACCACCTAACCTGGCATAATATACCACCTAACCTGACATAATATAACCTAACCTGGCATAATATACCACCTAACCTGGCACAATATACCACCTAACCTGGCATAATATACCACCTAACCTGGCATAATATACCCCCTAACCTGGCATAATATACCACCTAACCTGACATAATATAACCTAACCTGGCATAATATACCACCTAACCTGGCACAATATACCACCTAACATAATATACCACCTAACCTGACATAATATACCACCTAACCTGGCATAATATACCACCTAACCTGGCATAATATACCACCTAACCTGGCACTATAGCACCTAACCTGGCACCATAGCACCTAACCTGGCAGGTACTCCACCAATGTCTACCCCATTATATATATATATATATATATATATACTGGGCTCCACCCTTGCCCAGGACACTAGCTACATGGAGTTAGCATGTTCTCCCAGTGGGGTTCCTCTTCCACCATAAACACATGCAGGTAGGTGAATTGTACCATGTGTATAGACTGGCAGTGTACATGGCTAATCGTATTGTACACTGACCTTACAATCATAGAGGACCCTACACATTTCTATGTATACTTCCATTCAGTCCTGTCCAGACAGCTCTTGCCAGATTTTGGGCCAGCGCTCATTTTGGATAATTTTTCAGGCATGGGGGGTGGCATGCAGAATGTGATCACCCATGTACATTGCCACTTCATACAGAAGGAGGCAATCACCTACCAACATGGCTTTGGAGTGTGCCCACACCAAGAGAAGATACAGATAGCTTACTGGCCCAGATTCAAACCAAGAGAGGCCCCAACAACTAACCTACTGTTCTCTCTATATACCTGTATATACTGACAGTATTATCTGAAAGGTGGGTTTCAAATGTTTTGACAGGGGCGCAGTTTCAGTGCTTGCCATAGGCGCCATTTTCACTAGATACGCCTCTGCATGTCCTCCCTTGCATTCTATTGCTCCGGGCTTTTATGGATTCTCTCATCTCCAGGCTCAAAATTTTCATTTTTAAAGATAGTTTTACACGAACACCAGCAAATCCTGAAATTCTACTTCCATCTTTATAGTAAGAAGAACCATTAATGTACCAGCAGTCCCTTTCAAGGTCAAAATGGTTTGGATACGGCAGTAAAAATTCTGTGCTGCAAACTATTTCCTTGCACTTGACACCTTCAATCATTATTCCACCAATCAGTACACTTAGTTCCTTTAACATCAAACCCTCAATATTCTCTGATAATAAAGCTGTAGCCCATCTGCTTCTTTCCATTTCCTATTTGAGCAATGATGACCTGTTGTGTCCTGAATTTGTTGATTGCCAGAAACAACTTGCTTTCGTAATGTGCTTTAGGCTGACCCCTCATTGCCTTTAATAGATCTGTCCATAATTCCACCAGAATGGTATGCCAACATATATATATTCCCCCATGCGATGGTTTCCATATTATCAGCTGGACATCAGTGTTTATCAGATCTTCTGTCCAGACAAATCGGCAGTGGAAATTCTTGCCAGCATTTTTTATGAAAGGTAGAAAGGTCTTTTTCATCCATTATCCATATGTGTCACAGCCTTTAGCATATTATAAACAACTGGTTCAACAATGTTTCAAATCATGAATGGAGTGATGAATTTTTCTCACCCCTCTTATAAATTTAGGAAAACCATCCAACTTACTATAATTTATGCTATGCTAAGCTATTGTGCAGCATCACCTCAGATGTCAAATCTTTTGATATCAATGTGCATTATGTCATATGTACAGATGTTTTAAAATTATTTTAGGTTTAAATGCATGCTTCGCTCTGGTTTTAAGATAAAGTTCAAGAAATAAAACACAATAAACATTTTTTTTTTTTTTAAATATATCAGGGAAAGGGAGGAAAATGAAAAAAATAGGGCGTTGGGTAAGTCCATTGAAAAGAAGATAAATATGAAAAAAAAGGAAGTTTGAATGTTCAAAAAAAAAAGGTCCATTGCTTGATGAATATTGAGAGAGTGTCCATTTACCACTTGCCGACCAGCCGCCGTCATTCTACGGCGGCAGGTCGGCTCTCCTGGGCGAGAGCACGTAGCTCTACGTTAGCTAAATTTTTGGCCACTAGGGGGCGCGTGAGCCAGCAGCGCGCGTCCCCGAGTCCCGCGCACGTGCCCGGTGGGTACGATCGCCGCCGGGCACACGCGATCGCTCGTTACAGAGCGGGGAACGGGAGCTATGTGTGTAAACACAAAGCTCCCGGTCCTGTCAGCAGGGGAAACGCTGACCTTCTGTTCATACAATGTATGAACAGAAGATCAGTGATTTCCCCTAGTGAGGCCACCCCCCCATACAGTTAGAACACACCCAGGAACACACTTAACCCCTTCCCGCCCCCTAGTGTTAACCCCTTCACTGCCAATGGCATTTTTATAGTAATCCAATGCATTTTTATAGCATTGATTGCTAAAAAAATGCCAATGGTCCCAAAAATGTGTCAAAAGTGTCCGAAGTGTCCGCCATAAGGTCGCAGTACTGAAAAAAAAACGCTGATCGCCGCCATTACTAGTAAAAAAAAAATATTAATAAAAAAGCCATAAAACTAACCCCTATTTTGTAAACGCTATAACTTTTGCGCAAACCAATCAATAAACGCTTATTGCGATTTTTTTTACGAAAAATATGTAGAAGAATATGTATCGCCCTAAACTGAGGGAAAACATTTTTTTTTTATATATTTTTTGGGGATATTTATTACAGAAAAAAGTAAAAAATATTGCATTTTTTTCAGAATTGTCGCTCTATTTTTGTTTATAGCGCAAAAAATAAAAATCGCAGAGGTGATCAAATACCACCAAAAGAAAGCTCTATTTGTGGGAAAAAAAGGATGCCAATTTTGTTTGGGAGCCACGTCGCAAGACCGCGCAATTGTCAGTTAAAGCGACGCAGTGCCGAATCACAAAAACTGCTCTGGTCAATGGACAGCAATATGGTCCGGGGCTGAAGTGGTTAATTCATTCGAATTTCTTGTATAGTGATATATTGTCCATTTAGCGTTTCTCCCCCACTAGCCAGCAATTTCTCCTGCTATTTACATGCAAACGATTATCTCCAGTAACACCTGAAAGACAAGAAACTCTCCAACAAAAACTCATTAGCAAGGTCCTTAAACAAAGTATTATTGCCAGTTTACACTTTAACGCTAATTCACCCCCACTGCTAGAGAAGTGTAATTTCCATTCAAAAACAGATCTAGAGAATGTTCATCTCCCAATATTCCAATACTCCGATATCCTGTAATCTCCTGAATTGTTCCAATAATGTGTCACGTTCCCCTCTCATCTTATCATACTCAATCTTCAGGTGGTCATATTTCTGTTTTACCTGAGGAAATGGTATTCAGGTCCTTTTCTTATTAGGCATGTGCAAAAGGGAAAAATGTATTTTGTTTCGTTTCGTTTTAATTCGTTATTTAATTAATTTCGTTAAATTAGATTCGTTACATGTGTTAAATTCGTTTTCGGACTTCGTTCGTTTTCGACCGAATTTCGAAAAATCCGGTCGAATACGAAAATATTTTCACCGGATTCGAAAACAAATAGTCTCTTTTCGAATATAATTTGTTTTCGAATTCAATTCGAATATAATTTTTTTTCGAATGCCGATCGAATTTCGTCCGTGGGTTTTCGATTCGGAATCTGGCCCATAGTTGCTATCCTGTGCGACAATTCATAGGGAGATTCACTCTGCATTTGGTGGATCTTCCCATGAATAGTAACATCAGAACGCACTCCATACAAAACACATAATAATTCCAGTAATATGTCCCTTGTCCTCAGAGGCTGAACACAGATCTGTTTAACCAATGCACTGGACCCTGCACTGTATATATTTGTCCTAACTTTAAAGATGGATATCTCGGTAACGGCAGCAGCTGCTGCCACAACCAAGGTATCCATTTTTGTGTGCAGGGTCCTGTACACGATAACGGTGGTCTCCGCGGCGGATTCGCCATGAGATTGCCGTTATCGGTGGCGGGAGAGGGCCCCCCCCTCCCGCCGCTCTCCCGTGCCCTCCGCCGCTTACCGCTGCCGTCGGTAGCGGCGGAGGGATCGGGTCCGCTCGGCTGTTGTGTGGGGATGCGAGTGAGGGAAAAATGTCCCTCACCCGTCCCCATAGCTCTGCTGGGCGGAAGTGACGTCAAAACATCAGTCCCGCCCAGCGTCTTAAAGAAACATTTTTTTTTTTGTCATTTGAAAAAATGACAGTTTCAATTTTTTTTCTTCAATTTAAGTCTAAATATGAGATCTGAGGTCTTTTTGACCCCAGATCTCATATTTAAGAGGACCTGTCATGCTTTTTTCTATTACAAGGGATGTTTACATTCCTTGTAATAGGAATAAAAGTGATCAAATTTTTTATTTTATTTTTTCAGTGTAAAAAGTAATAAAATAAATAAAAATAAATAAGAAAACCAAAAAAATGTTTTTTAAAGCGCCCCGTCCCGACGAGCTCGCGCGCAGAAGCGAGCGCATACGCGAGTAGTGCCCACATATGAAAACGGTGTTCAAACCACACAAGTGAGGTATCGTTAGAGTGAGAGCAATAATTCTAGCCCTAGACCTCCTCTGTAACTCAAAAAATGCAACCTATAGAATTTTTTAAACGTCGCCTATAGAGATTTTAAAGGATAAGGCCACGTACACATGATCAAATCTATCTGCTGGAAACGGTCGGCCCGACCGTCCCAGCAGACAGATTCGACTGTGTGTAAGGGCGAGCCGACGGATTTGGCCACCCGACAGATTGAAATCTGTCGGCTGGGAACCCGTCCGCCCGACATGTCTGCTGGTTAGTACGCTAACCAGCAGACATGTCTTCTCGCACACGCGCCGAATGGTTTTAACGCATGCGCGGAAGTGTTTTACTTCCTGGTGCGGTGACGTGGCGGCGTCAACGTCACCGCCACGTCACCGCGCTGTCTGGCGGCGGGGATTTTGGTTTGATCGTGTGTACACGATCAAACCAATACGTCCCCAGCAGACAGATTTGTTCAAATCGGTCGGCCCGACCGATTTGAACAAATCTGTCTGCTCGTGTGTACGCGGCCTAAAAGTTTGACGCCATGCCACGAGCGGGCGCAATTTTTAGGCGTGACATGTTGGGTATCATTTTACTTGGCGTAACATTATCTTTCACAATATATAAAAAAATTGGGCCAAATTTATTGTTGTCCTATTTTGTTATTCAAAAAAGTGATTTTTTTCCAAAATAAGTGCGCTTGTAAGACCGCTGGGCAAATACGGTGTGACAAAAAGTATTGCAATGACCACTATTTTATTCTCTAGGGTGTTAGAAAAAAAAAAAATATATATAATGTTTGGGGGTTTTAAGTAATGTTCTAGCAGAAAAAAATGTTTTTAGTCTTGCAACCACCAAATCTGAAAAACACCTAAGGTCCTTAACCACTTCCATACCAGGCACTTACGCACCTTCCCGCCCAAGCCAATTTTCAGCTTTCAGCACTGTCGCAATTTGAATGACAATTGCGCGGTCATGCTACACTGCACCCAAACAAAATTGGCGTCCTTTTTTCCCCACAAATAGAGCTTTCTTTTGGTGGTATTTGATCACCTCTGCGGTTTTTTTTTTTTGTGCAACAACTAAAAATAAAGCGAAGATTTTGAAAAAAAAATAAAGTTTTTATTTTTTTCTGTTAATTTTTTTGTAAATGAGTATGTTTTCTCTTTCAATTATGGGCACTGATATGGTGGCACTGATGGGCACCGATGAGGTGGCACTGATGGGCACCGATGAGGTAGTTCTGATGGGCACCGATTAGGTAGCACTGATGGGCACTGATAGGCGGCGCTGGTATTGGGCACTGATGGGCACTCATGGGCGGCACTGATGGGCACTCATGGGCGGCACTGATGGGCACTCATAGGCAGCACTGGGCACTCATAGGCAGCACAGATGGGCACTCATAGGCGGCACAGGTGGGCACTGATAGGCGGCACAGGTGGGCACTGATAGGCGGCACAGGTGGGCACTGATAGGCGGCACAGGTGGGCACTGATAGGTGGCACAGGTGGGCACTGGTAGGTGGGCACTGGGCATGGATTGGCACTGTGGGGTGGCACTGACAGACACTGGGGTGGCACTGATGATCACTGAGGGGTGGCACTGATGGATCAATGTTGCCAATCAGTGCCCATGTGTGGGCACTGATTGGCATCATTTTTTTTTACTGCCACCCCTTTTTTTTTTTGTCTTTTTTTTTTTTTTTTTTTTTTTTTTTTTTTTTGTCATTTTTTTGTGTCTTTTATTTGTATTTTTTTTATTGTCCTGGTGGTCTAGTGTGGCGATCCGAGGGGGGGCTGCGCTGATAAACAATCAGCGCGAACCCCCCTTGTCAGGAGAGCCGCTGATCGGCTCTCCTCTACACGGCTGATCACGTGGTAACGAGGCTCCGCCGGAGACTCGTTACCGAGATCGGAGGTGCAGGGTGTCAGACTGACACCCCGCATCACCGATCGCCGCGCTGCGCGCCCGCACGGGCGCGTGCGGCATGAAATCGTGCTAGACGTTTGAGAACGTCTAGTCACGATTTCATAACCACTTCCCTGCCGTAAATCGGCTATTGGCCGGGCGGGAAGTGGTTAAGTGATTAATTCTCAGCCAAAGACTCTTTCCTATAGAATGCTGCAAAACTGGTTGAGATTGTACATATCTCTGACATTCTGCAAGTCACAAAACCATTTAAAAAATCTGTTTAAATCATGGCAGGGAACCATTCCTATTTCTTTAAGAATTGCATCTAGTTCTTTTGGTTTCAAATGGTTTGGTTTCTTTACAAGCTGAACTCCATTACATTCATTTGGTTTCATTACAAGCTGAACTTCACCTGTATTATTATTCTATTGTTATAAACCATGGTGGTCACAGTTGGTGCGGCTGGCAATGAATTATCAGATTTAATATGAGGTTCTGTTTCATTTGATAGAAAGTTTGTGTTTGTATTTTGCTGCAGATTGCCGAATCCAAGATTTGCTGTTATATCTGCATTCCTGAGATCTCTTCTCTAATTCCATAATTCTTAATTTTAATCTCTCATTTTCCTCTGATAATTCATCACAACGTTTAGATTTCTCAAGCAAAGCTCCACCAATGGTAACTGCATGCAATTTTAAATTTACTGTCTCAGTGTCTGATTGCTTTTGTAACCTCTGACAAACCTTATGGGTATTATCAACTGCACTCTGTAACTGCGCAATTTCCTCAACTTTATCATTCAAAGAACTTTCCATTTTTAAGACAACAAGCCCTGTACAATACAACCCTTTCTTTTACTTTCTGAAATTTTGCTATCAAAAACACTTTTCTCTAAAAATTCCTTCATTATAGTCCACGTCCATGGGCATCCGCTCCATAGGGCAAGGGGGGTAATTTGCCCCCCCCCCCCTGGAATCGACAGGGAGAGCCAGGAGCAGGGCTAAACTGGCCCTGGGGCCACTTTATACAGCGATTGCAGCTCTCCCCTCCCTCTTTCTCGGAGCTGGGTCTGTGTGCAAGGTCCTGCCCCCCTAGTTTGGCTCGTCTGATAGTCTTTTAGTGTTCCGCCTATCACACGAGCCGAACTAGGGGGGCGGGACCTTGCACACAGACCCAGCTCCGTGACATACGATACGAGCGCCAGAGGACAGAGGGAGGGGAGCGCCGTTTTATATCGTTTACCAGGCCTGTGCTTTGTTTGTTCCAACATCTGTTGCAACAGGTAACACCAGACTATTTTCTGATGTGTTTTTAGCAAGTCTGGAAACGCAGAGCAAACACAACACAGAGTTGTAGCCTACGGCATAGTTTCTAGTTGTCCCATATTTAGAGTGCCTATCCCTCTTCTGGAATCAAATCAATTTGTCCATCATTCCAAAAGGTTCCTCTTTTAGACCTGAAATAAATATACTGTCAATATAGTGTAGTGTTTCAGTCAAGGAAAAGGGGTGCTGTGTAATGTAAAGGGGTCTAGTGATGCAGGGTGCTGTTTAATGTAAAGGGGCCCAGTGATGCAGGGCGCTGTGTAATGTAAAGGGGCCCAGTGATGCAGGGTGCTGTGTAATGTAAAGGGGTCCAGTGATGCAGGGTGTTGTGTAATGTAAAGGGGTCCAGAGGTGCAGGGTGCTGTGTAATGTAAAGTGGTCCAGTGATGCAGGGTGCTGTGTAATGTAAAGGGGTCCAGTGATGCAGGGTGCTGAGTAATGTAAAGGGGTCCAGAGCTGTGGGGTGCTGTGTAATGTAAAGGGGTCCAGAGGTGCAGTTGTGGAGAGGGGTACATAGTAGTGACAAATAGATATTAAAAGATGCAGGGGACACAGTGGGGTGTTTTTGCATTTTAACGTAGGGGGGGGGGCGCTTTTAACCCCCGCTTGCGGTCGAAGAAAGGGTAAAATGCGACTGTGTATCGCTGCTGCCGAAGTGCCCCCCCCTGAAAAAATTTCAGCGGACGCCCATGTCCATGTCTGCTTACATTTTTCTGGGATTTCATAAGGACCGCCATGACGCCTAATACATTTTAATATCCATCTGTTAACTTTATCAGAACTGACACTTGCTTCACACTGATTAAGCATTTTGACTATTTTACTAATAATTTAAAAAAAGGAAATATTTTACTCACCGCATTTGAAGCTCCACCTTGCCAGTTCCAGTCTTCTGGTACACGACAGTCTTTTTCTTTCTTCAGTTTCCAGTCTCCAGAGAATAATTCTGGGGTTCCAAACTTGTTTAGTCTTGTATATCAGACTCTCTTATGTCACAACCAGACATTAGAGTCACGGCACAGCTATTGGGTCTCTATCAGACTTCTGTCCAACTCACAGGATTGTTGTCACTGTAGCTGGCCAGCTAGAACCTGTCCTAGGTAGCTAATATAACCTACATGTATATACAGCTAAACCTGCTGTAGAGCACATGTTTATATGTGAGAGACAAAGGCAGAGTTTTTCACTGTGATTGTGTGTTTGGATGTCATATAACAGTTGTATGTTGTGTTCACAGAAGCAAAAGAAAAAATATGCCTTTAATAGTCATTTGTTTGTATGGCAGCAGGAGGTAGGCTAAGTTATTCACAGTTTAATTCATACCAGAAAGCATAGAGTTAAGCTTTTGTGACTCATCAGAAGCCTTGGCCCAATCACAGCTAATCTCACATTGAGCAGAGTTTTGACCAATCACAGCCAGCTTTGCATTCCATGCTGTCAGGAAGTTTCCAGCACATGTGCTGCTAGTTCATTCCACCACAGGAGACAGAGCAAAGCAGAACAGACATACAAAGATCAGTTTTATGGAAGCCAGAGGGCAAAATTAGGTAATTATACAATTATATATATGTTCTTATTGTAAATAGTGTGATTAGAACTGTATACTGATTTAGCTGTGTGTTCGCTTGTAGTTCCACCAAACCTGAACCATATCAAACCCGAACCATATCAAACCTTCATACCTTCAAACCACAGTTATACCTTTCAGAGAAATCAGAGAATGCTTTGATGAGAGAGAGAGAGAGAGAGAGAGAGAGAGAGAGAGAGAGAAATATATCCACCATCTTATGTTAAATGACAAGACTGAATATTTGAACCACCATTTTGTTATTCTTTATTCATCATGTGTTTTTTGTACATGGACTGTCTGCTGCAAAGCAGCAGTATTTTATATGAAGAAAAGTGAAGTTATTAACCAGTTAAGGACCGCCGCATGTACATTTACGTCGGCAGAATGGCACCGACAGGCACATCAACGTATATATACGTTGGTGCCTTGAGGGGGTTCGCCCCCCCGTTCATGTGGCGGTCCCCGTAGCTGGCCGAGTGATCCGGGATGAGGGGGCGGCTATTCGTTTTTGTCCGCCCCCTCCGGGTCGCTCTCAGCCAATCCGCGCGCCCCCCGCCCTCTCACTTCCTCCTCCTGTGTAAACACAGGAAGGAGGAAGTGATGTGATCTCTCCTTCAGCGTTTTTTTTAACCGACGCTGAGGAGAGATCACATCGCACAGTAAGTCTGCACTAACACTAC
Organism: Rana kukunoris; assembly: GCA_029574335.1. Lineage (NCBI taxonomy): Eukaryota > Metazoa > Chordata > Amphibia > Anura > Ranidae > Rana > Rana kukunoris. The sequence continues at coordinate 26,819,859 of CM056056.1, read as the reverse complement.
ACTGACACACACTACACATAGTCACATTAACCCCCCTGATCGCCCCTCCCTCCACCCTGTCACAGTGTCACTGAATGCAGTAATCATACATGTATGATTACTGTATTTAGTGTCAGTGTGACAGTTAGTGTGACAGGCAGTTAGTGTTAGGTTCAGGGTAGCCCCCGTACCCCCCCTAATAAAGTTTTAACCCCTTGATCACCACCCTAGTTAAATTCTTCTAATGCACAGCGCATGAGGCACTTCATAGTGCTGCGCCTGCCACAGTCACCACCGACTTCTGTTACTAAGTACTAAAAATGCGCTTCTGGTCACTTGAACGGCACCAATGTAGTGATCTCAAATCCAACACAGAACCATAAGAACCAAAAGTCCACAGAGTCCACAGAGTATCCCATCTTTTCCTAGACCAATTCTAGACCTGTGCCAAATTCATATCAGAGAATATACCGGGACTACATTCTCTGAGTGACAACCAGAACTCCCAGATTATATTTCCTATTCACTGAATAGCTGAGCAATTTGATTGGCCGTCTCTGATCTACATCTTGTCTTTCACAGTGGCAGGTAATGACCCCAGCCTGAGTCACTAATTAGTATGCATCCTTGCATACTAATAAGCTCTCTTTTAATAAGTAATTAGATTACATGTGGCCTGAGTAATGGTTTGATTGGTTTGATGTGTAGAAATAGACCCATCCTGTCTCTTTATCTATTGACAATCAACAAGTGTCTTTTGACTTGTAACAGGTTTCTGAAATCTGGCCTGTTCAGTTTATATATTATACATATATTATAACATCCCACATAGATCGGCCAACATATATATATTACAACAAAGTCCTCTAACAAAATAGCTGGAATTGTCGGATGATGGGCCATAAAAGTCAAGCCATGACGCAGGACAAAAAAACTTGGAATGGGGGGGGACATGATATGGCAGCGAAAGCAATTAAATCCCACCCGTCATAACATGCAAAAAAAATAAACCTGCCCTAGGGGTCCGATCGCATTGTCAGGAGCTGGAATTTTATACTTTTTGGAATAAGAACTGCTTCTCCTCGGAAACGAGAGGTAAAGGGGGCCTGGTACACCCAGCCCACCCAAGCCTTTTTAAGCGCAAGCTGTAGCTGGCCAGTAATATGAGTTTCCACTAAGACTGTCACATCAGCCTGCATTGATTTAACATGGGATAAGATTCCTGTCCCTTTCCTAGCATGTCCACCTACAGTGCTGGTTAACATGCCCCCTTACATACTTGTTTAGCACTCAGCCTGCCCCCTTACATTGGTGGTCAGTGCTCAATGTGTTCCCTTACATTGTTGGCTAATGCTTAGTGCACCCCCTTAAATTTAAAGCCAGTGCGGCTCCTTACATTGGTGTTCAGTGAATTCCCCTTACACTGGTGGTCAGTGGTTCCTCTAAATTGGTGGTCAGTGCTAAGTGTTTTTCTCTTACATTGGTGATCAGTGCTCAGCATGCTCCTTTACATTGATGATCAGCGCTCAGCATGCTCCTTTACATTGGTGGTCTGTGAACAGTATGCCACTTACATTGTTGGTTAGTGTGTCCTCTTATATTGGTGATCAGTGTGCCCTTTACATTGTCAGTCATTACTCAGTGTTCCTCCTTACAGTGGTAGTTATTGCTCAGCATGCCCACTTATATTAATGATCCGTGTGTTCCTTTACATTGGTGGTCAGTAATTAGTGTGTCCCCTTACATTGGTGGTCAGTGTGTCCCCTTATGTAGGTTGCTATTATGTCCTCTTACGTTGGTAATCCCCTTAGTTAAGTGGTCAGTATGATTCCTTACATTAGTGGTCAATATGTCCCGGTACATTGTTAGTCATTATGTACCCTTACATTGGTGGTCAGTGTTTCCTCTTAACTTAGTGATCAACATGTCCTCTTCCAGTGTTGATCAATGTGTCCCCTTACATTGTTGATCATTGTGTCTTCTAACATTGATGGGGTGGTCCATTCTCAGGATCTCACCCTAGCTGCCTCCCCATTTATAAGCAATCAATGTAGAAATTCACAAGAACAAGCTTGGGGATGGGATCACTGAACTCCCCATCAATCCAGGTCTTCCCGGGGAAAGTATCTGCAACTAATGAATAAGTATTTAAATTAGACAGTGGTTAGTTTGCAGCCTTAGGACCTAGTGCACCAAACACCACATCAACTATTTGGAAATATGAGAGAGAAGATGAAGAGTGACACTGATAGAAAGGGTAGAGTGGGGATGAGTGTCACTGATAGAAAGGGTAGAGTGGGTGTGAGTGATACGGATAAAAAGGGTAAGGTGGGAGCAAGTGATACTGATAGAAAGTCCTTTGAGAAGTTCTTCTGCCTGCTATCGTTGGGGCCCTGTATAAGTATAATTGCACTTAACAACAGTCCCACTTAACCTGTATACAGTATAAGTACAGTATAGATACAATATTGTCTCGGTACAGGTGTAGGGTAGATGTGGTTCAGATGCAATAAAGGTCCGGTATAATGCAGTATAGGTCCAGTCTGGGTTCGAAAGGATTGTGGTATAGAGTGCAGTATGAGTGTGGTATGGATTGGGTACACTTGGTGTCTTATGGTGTCTCATTCTCTGCTAGCACTGTCCAAAATGGGCAGAGAGCCCTTTTCCCAGTTCCCAGGATGCTGCTGTGGACACTCGCTGGAAGCCTCTAGTGATCAGCGGTAAGAAGCAGAGGGTGGGTGGATGCTCCAGCCCTTGCAATGGTGCAGGATCTGGTGCTGCTCTGTCGGCGGGGGTCTTCACTCTCACTCTCTGGCTGGGATCTCCACTGGCAGGTGAATACTCAGGTAAAGGTGCTCTGTTCTCCCTCTCTCCTTGGTACTAAGGGGAAGAACTTTCCCTGGGCAGGTTAACAAAATCTTTTTACCACGCCTCCTGAACAGTGTCTATTTGTTTTCCAAAGAGGTTATGGGTCCCTTTATGTGGCTACTGTCTGAAACTACAACTCCCAGGATTCTCAGCACTCTGCATAGATGTCTATGGGCCTGCTTGGCTTTAGGTCTCCCTCTGCAGACCAGAGTAGAATGTTGCAGGATAACATCAGTATCTCAGAAGAGGGAGAGAAAAATAAAAGGCAATGTCTCCTTTTCCATATTGCAGTAGCCCAGCACCTGACTTCACTGGACACTACAAAGGTGGGTGTAGTGACTGATAGAACAAGGGTTGAGAGAGAAGGGCAATAGAACGGGTGAGTGACACTGATTGAACACAAATCTACTTTAGAAATGAGAGAGAAAGGGAAGAGTTGGTGTAATGCAGTGCGCACACGATCGGAAATTTCCGACAAGAAAAGTCAGATGTGAGCTTTTGGACGGAAATTCCGAGAGGGAATGACACTGACAGAACAAGTTTTAACCGTAGGGATGAGGGAGAGAAGGGCAAGAGCAGTGGTGAGTAACACTGATAGAATAAGGATCTTCTGTAGACTGGGAGAGAACAGGAAGAGTTGGTGTAATGTCGCAAACACACGATCGGAAATTCCGTCAAGAATAGGGATGAGCTCCGCGTTCGATACGAACGTATGTTCAACTCGAACATTGTCTGTTCGTACGTTCGCCGAAATTCGAACAAAACGGGTCGTTCGCGCCAAATTCGAGTGACGCGCAACGGCCCACTGCGACATTGCGCGCTAATGATTGGCCAAACATGCACTATGACCCTGCATGCTTGGCCAATCACAGCTCGCAAAAAACGGAGAGCCATAATTGGCCAAAGCCAGGGTGGCTTTGGCCAATTATGGCTCAGGGCTTTAGCACACGCCCCACACTATATAAGGCCGCCTGCTGGGCGGCCTCGTGTAGTATGTTGCGGTTGTTAATGAGAGCAGTCAGAGAGACAGAAAGATTGACTTTTTATATAGCTAGATAGAGCAGGCAGGCAGGCTAGTCAGTTTAGATTAATTTACAGTGTGTAGAGGATATATATACATCCCTAGGAGTTGTACATATATTTATACACTGTATAGCTTAGCTAGATCAGGTATTCCTAATTTACTGGCAGGCAGGTGATTGTGCTATTTAAAGACGTTATCACAGGTATAGACACCCAGCAGGTACAATATTTAAAGGAATTTTTCATTTTTTTATTTTTTATTTAAGCATCATTAAAATCACTGCTCCTGGAGCAGTAATTTTAATAATGTTTAAAAAAAAAAAATACTTTAAATATTGTACCTGCTGGGTGTTTATAGTTTGCTTGTCCGAGGGAACATGTATCAATGGAAAAAAAAGTTTTAAAAACGGTCATTTTTTCAGGAGTCCTGCTACTGAAAAAACGACCGTTTTTTAAACTTTTTTCCATTGATACATGTTCCCTGGGGCAAGACCCGGGTTCTCAAAGACGTTTTCCAACAATAACTTGAATATTGGTCTTTAAAATGATCGTTTTTGAATTCGAACGTTTGAGTCCCATAGACTTCACTAGGGTTCTAAATGTTCGCCTGAACCGAAAGCGGGGGTGTTCGGCTCATCCCTAGTCAAGAAAAGTCCAATGTGAGCTTTTGGACGGATTTCCGACTGTGTGTATGCTCCATCAGACTTTTGCTGTCGGAATTTCCCCCAACAAAAGATTGAGAGATGGTTCTGAAATTTTCAGACGGAAAAAATTCCTATCGGAAAATTCGCGCAAAATTCCGACACACGCTCGGAAAATAGTTGGACGCATGTTCGGAAGCAATTCTATGCATGCTCGGAAGCACTGAATTTCTTTTTCTCAGCTTGTCGTAGTGTTGTACGTCACCGCGTTCTTGACGGACGAAAGTTCAGAGAACTTTTGTGTGACCGTGTGTATGCAAGCCAAGCTTGAGCGGAATTCTGTCAAAAAAAACATCCAAAGTTTTTCCGACGGGAAATCCGATCGTGTGTACGTGGCATAAGTGATAGAACAAGGACTGGCTGTAGGAATGGAAGGGGAGGGGAAGAGCTTGAGTGAGTTACACTGAGACAAGGGGGTAGATTCATGTAGATCAGCGGATCTTTTGATCTGCGTGATCTATCTTTTTTACGATCCGCCTGCGCCAGTTTTTGAGGCAAGTGCTGTATTCAGAAAGCACTTGCCTCGTAATTAGCCCTGGCGGATCGTAAATCCCCCGGCGGAATGCAAATTCCGCGGCTAGGGGGAGTTTACTATTTAAATCACGTGCGTCCCCGCGCCGATCGTACTGCGCATGCGCCGCCGGCTAAATTTCCCAGCGTGCACTGCTTTAAATGACGTCGCAAGGACGTCATTGTTTTCGTCGTTAACGCAATTAACGTATGGCCGTATTCCCGGACGACTTACGTAAACGACGTAAAAAATTCAAAACTCGGCGCGGGAACGACGGCCATACTTAACATAGGATCCGCCGCACTTACCCCGCATATAACAGGGGTAAGGATCCGCCGGAAAAAGTTGAACGCAAACGACGTAAAAAAAAAGCGACGGCGGTTCTCCTCATTTGCATATTCGTTGTGTAGAAAAAAAGACGCGCCACCTAGCGGACGGCGGGAGAATGCAGCCTAAGAACCGACAGTGTAACTCACTTACACCAGTCGGCTCTAAGGGAGATCTATGCGGAACCTGATTCGAGGAATCAGCGGCATTGATCCGAGCGTCGGATCTCACAGATCCGACGGTGTATCAGTAGATACACCGTCGGATCTCTATGTGAATCTACCCCAAGGAGTAGCAAAGCTTTTATTCATTAATTGGAGCCGCTTTATTTCCAGAATGGAACATTTTTGGTCTTGTGCAACTTCCCACAGAGCGGAGACACTTATTCAGAGGTTTCCGGTGGCTCTATTTCCCTTTTGTCGTAATTTTAGTATTTGGTGACTTCTCTTTCGAATTGGACTCGTATTAGCCAGGATGTGTGTGTTGTGTGTGCGCGGCACTGATCCCCCACCCCGTGCCCCCCACGCTGCCTTCTATGTAAATTGAACCCAGCAGAACCGGTGTGGGAATAGTACAGAATATTATTAGCTGCTCTATGAATAATCAGACTTAATGAGATGATTTAATAATGTATGGCGTTCCCCTCCATCTAATCTCAGCAATTTTCCTCCTTCGGTGAAGAACATTCAACTAGAAGCATTTCTACGGAAATTAGCAAAGACCTATATAGTAGTTAGAGACCTCTCTAAATTCGAACAGATATGTCTAGAAGGGAAGCCTAAGAGACATATGCTATCTTACTTCTATGCAATACTTATTAAATTAGAAATACCACTAGACCTCCCGTTCTTGCAAGCATGGGAGAACGAGCTGGGATTAACATTCTCCCAAGAACAAAAAAACAGGATCCTCCGGTTTACTCATAAAGCCTCTGTGGCAAGCAAATATGAGGAGGGGAGTTATAAAATCTTAACAAGGTGGTATAGAACACCAACAGTATTACATCGTATATATCCGAAGACCTCAGATAGGTGCTGGAGATGCCATGCAGCAGAAGGGACACTATTGCACATTTTTTGGGAATGTGCAAAAATAAAAGAATTCTGGGAAACAGTGTTAGAAACGATCCAAAAAATCACAGGGGTTAACTTAGAAGACAGACCAGCAGCGGTGCTATTACTAGATATCCCAGTCTCAGTAGAAAAATACAAAAACTCGCTGTTAAGACATCTCATTATAGCTGCGAGAGCATGTATCCCGATCCTTTGGAAGCAAGAGATCTCCCCATCTAAAGCTCAGTGGATTGTGAGAGTGGCGGAGATTCAAATAATGGAAAATCTCACACTGACATTGAGGGATGAAGATGAGAGATACCGGAAGATATGGGCTCCATATCTAAAGTACAGGGAGGAGGAGGGGGACTAGACGAGCGAGAGGGGGAGAGTTGGCCGATGGGGGGGTGGACAAGGAAACCCCCTTTAAAAAAGTGAGGGAAAGGGGAAAGGGGAATTTTTCTTTTTTTTTTTTTTTGTTCTGTAGGGAGGGCGGTGAAACAGGGGGGGATTAGACCGGTAAGAAAAAAGAGGGTACACTAATCCATAGAAGTTAGGGAGAGGGAGAGAGGAGCTGAAGGGAAGGGGGTTTATTTGCTTCCTCCTTCTCAGCTAATTATCAATTATTATTATTTACTTATTTTCTCTCTCGATCTCTCTCTATCTTGGTTATAAATGATTTAAATGAACGTTGAGAAATATGTTAATGTGTAACTTGAAACTCTGTAAAAGAAAAAAACTAGAAAATAAAGAATTTATAAAAAAAAAAGAACATTCATCGTATTTGTGCTGGAGATGTCTAATTTGCAGGTCACTGGGCGATGAGGATGGAGAATGGGGAATCATCTGAGTCAGGAAACGCCTCTCTATTGGGTCAGCCAATCAGAATGGACATTGTACAATAGGGTTGAACCTACATGGGCTGGGGCCCTACGAAAAAAGCCACTCTGGGGCCCTCAGCCTGTCTAATCTCCATCTCAAAGTTAACATCTCCAGTGATATGAACTGTTTTTATAGATTCCTGAACTTTATATACATGTATTTAATCTGTGTCTACTTTTTTGAAGTTAGTGTTGATCAGACAGCTCTGGGCCCCATAGCAATTGCATGGTGTGGTATGGCTTTATTTCATATACTGGGCTTGCAGCAATTTTTAAGCTTTTTTTTTAACTGGACAAATACTCTATTGAAGTCAGTATTTCCTGTGCGTACTTTATCAACTACTGAACTGCAGCAGCCAGACAAATTAGTGAATAGAAGAAGTGACAGAGATGGAATCACACCCTGACATTTCAATATATGTAGCGCTACCCCATTCAGGAGCCGCTAATTAGATTGGGATCGGCGGATTAAGTTACCTCTGTGTGGTGTCTAGGGGTGGATGTAGTGAGCAGAGCAATAACGAATGTCCAACCTGTAGCTGAAGTTTTCTGAATGCTTTATTTTCCTGGTCCAACGTGACCAACACTTCGGAACCCGCGAAGAACCCCAAAAAATGGCGTCTGCCACAGATATACCCCTTCCCAGCATGCCCCGCGAGGGAAACGCTCCTCCAATTGGCTGCTGGGGAAAAGTGGTTCTGCCTGAATCCTTCTGGCGCCACCTGTCGCCCAAAGATGGGACCACATCTCTGGGGCGCAGAATGACCCACAGGACAATTCAGGACTGACAGCTGCCGAATTTGAACAAATCAAACTGGGTGAGAGCAAGTAAGTCTCTCACCCTACTAACTTTAGCGTAGCGCCCTTTCTGAAAGTAAGGGGGCGCTACATATAGGTTATCACTGCTGTGTGGATCTGGGGGTCGGACTGTAGTAAGGTGCGCATCCATTGCAGATACTCCAGTGCCTATATTATTGGGTCTCAGGCTGTTTGTAGAAATGAGCCTGACCTCTCAAAATCTGAGGACAAGTTTGGATGTACTCATGCTCATAGCCCTGACACACACTATATTACCAAAAGTATTGGGACGCCTGATTTTACACGCACATGAACTTTAATGGCATCCCAGTCTTAGTCCGTAGGTTGTTGAGTTATCCCACCCTATGCAGGTGGGCAAACTGGATATAGTTGAATCTGTTATAGCTGCAAATGTTGAGTCAACCCAATATTGAACCCTAAGGACTAAGACTGGGATGCCATTAAAGTTCATGTGCGTGTAAAGGCAGGTGTCCCAATACTTTTGGTATTATGATGTATTTTCCAGCACTGTTCAGAGAACACTGAGCCAGTCACAGCAGTCTCTGCAGCAGAGGAGCTTAGCCTCTAACATCTCCACCACAGCTACATACTGTTATTATTAAGATTATACATTTACAGTATATAGCTCTGACATAATCTGTAGTGTTGTACAGAAAACATTAAGCAAGTCACATCAGTCTCTGTACCAAAGGAGCTTACACTCTACTGTCCCACCAGTGTTAAACAGTGAGAACCTCGGCCGTGTGTACGGGGCTTTACACTTTAATCTCCCACCATAGACACACACTATAATTATTATACATTTACATACAGCGGTGGCTGGGGCTCCAAATTTTTAGGGGGATTTAAACAAACTGAAAAAAAAAAACATCAATTGCAGCCACTGTGCCCATCAAACGCAGCCATTGTACCCATAAATTGCCACCACTGTGCCATCAAACGCAGCTACTATACCCATCAATTGCTGCCAGTGTGCCCATCAATTGGCGCTATTGTGCCCAGAGTACAGCAGATCTCCATGTTGTCCCTTGTTAGAACGGGGATCATCCTTGTTTACATAGGTAGATCACTGTTCTGCCTCTCTGTGGAGTGATCATGTTCGCCAGACCTGCGTGCGCGCTCCCACGGTGCGCACACAGTATCTGTTGCATAAAACGACGTACAGGTACGAGAGACGAGCTGCTGCAGTATATGTACTGTGGCTGGTCGGCAAGTGGTTAAGTAACGCCCTTTTATAACCAACTGTCTGCTGGACACGTTTAATGAATAATTAGATTCACCTGTAGTTGAATTCTTGTTAATTAGGATTTTGTTGTCTCAGCCCTGGTTCACACTGGTGCGTTTTGAGATGCGATTTGGCATGTCAAATCGCATGTCAAAACGGCAGATTTTGCCTCAAATTGACGGCAATGGCACCGTCCTAATCGGTGCGACGCTGCATCTGCGGCATTGCACCGATTTCCTTGGCTAAGGCCGGGTTCACATTGATGCGATGAGTCCTAACTGACTCTGATCCAATTATTATGTTCAAAACTGGGTCTCTGTCTGAGCTTGGCTGTGCTGTGGGCTGTCTATTGTTACTGGGCTGTAGTTCCTACCCCAGGGAGATGGATGGCAGCAGTGGAGTCCCTCTCCCATTTGTGGGAGTATTTTCTAGTATAGTGTCCCATAGAAAATGTTGATTCTGAAAAGAAAAGTAAAGTCTTTCTCACAAATCTGTTGGGGTGTACTAATTTATGCTGCACACTGTACATTTCTAAAGCTCTGATATATTCTGCTGTACAGAGAACACTTAGCCAATCATATTAATCACTGCAGCAGGGGAGCTTACATTCTAATGTCTCACCACATCCAAAAACTGGGAAAAGGGGAGCAGTCGCTCCAGCTGCAGACAACTTAGGTGCAGGCAAAACCCGACTGCTGACGCGTTTCGCACTGAAACTAGTGTTAGGCTAAGCACTAGTTTCAGTGCGAAACGCGTCAGCAGTCGGTTTTTTTTTTATTTTGCTGTGACTTGTAGTGCTGTCCTTCTTTTAACCACTTTCCGCCCGGTCAATAGTCAATTGATGTCCGGGAAGTGGTTGTGAATAGTCTATTGACATCCTGCAGGATTACATGCCGGCGCACGCCCGTGGGGGCGCACACCGATCTGTGATGCGGGGTGTCAGTCTGACACCCTGCATTTCCGATTTTGGTAAAGAGCCTCGGGCCGAGGCTCTTTTCCATGTGATCAGCTGTGTCCAATCACGGCTGATCACGATGTAAACAGGAAAAACCGTTGATCGGCTTTCCTCACTCGCATCTGATAGACGCGAGTAGAGGAGAGCCGATCGGCGGCTCTCCTGACAGGGGGGTTTGCGCTGATTGTTTAGCACAGCCCCCCCTTGGATGCCAACACTGGACCACCAGGGAGTGCCCCCCGGTGCTCAATAGAGCAAAAATAGGCACAAAAAAACAATACATTTTTTTTAACACAATCGATGCCAATCAGTGCCCACAAATGGGCGCTGACTGGCAACATAGGCACTGACTGAAATGATGCCCAGCAATGCCATCAGTGCCACTTCTCAGTGTCCATCAGTGCTACCCAGTGTCCATCAGTGCCACCTCTTAGTGTCCATCTATGCCCAGTGCCCACCTATCAGTGCCTATCTGTGCCACCCATAAGTACCCATCAGTGCAACCAATAAGTGTCGACCATGAGTTCCCATCAGTGCCGCCAAAGAGCGTCCAGTGCCGCCTATGAGTGCCCATCAGTGCCGCCTATGAGTGCCCATCAGTGCAGCATACCAGCGCCGCATATCAGTGCCCATTAGTGCCGCCTCATCAGTGCCCATCAGTGCCACCTCATCTGTGCCCATAAGTGCCACCTCATCAGTGCCCATCAGTGCCACCTCATCTGTGCCCATAAGTGCCACCTCATCGGTGCCCATCAGTGCCGACATATCAGTGCCCATAATTGAAGAAGAAAACTTACTTTTTTACAAAAAAAATAATAGAAAAAAATAAAAACTTAATTTTTTCCAAAATGTCGGTCTTTTTTTTAGTTGTTACGCAAAAAATAAAAATCGCAGAGGTGATCAAATACCTCCAAAAGAAATCTCTATTTGTGGGAACAAAATGATAAAAATTTCATTTGGGTACAATGTAGCATGATCGCGCAATTGTCATTCAAAGTGCGACAGCGCTGAAAGCTGAAAATTGGCTTGGGCTGGAAGGTGTGTAAGTGCCTGGTATGGAAGTGGTTAATAAAGGCTACAATTTGTTCAGAGTGCGGCTGTCCAGAGACAATTTTTGTTCCTACATCCAAAAACTATCATTATTAATTTAGATTTTTATAGTGCTGACCAATTTCGCAGAAAACACTGAGCCAGTCACTTCAGTCTTTGCACCAGAGGAGCTTACACTCTAGAACGCCGGTTTACTGAGATGCCGTTGATTCCGTCCCTGTATCGCAGAGTGCTGGCTGCATCGTGTGATTCCTGTGTTAGCGACTGTAATAAAATGTCTTTCTAATTTGCATTGTTGTGTATTATCTGGGGACTCACTCTGTTCCGATCTTCTCATTGTCTTCCTAATTGTATTACCCGGACTGGAGAACACAGTGGCCCGGATTCACAAAGCACTTGCACCGACGTATCTCCGCGTAAGTACAAATATGCACCGTCGTATCTGTGCGCCGGACCCTCAAATTAACATACGCCTAAAAATAGACTTCATCCGACCGACGTAACTTGCCTATGCCGGCGTAGAGTGGGCGCATATTTACGCTGGACGCATGTGGCGCTCCCATTGATTTTCTATTCAAATATGCAAATGAGGGAGATACGCTAATTCACAAATGTACTTGCGCCCGGCGCATGATATACGCGGTTTGCGTAAGTTTTACGTCCGGCGTAAAGTTATTCCTCACAGATGAGGCGCAACCCATTCAAAGGTATGGACCAGGGAACACAAGCCTACGTATTGTGTGAATATGGGCCGACGTGGGTCTGGCTGGGCGTAGGTTACGTTCACGGCGTACACAGTGATCCGGCGTATCTTACCGTGTTTCCCCCGAAAATAAGACCGCGTCTTATATTAATTCTGGCTACAAAAAACACACTAGGGCTTATTTTCAGGGGATGTCTTATTTATTTACAGTATTTACAAAAAAGTTTCTCCCAGTCAGCTCTGGAGTCAGCATTGTGAAATTCTGTAATACCAAAAAATAAAACTTTGTTTAACCACTTCCATACCAGGCACTTACGCACCTTCCCGCCCAAGCCAATTTTCAGCTTTCAGCACTGTCGCAATTTGAATGACAATTGCGCAGTCATGCTACACTGCACCCAAACAAAATTGGCGTCCTTTTTTCCCCCACAAATAGAGCTTTCTTTTGGTGGTATTTGATCACCTCTGCGTTGTTTTTTTTTTGCGCAACAACTAAAAATAGAGCGAAGATTTTGAAAAAAAAATACGTTTTTATTTTTTTCTGTTAATTTTTTTGTAAATGAGTATGTTTTCTCTTTCAATTACGGGCACTGATATGGTGGCACTGATGGGCACCGATGAGGTGGCACTGATGGGCACCGATGAGGTAGTTCTGATGGGCACCGATTAGGTAGCACTGATGGGCAATGATAGGCGGCGCTGGTATGGGGCACTGATGGGCACTCATAGGCGGCACTGATGGGCACTCATGGGCGGCACTGATGGGCACTCATGGGCGGCACTGATGGGCACTCATGGGCGGCACTGATGGGCACTCATAGGCGGCACAGGTGGGCACTCATAGGCGGCACAGGTGGGCACTCATAGGTGGCACAGGTGGGCACTGATGGGTGGCACAGGTGGGCACTGATAGGTGGCACAGGTGGGCACTGATAGGTGGCACAGGTGGCCACTGATAGGTGGGCACTGGGCATGGATTGGCACTGACAGACACTGGGGTGGCACTGATGATCACTGAGGGGTGGCACTGATGGATCACCTGTTGCCAATCAGTGCCCATGTGTGGGCACTGATTGGCATTATTATTTTTTTACTGCCCTTTTTTTTTTGTCCTTTTTTTTGTTTTTTTTGTAAGTACCCTGGTGGTCTAGTGTGGGCACTCCCTGGTGGTCCGTGTGGCGATCCGAGGGGGGGGGCTGCGCCGTCGGCGGCTCTTCCTGTTTACATCGTGATCAGCCGTGATTGGACACGGCTGATCACGTGGTAACGAGGCTCCGCCGGAGACTCGTTACCGAGATCGGAGGTGCAGGGTGTCAGACTGACACCCCGCAGCACCGATCGCCGCGCTGCGCGCCCCTACGGGCGCGCGCGGCATTGAAATCGTGCTAAGCCGTTTGAGAACGGCTAGTCACGATTTCATAACCAAAATCATACATAAATCGGCTATTGGCCGGGCGGGAAGTGGTTAAAGGTCTTATAAAATCATGAATTCCGTTCTGTAAAAAGATTATATAATGTGCAGTTTGTCTCCTTGTGTAACATTGTTGTGGAAAATACCTTATTTACAGTGCCGCTGGCCGCTCACGTGACCCACCGGAGCTCTTCTTTCCCACTCCAAATACTGCAAAGTGAGGGGCCAAGATCACCAATGTCGTCAGCCCCACTCTGAGTACTGCAGTGGGAGGGGCTGCTGACATCAGCTGGGAGGAGAGAAGAGCTCCGGCGAGTCACGTGAGCGCCTAGCAGTGCTGTAAATAAGTTATTTTCCACAATAAAGTTACACAAGGAGACACACATTATATTATCTTTGTACAGAACGGATTACATGTTTTTACAAGGATTTTAACTAGGGCTTATTTTTGGGGCAGGGCTTATATTGCAGCCATCCCAGAAATCCATGCTAGGTCCTATTTTCAGGGTAGGGCTTATTTTCGGAGAAACAGGGTAGGCAGTTGTTCCGACGTGGTTGTGCGCATGCGCACGGGGATACGTCCACGTCTCGACGCATGCGCAGTTTGTTTTAAGTACTTGTCTGGCGCCCGGCCCATCTTTTGCATGGGGTCACGCTTCATTAACATGGATCACGCCCACTTCCAGCCCACTTCCACCTACTTCCACTTACGCCAGCCTGCGCCTTCGAAATGTACGCTACGCCGGCGCAGAGTTGGGAGCAATAGCTTGCTGAATTTAGTGCATGCCTCTCCACGCTGCGCTGGCATAGCGTAAAAGAGATAAATGTGCGCCGATGTCTGTGAATCCGGGTCAGTATATTTATCACTTTCTTTAGGCACTGGTCTGTTCAGCTACCTCGGAGTGATGGAAATCATTCAGTGCAGGGACGGGGCACACATCCCGCAGGAAATAATGATTTGTCATAATTTAATGAGCTGTTATGAATAGCGAGGTGTGAGATGGAATTTGATTGGCTGTTCTGAGCAGCCCAGGCAGTCTCCAGCCTTCCTTCTACCGTCTGCTGGTTTTAGTGGGATATTTTAAGGTGGCAGTTAGCAGGTTCAGTCCAGCGGTAATCTGGTTACAGCAGACCTATTATCACTGCTGACTGCGCCAATCTCCTCCATCTTCACAAATCATTAACTTTTGCAGAGGATCATCAGATGCAGCTGCTGCAATTAACCCCACTAATAGACGTCTGCGACACACACTCAGCGCGGTCGCCTGACCCGCCACAGCCAGGAACATGGCCGAGTGTTCACATACTGTACTACCGAAAAACTGAGGATGGAGAGATGCCAGTACACTATATATATATTGTTACTAAGAAATCCCTGGAAACCTTGACTAATCCTGACTTTTTTTTTTATCAAAAAGGTTTTATTACTCACAAAACTCAAGCCCCGTACACACGGCCGAGGTTCTCGGCAGAAACCAGCGAGAACCTCGCTGGCATCCTGATTCTGCCGAGAACCTCGGCCGTGTGTACGGATTCGGCGAGCCCCGCCCGTCGGGAATGCCGTCGAGCCGAAATAGAGAGCAGATTCTCTATTTGCTCGACGGCCCGTCGGGATGAATGACTGGTCGCCTTTCCCGACGGGCTGGTCGCCGAATCTGACGGCCGGCCGAGAACCTCGACGGGCGGAACAATGTGTTCCGCCCGTCGAGGTTTTCTGCCGTGTGTACGGGGCCATACAGAGTATGAAAACATGAGATACACTATAGTCAGGTGTAATGATGCTACAACAAAAATCCTTGAGTCAGTAAGTAAATCTAACATTACGCTCTTAACCCCTTCTTGAATACAGGACTCTTTCTATATTCTATTGGCCCTACCAAGGCCGGCCTTTGGGGTGTGCGAGCTGTGCGGCCGCACAGGGCACCATGGGCAACAGGGGCACGGTGCGGCCATCCAGAGGCATACGAAGGGGGGGCGAGCCGCCCCCAGGTACCACACACTGGGGAGGGGTGTCAGACCGGCACTCCCTCCGCGATTGTATTACATACGCGGTGGCAGCGTTGCGGGTTTAGGCAGCGGCACACTGGCACAGGCAGAAAGAGGCGAGCTAGCTACAGTGGCGAGACGAGAGGGAGGGGGTGTGCGGGGGAGTGCAGGATGACACCGCTGCACCTACCATCCCCTCCTCTAGCGGCCATGGACTGCCTGTCTGTACATTTCCGGATGTCACACAGGCACAGCGAAGTGAAGCCGCCTTCCCCTCCTCTCTGTTTATGTGTAAACAGGGGGAGGGGACCTACTGTGCCTGTGCCGCCGCGTTGATCTGAGGTACTGAAGGGGGGGGGGCTGCACTGAACAGGGGGGCTACACTGAACGAGGTGGCTGGACTAAAGGGGGGCTGCACTGAACGAGGGGGCTACACTGAACGGGGGGAGGCGACACTGAACAGGGGGGCTACTCTGAAGGGGGGTCTACACTGAAGGGGGGTCTGCACTGAATGGGGGGGTCTGCATTAAAGGGGTGGATACACTGAAGGGGGGTCTTTGTAACATGCAGGGGGTCCAGAGCTGCTGTTACAAATATTTTTTTCCTCTTTGTGTATGTTTAGGTGACCAAGGGGGCAAGGGGTGAAGATGGGGGGGCGCTACAGGATTAGCTCACACAGGGCGCCTGAACACCTAAGGCCGGCCCTGGGCCCTACCCTACTCCATTCCCCCACAAGCCTCCCAATTTTTCAAGCATTTAGACCAGGGGTGTCCAAACTTTTTTCAAAGAGGGCCAGATTTGATGAAGTGAACATGCATGAGGGCCGACCATTTTGCCTGACATTCTTTGAACCATTAAAATTATATTAGTTCGATCACTAATACACTGCCCAACAAGAATTCTCTTGTTGCGCTCCTTCCCGACACACAGACGGGGTACCGTTAATTCCTCATGGTACCCCCACACATTGGAAAACGTGGGGTGCTTTTGGTGCAGTGCAATAAAAAACAACTTCTCCTCCATTAGCTGCAGAGGCAGCAGCTGGGGGTGTTCACATGCTGTGGCTGCAGCTGGAGGTATACCCAGGCTGAATGGTGCTGCACTGCAACTACCCTGCAACTGTGTGCACTGTGCTGTTGCGGTATAGGCTTTACTGCCTGTCAAATGCCTTTGAAAAGCGATCTGTGCATGGATTGCTTTTCAGAGGAGCAGCAGTCCTGGTTGCTATCACAAACAAGCCCTACAAAAGCAGTTCTGACGGTACAGGAATGGGGGTGGGGGGCGGATTAAAAGTAACATGCACACACACACACAGACACACACATACAGACACATGCACACAAACACATACAGACAGACACTCACATGTATAAAGCCCTTTTAAAACAAATCTAGCTTCTAGCACAGTACCTTTCCAGTTTCCTCATTCAGCCGGGTACTGCACTCTAGGGGGAAGCAGAGAGCACAGCACACTCTCCTGCATTTACTTTCACTTTTGAAAGGCTGACGGAGCTTCTTACAGTGCCGATGTATTGTTTGGCAAGAGATCGGGCTCATCTGACAGCCCTTATCTCCTCTGATAACACCACACACCTGAGAACCAGGCTGGCTGTTCAAAACCGTGTCACGGGCCGCGATTGGCCCGCGGTCCGGACTTTGGACATGCCTGATTTGGACAAATGGCCAACCAAACCTCCCCCACCGCAATGTCCATGTCCAGGGCTCAAAATTTCAAGTCCTGAGCTACTAGCCAGGCCTCAAGAGTTACTCACCACCAGTTGCCCCACCTAATTCATACACTGCCCTGCGCCTAATTGCACCAGTAAACACGCCTTTTTAGATTATCTCATGGAATGACACTGTTAAATGTTTTATGCAGAATGAAGTTACACAATTAAATATTACCAACAACAACTTTAACAAAATGGGACAGGGCATTGGAGGCAGACCAGAGGGACAGGGCACTGGGGGCAGACCAGAGGGACGGGGCACTGGGGGCAGACCAGAGGGACGGGGCACTGGGGGCAGACCAGAGGGAGGGGACACTGGGGGCAGACCAGAGGGATGGGACACTGGGGGCAGACCAGAGGGACGGGGCACTGGGGGCAGACCAGAGGGACGGGGCACTAGAACTGTGTCTCTTCCCTATTCTCTTGCTGTCTCCTTTGCAACTCCCATCCATCCTCTCTCTCTCTCTCCCATTCATCTCATCATCAGGAGCCTGTGTGTGCGGCTCCACACTTGCATGTCCCCACTTCCCCCTTTTATTCAGGCTGGCAGTGAGGAGAGGAGCTGCAGCACAGCGGGAGGGAGTACAATCCAGTGCTGAGATCCACACAACTGCACATCCATTGACACCAAAGCACAGCACACACTGACACCGCACAGCGCACATTGAGACCAGTCTGTTCACAGTGCTCAGGCTGAACTGTTGGACACTTACATAGAGCACAAGGAGAAGAAAACTGGAAGGCTGCCGCTCTCATGTCAGGGCAACTTTCAGTGAGAGCTGCACCGGAGTGGTAATTTTCGCAATCCTCCACCTCACTCATTACTTCCTGCTCCCTGCTCTCTAGCTACATTGGTCGGGGGGAGAGGGGCAGGCTAAGAGAGGTCATACTGTTAGGTCCCATGGCTTAAAGAGAATCGTAAGGAGAGCACCTGTGTACTGCTCTGCCTGTGCGCGGCTCACCAGACTACTTTTCCCGAGCATGTACCTTTCCTCTTCAGCTGCCAATCTCATCGGGACTCTAAGTGTAGGCACAGATTGGAGGTTGATTGGTCATGCAGCCCTGTCATCACTCGCCCCCAGCTTAAATCCACTCGCCAAATGCTAGTAGGCGAGTGGAAATTTTGAGGGTTGTCCATGTCTATACACCTCTCAACAGCCTCATCCGTACAAGTTCCAGGGGGCTTAAGCCAGGTGTGGCAAGCCATGAATCCCAAAGCCTATCAAATTTACCGGCGTGTCCCCAGTGCTGATAAATATATTTTTCCATTATGAGCGTTCTACCCATATGTTGTGTAGCGCCCCCTACTGTCAGTTAAGGCGCTATTGTAAATTTAGTGGGGGGATTAGAGAGTTACCTTGCTCTCATCCATGTTAATTCCCTAAATTTGCGTTTCGGGGCTGGGCTGCCTGTGGTCCTATTCTCTGTGCTGAGGATATGTTGCCATCCTTGGACAGCAGATAGCGCCAAAGGGGTTCCAGAACAGAGCCGCTTTTTCTCAGCAGCCAATCAGAGGAGTGTTTCCCTCGCTGGGCATGCTGGGAGAGGGTATATCTGTTGGGGCACTTTTTTTCCGGGTCTTCTACCCCGGTCTCCTACCCGCAGCGGGTCGCAGGTGCGGCACCCACCTTCAGGGTGTGCGCACACCACAAGGCCGCCACTATGGCCTACCTGGCTGGGGCCTACACTACGCGGAGCTACGAACTATGGGCCTCATGGCTCAAGGCAATTGATGCTGTCAAGGACCCCAGTGACTTACTGGGTTCCCACTTCTATTGAGAAGATCCCAAGCTGGATGCTGTTCGACGGGGGATCGGTCTGAGGAGAACCCGGAGGCAGGCGATCCAACAGGGCTTGAACGAACCATCAGGGATCTGGTTACCAGACGCTGATAGAGTATAGTCAGACTGTCAGCTGGTGACCTCTACTAAAACACCTACTGGGAGGATTTGCTCTACAACTCTACGTTGCTAACATTGGGCCTGTGAGAGAGGTTTCCATCCTAAAATCCTAATTTAATTAGAGCCAAGTCGGTGGCAGAGACTTATTCCTTCCCAGAAGCTTTAAGTGACACTTCGGCTGCCAGGCCTGTAAGAGGGGTCTGTCCGGGGGCACTTCTGGCTAGAGTGACGACGTGATAGATACTACTGTTGAAGGCAGGACTGCTTTCCTTATCTAAATCCTGATGCTGCGAGGTTCATCTTCTTTCTTTCATCAACCTATCCTGTCTACCCAGTTGTTGTTGGACGTGTTTGACTGAAAATAAAGCACTTAGAAAACGTCAACCTTTGGCTTGGACATTCCATTACTGCTCTCACAGGTTGCTACCATCAACTTCCCTAGACACATCAAAGGTAACTTAACTTATGCCGATCCCAAATCTAACCAGCGGCCCCCGAGGGGGTTATCGCTACAGTTGAATCCATGTTTTGACTGTGGTGGTACATCTGATTTCCAGTTCAAAAGGATGGTTTTCCTTGCCTGAAACAGAGCCCTGGCAAATGCCATTCGAGTCAGCTCCTCCGGAATTATGCCCTCCAGAACTCCAAGCAGGCAGCATAACGGGTCAAGAGGGACGTTGGTCTGGACCACTGAATTGAGTGCGGCCAGAACTTCTGTCCAAAATCTGTGGAGTTTGGGGCAACGCCAGAGCAGATGTATCAAATCCCCAGGAACCGCCCTGCACCTATCACACTGTGGATCGGCACCCTGCCCATTTTGAAAAGTTCTTCTCCCAGTAGAATGTATAATTGAGACACCTTTTGTGAACCATTAAGCGAACATGCATGTAGTGCCTCCACCTAAAGTTCCCCTGCTATGGACCCGACATCAGCCTCCCATTGACTCGCTACTTTCATGGGGTTCCCCTCCAGAAACAAAGATAACAGCATGTTATTGCGCTGGAAAGTGATGCCCTTAGTTTCAGACGCGTGAACCCACTCTTCTTATCTTTACTTTCCTTTTAGTCTTTTCTTTTCTCCTTATTCTATCCTGTCTATTCCTATTTTTTTATATAAAAAATGGTAGCGAAACACTCACTTTTACAATGTTTAATTATAACACAATAATAGATAGTAAGCTCTAATGTCCTATTATAAGTAACTACATCTCGTAGTAATAATACTATTTCTTTCTTTATTATTTATCACTCTAAAAGTTAAAAGTTAAACAACTTTTCCATTTTTTGTTCCTCTTGATTATATAATTATTAAAATTGTAACACCTTAGTTCTTTAACCACTTAAGGACCGCCGCATGTACATTTACGTTGGCAGAATGGCACCGACAGGCACATCAACGTATATATACGTTGGTGCCTTGGGGGGGATCGGGGGTCCGATCGGACCCCCCCCCCCGTACATGCGGCGGTCCGCGCGGCTGCAGGAGCGATCCGACAAGTGGGGGCGGCTATCCGTTTTCATCCGCCCCCTCCGGATCGCTCCCAGCCAATGCGCGCGCCCGCCTGACCTGTCACTTCCTCCTCCTGTGTAAACACAGGAAGGAGGAAGCGACGTGATCTCTCCCTCGGCGTTTGTTTCAAGCGCCGCTGAGGAGAGATCACTACAGAACAAGTAAGTCCTGCACCAACACTACACTACACACACACATTTAACCCCCGCGATCGCCCCCCCCCCCTCCCCCCTGTCACAGTGTCACTGAATGCAGTAATCATGTATGATTACTGTATTTAGTGTCAGTGTGACAGACAGTGTGACAGTCAGACAGTCAGTAGTGTCAGGGTAGCCCCCCCCACCCCCCCAATAAAGTTTTAACCCCCTGATCACTGCCCTAGTTAACCCTTTCACTCCCTATTGCCAGCGTCACTAAGCGATCATTTTTCTGATCGCTGTATTAGTGTCGCTGTTCCCGCTAGGTAGCTAATTTTTTTTTAATGCGATTTTTTTTTTACTAAAGACATGCGGCTAAATAAATTTTGGCCTAAATGTTTGACTAAAATTTAGTTTATTGGTTTTTTATTATAACAAAAAGTAAAAAATATTGATTTTTTTTCAAAAATGTCGCTCTATTTTTGTATATAGCGCAAAAAATAAAAATCGCAGAGGCGATCAAATACCACCAAAAGAAAGCTCTATTTGTGGGAAAAAAAGGACGCGAATTTTGTTTGGGAGCCACGTCGCACGACCGCGCAATTGTCTGTTAAAGCGACGCAGTGCCGAATCGCAAAAACCCCTTGGGTCATTTGCCAGCGTATTGGTCCGGGTCTTAAGTGGTTAAATAACATATAGCTTACTTCAGTGAAATAAAACAGACTTCCAGATAAAAATCTGTCTAATTAAAAAGTCCTTACCGCCCCCTTGCTTCGATTTTGCTCCAACAGGGAAAGCAAATCCTACCTGATACAGTAAACCCAATAAATCATGATCCAATTTGCTCCAACAGGGAAAACAAATCCTACCTGATACCCAAAGAAAATGGTATATTCTCGGGAATAACTGTACCTATAAACAGGGCTGCCATCAGTAATTTTGGGGCCCCTTACACAGCTTCAGGCAGAGCAGAGAACCAGGGGGGGGGGGGGGGGTGCCGCGAATTGAGAAGCGGGGGGGGCCCTTTGCAAAAATAAGAAATAAAGAAAAAAAATATATATATATATAAAAAGGGGGGTAGCCACCCGGGGCCCTGGGGGCCTCTGTGCCCTTTAATAAAAAGAAAAAAAAAGAGAGAAAATAAATATATATATATATATATATATATATATATATATATTTTAAAAAGGGTGTTTGCCATCTGGGGCCCTGGGGACCTCATTTTTTTTTTTTTATAAAAGGAAATTACAAAAAAAGCGGGCTTTCCATCCGGGATCTCTGGGCCCTTTAATACAAAAGAAATAAAAAAATGCATATATAAAAGAAATAAACATTTATAAAAAAAAAACAAGTGGGTTGCCTTCTAGGGACCTGGGAAGCTCTGGGCCCTTTAATAAAAAAAAAATATAAAAAAAAAAAAAAAAACATTTATAAAAAAAGGGGGTTTGACACATGGGGCCCTGGGGACCTCTGAGCCCTTTAATAAAAAAAATATATATATATATATATATATATATATATATATATAAAAATAAATAAAATAATATAAAAAAAAGTAAAACATTTTTATAAAAAAAAAGGAGGGTTAGCATCCGGGGGCCCTGGTTACCTCTGGGCCCTTTAATATTAATAATAAATAAATAAATATTATTATTATTATTATTATTATTATTTATAAAAATAAAAGAAATAAAAAAATATATAAAAATTTTTTTTTTTTTATAAAAAAAGGGGGGTTGTCATCTGATGATCTCCGGGCCCCTGTGGACCTCCAGACCTCTAAAAAAAAATAAAAGAAAAAAAATGGCCCTTTAATAAAAAATAAAGTAAAAATATATTAAAAAAATATATTTTTTTATAAAAAAATATTTTTTTTTAATAAAAAATAAATAAAAAAAGGGGGGTTGCCATCCGGGGCCCTGGGGGCCCCCGGGCCCCTGTGGACCTCCGGACCTCTAAAAAATAAATAAAAGAAAATAAATTGGCCCTTTAATAAAAAATAAAGTAAAAATATACTAAAAATATATATAAAAGAGAGGTTCCCATCCGGGCCCCTGAGACCCCCGGGCCCCTTACAGGTGTACTGCCTGTACGCCCCTGATGGCGGCCCTGCCTATAAATATTACTATCCAGTTTCTTATATGTATCTAGGAAAGAATCCAGACTTTTCTAAAGAAATCTACTAAGCTAACCAGAACCAGTTCTTGAGGCTGTCTATTCCATATTTTCACAGCTCTTACTGTGAATAAGCCTTTCTGTAGTTACATAAATGTATAAGAAGATACAAAGTCCCGAAGGCTAATAAGAAACAATGGACTTCCTATAAAAAAGTTGCATCTGATCTGCATCATGTTGGGTATCTAATACTGTGTATAGAGAAATAAAGGTCCTGTTATTGCATTAAGCAGACTTTATGGTGATTGCAGTGCTATAATGCGATCATCCTCTGTGGGCGCAGATGGCTGGGAAATGATGGCTTTCGGAAGGGTGGGTTTCAGAAAGTAGCGGAGTATATTGCCGCGTACACACGATTAGTGTTGCTCACGAATATTCGCATTGCGAATATTCGCTACGAATATTGCATATTCGAGTATTCGCGAATAACTCGAATATTGCGGCGATATTTGTAAAACAGATCACATCCTAGTGATCTCCATCGACGTCTAAAAGCATTGCTGGTATGATTAGAGAGAGACCCTGGGCCGAGTAGCTGATGCGATTCTTTTATGTTGCCGAAAATTTGCATTGCGAATTTTCGGCAACATAAAAGAATCGCATCAGCTACTCGGCCCTTCTTTTGCATCAGAGCCAATAAGAATAACTCGAATATTCGGCAAAAGGAATATTGCGCGATATTCCTTTTGCCGAATATTTAAGTTATTCTGATTGGCTCTGATGCAAAAGAAGGGCGGAGAAGATAATCACGCAATATTCCTTTTGCCGAATATTCGAGTTATTCTGATTGGCTCTGATGCGCCCTTCTTTTGCATCAGAGCCAATCAGAATAACTCGAATATTCGGCAAACGGAATATTGCGCGATTATCTTCTCCGCCCTTCTTTTGCATCAGAGCCAATCAGAATAACTCGAATATTCGGCAAAAGGAATATTGCGCGATTATCTTCTCCGCCCTTCTTTTGCCCCCTTATTCTCCTTTCTTTTAAGTAGAGTTAGTGTTTAGTGCATATTAGTTTAGTAATACAGGAAATGATCTCCGTTTATGAGAATTTTCGCAATCATTTTCGCAAAATTTTTTTTGAATAAAATATCACGAATATTCGATATTAGCGAATATTCGCGAATATTCTTCTATATATTCGCGCAATATCGCGAAATCGAATATGGCGTATTCCGCTCAACACTACACACGATCACTTTTTGTGATGAAAAAAAACGATGTTTTCAAAAACGTCATTTAAAATGATCGTGTGCGGGCAAAACGTCGTTTTATGTCTTCAAAAAAACGACCAAAAAAAAATTCGAACATGCTTGAATTTTTTGTGTCGTTTTTCAAAACGTCGTTTTTTGTGTCATAAAAAGTGATGGTGTGTGGGCAAAACCAAAAAAAAAGTTTTTAAACCCGCGCATGCTCAGAAGCAAGTTATGAGACGGAGCTTTAATGGAACAGAGTGCCGTCGGACGTGGTGTACGTAACCACGCTTTGCTAGAGCATTTTGGAAAATTGATGGTGTGTATGCAACGTCGTTTTGTAAAATGAAATTTGAAAAACGTTGTTTTGTTTCGTCACATAAAACGTCGTTTTTTTTCATCACAAAAAGTGATCGTGTGTATGCGGCATTAGGCTCAGTGTAGTCTGTATTATGTGAGTTTTCTTTTCATCTCAAATACGTAGAAACTTAGTAAAATTATTAAATACCAATTTTCAGTCTTTGTAATAAGTTAATTACAGTGGAGGAAGAGACGTGAGATCTCCATTTCTGCAATGTGACTAGGGTTACCACCTGTCCGGGAATCACCTGGACAGTTCGGGTTTGGAATCATGCATCCAGGTTTCGGACTGCCTGAAACCCAGACACATTATTCAGACAGGGCTATGGCTTCCAGATACATCTGGATGAAAGGTGTTGACTGCCAAGAGGGTGAGTGAGCTCACCATCCATCCCTGTTTCTGACTGAAGTCTCCCTCCTTCTCTCTTCTGCCTCTAAGTGAGTAAACTAAGGTAAATCAGGGTTCTCAGAACACCCCTTACATCAGAGTTCCCCTTTATACCAAAGGCTGCAGTGTTCCCCCTTACATCAAAGGCCTTGTAACGGAATGTTCCAACGTCCCACTTCCGTCATATACCGCTTTCTATCAGCTTGGATATAGATATCAGATATTCCAGCTGCTCTCAAGCACACAACGAGATGAGACTTGTTTGTCTGCTGAACATGGAGTGTTTAATAGAACCAAGAATACAATCTTATATACAGTTTAAAAAGGAGGTAATTAACTAATCATTTACCCAGACTAGGCGACTCATAGATATGACCTGTCAGGGTAGACGTCACGTCTCCTCGCTCACCTGCTATACAATACACATTATCATAAGTGTAAACACAGGACACTTCACACAATAGCCGGGTCAATTAGCACAGAGAACAGAAAGATGGCTGGAGGTGATGGCATTAGCATCTATTAGTATGTGTTCCAACATTATGAATGAGTCACTCTTACAATTAACCCGTTGAGTTCACAATCAACAAACAGTAAATAGTTCTTTACAGATATCCTGGAATATATTGTGGATAATAATCCCATCTCAGGTCGTCCAAGATATAATTTCTCAGTCATCCTAGGCCCCTATTGGACATAGGATGATTTTAGACATAAGAGGGTCCAGGGATGTCCTGGGTGAGTCTGTCACAGTCCTCTCTGTACATCAGAGTTCTTAGTGTTCCCCCATAAATCAGAGTTCCCAGGGCATTCCCTTATGTTA
This sequence comes from Rana kukunoris, assembly GCA_029574335.1. NCBI lineage: Eukaryota > Metazoa > Chordata > Amphibia > Anura > Ranidae > Rana > Rana kukunoris. The sequence continues at coordinate 26,794,152 of CM056056.1, read as the reverse complement.
GTCCCCAGAGCTCTCCCTTACATCAGAGTCTGCAGAGTGCGAGTTTAGATGTAAAAGGGGAACTCTGTGGCCTCTGATGTAAAGGAGAATTCTTGTTTTCAACTTCATATGATTAAAAATGTTATTTAATAGCCAAATATATGTATAGTTTATACTAAAAAAAAAAAACGTGTTTGGATTTGAAAGAAAAGGTGGCAACCCTAAATGTGATGTCACTGTCACGCTAATTACAGTACTTTATACTTTTTTCCAAGTTTATCTAGAGGGAATGTTCTTGTTGAATATAGACTTATGTAGTTGACCTTCTCTGCCTGCTACTCAATCACACCCCAATAGGACATTCTAATATGTAACACATAGCATATGACATGCAGCCTCTGACCCGTCATCATCACTATCCTATGGTAGCCAATGGGAATTGTCTGGGTTGCGTTTGATGTGTGTTTCAGATGCAGGAAAACAACACCTGCTGACACAAGCCCGAAATCTTCTCCTATTGGTTATGTCACATAAAGTCAGCAGGCAGATTTCGAGTTGCAGCATCTCTGCTGTGCATGCTGGGATTTATAGTCCCACCACAGATGGCCATCCCTTCCCTGGTCTAGATGCGTCATGCGGTCTTAGTTCAGCCCGTGGGGTGTATTTTTAGCTTCTTGTTGTCGCTGTGCTCTGAACGCACCTCCTGGACAGTGGCGGAGACAATGAGCTCCATTCAGCGGCTGGAACATCTCTGCGTTTTGTTATGGTAATAATTGGAGCGTCTGCTTGTAAAGAGATGAAATTATCTGTAATAAAGCACGTAGGCTGACACATATGGAGCCACTGTCACCAGTGCAGAGGATGGGGTATGGTGTGTGCACATCTATTACCTTCATCCCAAAAGTGTGTACATATATTATTATCAACTCAAAAGTGTGTACATTTATTACCATCATCCCAAAAGTGTGTACATTTATTACCTTCATCCCAAAAGTGTGTACATTTATTACCTTCATCCCAAAAGTGTGTACATTTATTACCTTCACCCTAAAAGTGTGTACATTTATTATCATCAGAGCTTTTTTTCTCAGAAAATAGGTGCAGGAACTCAACCACGACCCGTTCAGATTTCACAAACAGTAGAAGGGTCTTAAAGGGGCATTAAATACCAGAATTGCATTACATACAGAGTGCAGAGTTCAGGGGGTTACAAAGCTGTCACTTGTAAACACAGAAACCAGACTTCTGTGTTTACAAGTGATTGTGGTGAGCAGGCACCAAAGGGTCTGAGCCAAAGGTGGTGGAACTGAGTTCCCCCAAGTTCCCCCAGAAAAAAAGCCCTGATTACCATCAACCCAAAAGTCTGTACATTTATTACCATCAACCCAAAAGTGTGTACATTTATTACCATCATTCCAAAAGTGTGTACATTTATTACCATCAACCCAAAAGTGTGTACATTTATTACCTTCACCCTAAAAGTGTGTACATTTATTAACATCAACCCAAAAGTGTGTACATTTATTACCTTCACCCTAAAAGTGTGTACATTTATTAACATCAACCCAAAAGTGTGTACATTTATTACCTTCACCCTAAAAGTGTGTACATTTATTACCTTCATCCCAAAAGTGTGTACATTTATTACCATCAACCCAAAAGTGTGTAATCTTATTACCATCATCCCAAAAGTGTGTACATTTATTACATTTATCCAAAAGTGTGTACATTTATTACCTTCATCCCAAAAGTGTATACATTTATTACCATCGACCCAAAAGTGTGTAAATTTATTACCATCAACCCAAAAGTGTGTACATTTATTACCATCAACCCAAAAGTGTGTACATTTATTACCATCAACCCAAAAGTGTGTACATTTATTACCTGTAACTCCCAAATGTGTGTACGTTTTTTTTACTATACTATAACCTCTAAAATGTATATAATTACTTACATCACTCCTAAAATATGTACATTTATTACTATCATCCCCAAAGTGTGTACATTTATTTCCATCACCCATAATGTGGAAATTGTTTACGTTCTCCCCAAAGATATGTATATTTATTATCATATCCCCTAAAATGTATACATTTGTTACTGTCACCCATTAAAGTGTGTGCATGTATTATCCTCACCCCTAAAGTGTGTGCATTTACTGCAAACACCCATAAAGTGTATACATTTATCATTTTCACCCCTAAAGTGTATATATTTATTACTTTTGCTTCTAAATTATGTACATTTATTACTATCACCCCGAAAATGTGTATATTTATTACCATCGCCCCTAAAGTGTGTACATTTACTACCACGACCTTTAAAGTGTGAATATTTATTATCATTACCCCATAAAGTGTGTATATTTATTACCATCACCCCTAAAGTGTGTACAATTACAACCATGACCCCTAAAGTGTGTATATTTAGTACCATCACCCCTAAAGTGTGTAAATGTATTACTATCACCCTGAAAGTGTGTATATTTATTATCATTACCCCATAAATTATGTCCATTTTTTACGATCACCCCATAAACTGTGTATATTTATTACCATCACCGCTAAAGTGTGTACATTTACTAGCACGGCCCCTAAATTGTGTATATTTTTTATCATTACCCCATAAAGTTTGTACATTTATTGCTACCACCTCTAACATGTGGCCAGATATAAAGAATAATTTATGAGCAATAAACATGTGGAGTATTGAAGTGGTAGGTTACATACAGTGAAGCCCGGAGTGACAAGGACAGAGAGGAAAATAACGGAGGGCTGGCCATGACTGAGTGGAATCAGGAGCAACAAAGGGTTAAGGTAGGGAGGTGCATTCAGGGGAGTGGCTGTAGGATCATTTCCAGAGGAGGGGAGTGACCATATATATACAGGGGGCGGGGCCTGCCGCGTGCACACGGCAGGAAGTTTTAGACACAGGGAGGCAGGTTTTCCCACCCACCCTCCCTTGTGTTGTTTTATGTGGTGTTGTGCGTTTGTTTTCTTATTTTGCAGGTTGGAAAAGGTGCGTCACGACAGCGGAAGCGGTGTCCTTGGTCTTTGATGGTGACAGTTAACTGATGGAATGGAAATGGTTCGGGGGGCTCATCGGTGGGATGGGCCCCGTATGGGGTTTATTGCAGTGGAACGGTGTCTGCTGCAATACGGTGACGGTGCACCGTGGGTTAAAAGGGGTGTCTCCGGGCTGGAGTCGGCTGGGGGCCTTGGTATGGTAAATAGTACCGCAGTGCGGTGGTAAAAAGGAAAGGGTTAATGGGAGTTACCGTCAAAGACCAATAGGGGCTGGTGTTAATAATAAAAGTGTTTTGGTAAAGAGTTTGTTAATAAAGTTTGGAATTGTTGGAAATTCCTATTATCTAAGATTTGGTAATATATATATATTTATTTGGTTATAAAAATAAATGGCTGTTGTGGCCAATTTTACTCCAATATACTGTGTCGGTCTTGTTACTGGGAAGGAAGAAAATGGGGGAGGGAAGAAGGGTGGTTGGTTAAAAGGGGAAGGGTAATATGGGAGGGGTACGGGCAAGGTTGCACATTGAAACTACAATAGTCATGTACATTTTACTCCTTTCATTACAATGGGGGCCAATTACTCTTCTAATCCTGTACCCGTCACCCTCACATATGTTGTGTCTCTGTTAGTTCATACTGATTGGCAGCAGAATTGCACGCTCCAGATTGGGACCAGGTACTGAGCTTTATCATTTTGAACATGTAGCTGTCAGTTAGAAGAGAACTGTCTGTACAGCGTGGTGTAGAAGGATTGTTTGTTCTGGGACAATACATACAAATCACACTTAGCGGAGTGCGTCTTTAGGATAATGATCCCTATGAGGGTAAATTGCGGTGTTCCTCTGGACTCACAGGGGACTTTGATGTCAGCATTGGAGGTTGAATCTTTCATCTTCGGAATGATTGTTGGGTTATTGGAGATCATGAAAGGAGACATTGTGAGATGCGAGGGATGGAAATGACATGAGATACACAGGGAGCAATTCACATCAACCTCCATATAATTGTATTCCATAGTAGATAGATTTATGGAAGAATTCAGCTAATTCAAAAATGACAATAACACTTGTGGGGCTCCTGGTGATTGGCGACCATAAAGCCAGCCATACATGTGGCAATTTTCGGCCAAGTTCAATTCCTTTCAAGACACTGAAAACCACACAATTGAAAGTTATTGGCAAAAAAAAACAGCACCATGAGTTCAATAGACCACCAGACTTGGCCAATTATGCCGTCACGACTTATATAGGTGTAGCGCCTGCTTATTTTTATGGCAGGTGCTATTGTAAATTTAGAGGGGGTCAGAGAGTCAATTAACTTAACCACTTAAGGACCTTGGCTGTTTTTCAGATTTGGCATTTACAAGACTGAGGCTGGGTTCACACTACACTACACGACTTTCATCCTACTTTGCTCTGCGACATTTGTCCTACATTGATCCTACATTGATCCTACATTGGTCCTACATCCATCCTACTCTCATGAACAGGATACTACTTTGGTCCTACTTTGTGATAGACTGACTTGTTCTTTGACCAATCAAAACAATCCCAGAGTGAGATAAATTCCTTTTACTGGTGCTGTAATCACATGTCAGATGGCAAAAGTCGGATGGTTAGGACAAGGCTCCTACTTTGGTCCGACTTCAATGATATTCAATGGGCTGAAGTAGGATCAATGTAGGACCAAAGTAGTACAGGGAAAGTCGGACCAACTTGTGTCGGACCAGTTAAGACAGCTCTCATAAGGAAACCTTGATTTTCACACGTCATGCTACATGAGCTCCCAATGTAGGAGCGTTGTCGGAACAAGTGTGAACCCAGCCTAAGGCTGGGTTCACACTTGTTCCGACAACGCTCCTACATTGGGAGCTCATGTAGCATGACGTGTGAAAATCAATGTTTCCCTATGAGAGCTGTCTTAACTGATCCGACACGAGTCGGTCCGACTTTGAAAACACTCCCTGTACTACTTTGCTCCGACATTCATCCTACTTCAGCCCATTGAATATCATTGAAGTCAGACCAAAGTAGGAGCCCTGTCCTTATCAGACATCCGACATGTGATTACAGCAGCAGTAAAAGGAATTTATCTCACTCTGGGATTGTTTTGATTGGTCAAAAACAAGTCAGACTATCACAAAGTCGGTTCAAAGTAGTATGGGACAGTAAGCAGCTAACTATTATACCATTTTTCCAAACAGTCATTAGCAATAAAGAAAACACTAGAATGTATTTGGGTTAATAAAATAATTTATTTTATTGGCCGCGGCTTATTTATTGGTTTAAATTAATTAACTTTATCAACAATTCCATAGTAATCTTTTTATTATCAGAATTCAATAACTTTATATATCATAAATACCAATCTAAAACTTAACAACTCAGCCATTATATCTCGAGTTGTATACAACATAACTTTTAAACATAAATTGTCCCCCTATTCTTTGAACAGGTGACCCAACCACATAAATATTTAGCCGCGACAGTCCGGGGAGGGTGGGAGGGGAGCTCCGCTGCTGATGACCTCCTGAGGTGACTGGCAGTCTCCTCAGGCAACGCCACCCTTTATATAGGCTCTCCTCAGGCTTCTAGATCCTTCTGCTGCTGGTTTCAAGGGGCCCCTTTTTCCTCCTGTTTCCAGGTCCCCTGACCTGTCCACTGTGTGCCCTCTACTCTCTTCTGACAGGGGGAGCCTTGAAACTCTTTTGCTGCCCCTGTCCCATTAGAAAAGGGGTGGCCGGGGGATTTGAAACCCCCTATCCCTTTTCTCTCATATGGGACAGTAAGCAGCTAACTATTATACCATTTTTCCAAACAGTCATTAGCAATAAAGAAAACACTAGAATGTATTTGGGTTAATAAAATAATTTATTTTATTGGCCGCGGCTTATTTATTGGTTTAAATTAATTAACTTTATCAACAATTCCATAGTAATCTTTTTATTATCAGAATTCAATAACTTTATATATCATAAATACCAATCTAAAACTTAACAACTCAGCCATTATATCTCGAGTTGTATACAACATAACTTTTAAACATAAATTGTCCCCAAAAAGGCAGGAGCCATAATACAGCCTCCTGCCTACCTAACCCAAACCGCGGCTCTTTCAATGACTGTCTGGAAGTCTAGGTTTAATATATCAAGGCCTACATCCGAGAGATGTATTCCATCCCTCCGATATAGCCCCGGAATCCCTCCTTCCAACTCTAGATGTCTAAATGATATTCCGTAGCCCAATGCCATGAATTTCTCTATCCTTCTATTGATTCGCTTCCTGACTTTTTCAAAAACAGATAAACCGATAACTTGGAACCATCTCAATCGCGGAACGATTTCGGAGAAAACAATGACTGTCCTAGGAGAAACAGCCCTCAACTCTTTTATTGCCGATCGCATTTTTGCCAATAAATTTAGTGTTTTCAATGTTCCAATATCATTACCACCCAAATGTATGAGCAGAATGTCCGGCAAAGCCCAATCGTAAACTAATTCTCCCAAGACCAACATCAACTCCTCCCAGATCATACCCCTCCTACCGAACCAATAAACTGTAAACATTTCTGGATCCAGATTCAAATTTTCTCCGTAAATCCTGTTCATGGCTCTCTTATTTGCCCAGAACACAAATGAGTGCCCGATGATCCATACCACCTTTGGGTTACCTGAAATTCAAAACTGAAAATTAGGCCTCACATAAGAAATGTATGCATTTGATTTCCATCTTCCAATTTCTTTTATCTTATTCTTATCCAAACCAAGCTTGGCTGCCTCAGATGCGGCACCAATTCTAAAAGAATGGCAAGACAGTTTTATATTCTCCAGCTTAAGGGCCCGTAGGCATTTTCCCAATACCGCACTGAATTGGAATCTAGTCAGTGGACTATTGTTCTCATGTACAAAAAGTAAATTATGACCAACTGGACGCGTCGTTCTGTAATCATGTAGCAATCGAACTGGGCAAATATCCGGATCCCCACATGGATACAGGGTAATCCATGTACCTTTGCCCAATTGATCGGTTTTTGATCGACGCAACAAGATGCGAACGCAATTTTTTTCTTCTTTTACTGATTCATATTGAAGGCCATTGCATGCCTTTTTGTTATTTGGGATTAATTCTGAAATTCTCAACGCTGCGAAAAAACACACTGAAAAAGATGCTTTAAATAGCTTTGCTTCAAATTCCGAGAAACATACACGATCGGTGATTGAACAGAGTTGTTTTAGTATGTCAGCCGAGATTGGATGTCTGTTATCTACTGAAAAGTTAGCTCTTTTGTAGCCTTTCAATGCTCGACTCACCGAGAAAAAACTAAAAAGTGAAGCCAAACCTTTTAGTTTTAGAAAGAATGAAACTCCACATAGTATTTTATTAATGTGTGACCAAGAGAATTTCTTTTCCATTAGGTTGCTTACAAAAGACAGAGCCATATCCTCATTAACGGAGGACCAAGAGACCTGTTGTGCATTGAAATAGGATATCCAAGAAAACCAAGCAGAAGAGTAGCTCAACCACGTTTTAGGTGCTAAAGACTGTTTTATACTCTCATAAATTATATTAGTCTCCAAAGGCTTTCTGGACATACCACACCTGCCTTGTCCGCCTCTGGCAGCAGCTTGAAAAATTGCGTCATCTGTAATCGAGAAAGAGCATCTGCTACAATGTTATCCTTACCTGGAATGTATTTCGCTTTCAGCCAAATATTACGCAATAAACATTTTGATACCAAATATCTTAATAACTTATTAACCGGCGGAGATTTTGATGCCAAACAGTTTACTGCAAACATCACCCCCTTGCTATCAGTGCTAACAAGCAGGCGATGATTACAGAAATACTCCCCCCATATTTCTAAGGCCACGACAATAGGGAATAGTTCCAAGAAGACGCTATTTTTTAACAAGCCGTCTCTTTTCCAACTTTTTGGCCATTTTTCAGCGCACCAATGATTGCCCCAAATCGCAGCAAAACCCACGGAACCCGCAGAATCCGTAGCTAAGCGAAAATCTTCCGCTGCCACAAATTCATGCTGCAATATAGTGCGACCATTGAAGTGCGTCAAAAACTGAATCCATACGATCATGTCCTCTTTCATATCCATAGTCAAACGAACATGAGAATAAGGATTTTTTAAACCTGCTATTGCCAGGTACAATCGTCTCGAGAAGATTCTACCTACTGGTAAAACTCTTGTTGCGAAAGCCAGCAGGCCTAGTAGCTTTTGCATTTCTCTTAATACGACTTTTTTTCTGCGCAGTAAAACCATTAATAATTCAGAAATTACCGTTAATTTTTTCTTTTGGCAACCTGAATTCCATGTTGACTGTGTCAATTGTTATTCCTAGAAATTCAAGGCGATTGACTGGCAAAACTGTCTTTTCTTTTACTAACGGGATGCCAAAGTTTTCACATAACTCACAAAACAATTTCAGGTTGTCCATACATTCCTCTGTTCCGTGTGATCCCATAATCAGGAAATCGTCCAGGTAATGTAATATGTATGGAGATCCTGAGATTTTTCTAAAAACCCATTCAACAAAACTAGAGAATGCCTCAAAATAACTACAGGAAAGGGAACACCCCATTGGTAGACATTTGTCAAAATAATAATTGTGATCAAAATAAATACCCAACGAGTTAAAACCGTCCGGGTGAATAGGCAACAATCTAAATGCCGATTTGACATCCGTTTTGGCCAATAAAGCATTTGGTCCCAGTTTCCTAACTAGTACCATAGCCTCTTCAAAGTTGCGTACTCCACCGAACAGCTCTCTTCTGGAATTTGATCATTTAGGGACTTGCCTTCTGGAAAGGATAGGTGGTGAATCACCCTGTATTTATTAGGCTCTTTTTTTGGTATGATCCCCAATGGTGATATTCGAAAGTTCAAAAAGGGGGGATCTTTAAAAGGTCCTGCCATTCTCTGAGCCCTGATCTCACTATCAATTTTGTCCTGTACAATATTCTTTAAAACGTTGACTGACTTCATATTCTTAACAATTGTGCAACCCTGCCCATTAAAGGCTGGCAATTGAAAACCTTCAAGGAAACCTCTAAGGAGCATGGCTGCTGTCATTTGATCTGGGTACTTGCTGAGCCAAGGCCGCATGTTTTGGGTATTCACTGGAGACGGGGCTTTTAAGAAAGGACTCTTTACCCTGATTCTGATGGGAAGTCATTTTTTTGAAACATTTCGCCACTGAATGAGGTCCTGAGCAGAAAGCACATTCATGTCTATAACGGCAATTAGTAGCCCACTTGCACTGTGTGTCATTGAATGCGAAACAGATACCTTTTTTATATGACGTAACTGTACTGTTCATTGTAGGCAATTGGCGTGCTATTGGGAGCTTTTGCGGAAGCAGCAGATTCAGCCATAGGCTAATATCTTTGCTACCCCAAGGAAGATTTTTGTGCACCGCCAATTTTTGTCTGAACTGCTCGTCGTACACAAACCAGCCAAACCCGCTGAAATTTTTATATGCTTCCAAAACAATGTCAATGTGATGAAATAATCCCATGCTGCGCTCTGGGTGCTTTTCACATATTATGCTGGCATAAATGCAAAAAGCCTGGAGCCAATTATTAAAATTCCTGGCAACCGGCCTCCTTCTATCCTCCAAATCGGCCTTATCTTTATCATTCCTGAGGAACTCTTTACTTGACGGAAGCAATGAAAGCAAATCCACAAATTCTTCTCTCCATATTTTTTCCTTCATTGCTAGAGTCAAGTGAAAACCTAAAGGGGAAGACTGACATGGCAGGCTTTCCTTTAAACAAGTTTCAGGTATATTCCCATTATCATTTTTAATTCTATTTTCAGTCAGCATGTCATCAATCGTGACATTCCTGTCAGAGCTATGTGATTGCTTTGGAACATTCCACACACTAGCCACTGTTTCTTGCCTTGTATTGTCTTTTAACACAGATAAAGAAGAAGCTAGCTGAAGAATTGATCTATGCAAGGTAGTTAACATATCTGTTTGATTCAACTCACCTTGCGACACTGTTGCTTGTGCTGTGCTAACATTATTACCTGTTGCGTTCCTTTCCTTATCCGTCTGTGACGTTCTTCTGGGCGAATTTTCATTGCAGCTACTGCCTGCCCTGCTATTGAGAGCTCTCTGCTGTCCTGGGGACTCCCGGGCCCCTGACACTGCAGTGTTTTGTCCTTTCTTCACCGTGCTCTTCACTGCACCGGCATCTTTCCCCTTTGACCGCGCTCCTGTCACCGCTGCCTTTGTGGGTGTAGTTCCCTTCTTCGCCACCGGAGGGCTAGATGGCATCCTTGCTTTTCCTTTCCTCTTTCCTCTTCCCTCGTACATGACGCCTTCCTCCTCCGCCTCTTGACCTCGTCGCTCCGGAACTTGAAGTGAGAACAGCTCTTCCTCTCTTCCATCCATATGGCTGGTATGGCGGACTGCGTTGCTCTCGCTGCTCTCACCGCTTGCTTCTGGAGCCATTTCTTCTTCTTCCATCTTGCACGGTAAGTCAAGGCATTTGTGCAGCCATTCCACTCCCCCTTCTGCTTCTGCTCTTTCAATTAGCTGGCGAAGTAGTGTCTTCATGTCTCCTCTGGCATTTACCTCATGTGAACTTTGTGCCATGGTCCTGACAGAGCTCCGCTGCTGATGACCTCCTGAGGTGACTGGCAGTCTCCTCAGGCAACGCCACCCTTTATATAGGCTCTCCTCAGGCTTCTAGATCCTTCTGCTGCTGGTTTCAAGGGGCCCCTTTTTCCTCCTGTTTCCAGGTCCCCTGACCTGTCCACTGTGTGCCCTCTACTCTCTTCTGACAGGGGGAGCCTTGAAACTCTTTTGCTGCCCCTGTCCCATTAGAAAAGGGGTGGCCGGGGGATTTGAAACCCCCTATCCCTTTTCTCTCATATTCTGTTCATGAAAGTTGGATGGATGTAGGACCAATGTAGGATGAATGTAGGATGAATGTAGGACAGATGTCGCAGAGCAAAGTAGGATGAAAGTTGTACTGCTGTCGTGTAGTATAGTGTGAACCCAGCCTAAAACATATTTTTTTGCTAGAAAATTACTTAAAACCCCCAAACATTATATATTTTTTTCTAACACCCTAGAGAATAAAATGGCGGTCATTGCAATACTTTTTGTCACACCGTATTTGCGCAGCAGTCTTACAAGCGCACTTTTTTTGGAAAAAATTCACTTTATTGAATTAAAAAAATAAGACAACAGTAAGGTTAGCCCAATTTTTTATATATATTGTGAAATATAATGTTACGCCGAGTAAAATGATACCCAACATGTCACGCTTCAAAATTGTGCCCGCTCGTGGAATGGCGTCAAACGTTTACCCTTAAAAATCTCCATAGGCGACGTTTAAAAAATTCTATAGGTTGCATCTTATGAGCTACAGAGAAGGTCTAGGGCTAGAATTATTGCTCTCGCTGTAACGATCACGGTGATACCTCACTTGTGTGGTTTTAACACCGTTTTCATATGCAGGCACTACTCACGTATGCGTTCGCTTTTGCGCGCAAGCTCATCGGGACGGGGTGCTTTAAAAAAAAAAATTTGTTTTCTTATTTATTTTTATTTATTTTATTATTTTTTACACTGAAAAAAAAAAAAAATGGATCACTTTTATTCCTATTACAAGGAATGTAAACATCCATTGTAATAGAAAAAAGCATGCCAGGTCCTTTTCATGCCCAGAGGGTCAGTAAAGCAGGGTATTAACCACTCTCAGGCCTGGATTATCGGCTGCAATTCTCACGGAGACGTCTCCCCAGACGATGCACTATTTGATGCGAAACGCGTCGTTTCAGTATTGTGCTATGTGCCTTTCTCTTCTTCTACATCTCTACATATTGGTTTAAATTTTGGCCCACATTGGGTACCCCTGGAAGCGACCTTTTTCCTAATTCGATCCCTGGGTTCCTCTCTGATTGACGTGCAAGACGTCTCCGTGAGAATTGCAGCCGATAATCCAGGCCTGAGAGTGGTTTATACCCTGCTTTACTGACCCTCTGGGTATATGTCCATTAGGGTACAGTATCTCTGGTAAGTCTTCCTTTCAATGATCGATGGTGGATTTCTTTACTGCACTTCATTCCGAGGCATTGGGACTATTATCACCAATTTTCATCACATTTTTTTTCACATATATTTATTTAGATTTTATAGATACACCATCCAGTGTCTATACATACACATCACTTTTTTGGTTGATATATATTGTCATCATAACTTTTTCACCATTTGTTTGATGCACTGTTTATTCATCCTTTCATTGGGTGATCTATTAATTGTATGCGCTACACTTTTTTGTTTTGTATTCCACCATTGTCCATTGGTAGTGTGAGCTGCTTACTATTGATAGCGCGGAATTTTCTGTCTTCTGTTTCCCTTCTAGCAGCCATTGGCCCCCGTTGCTGTCAATCAAATCCAATGACGTGGGCGCCGGGGGGCGGGGACGAGTCCGGCATCCGTGTCTATGGACGCAAATGCTGGACTCGGGAGCGCGCCCGCAAGTTAACCCGCTTGGCAGAGAGCTTCCCAGAGGGGGTTATCTGTTATGGGGAGGAGCCGAGACAACCGTGAGGGACACCAGTAGACGAGGTTCGGGGGCCACTCTGTGCAAAACGTGCAGGACAACGGAATTTTTTTTGACCCTTTACAATCACTTTAATGCAACCTATGCATTAAGGTGAAAAAACATCTGGCAATGACGTTTTACTTACCTGAGCCTGTTCACCTGCTCGGCTCGTCCCCGGTGTCCTCTTCTCCAGGGAGTCTCAGCATTGATTGGATAGACTGAAAGCAGCGCAGCCATTGGCTCCCGCTGCTGTCAATCAGATTAAGCCTAGGTTCACATTGGAGCGATTTGTCATGCGATTTGAGAGATCAAATCGCATGACAAGTCGCAGCCTATAGGCGGCAATGACACTGTTCCAATCGGTGGGACATCGATTTTGCAGCACGCACCGATTTGCAAAAGTAGTTCCTGCACTACTTTTGCCCATTTCAGGTGCGATTTTAATAGACATCTGTGTATGAAGCAACACAGATGTCTATCAAGTAGCACCTGAAATCGCGCTGACCTTGCTACTTTGAAATCGCGCTACTTCAAGTGAAGTAGTGCGATTTCAAAGTGGCATCAATGTGAACCAGGGCTTAATGACGCGGCCGCCGGGGGTGGGCCCGAGACATACACTCATACACATACACAGCTAAAATGCTGTTTTTTTCTTTTCCGACTGCATTTCTAATGCCGCGTACACACGGCAGAGAAACTCGACGGGCGGAACACATCGTTCCGCCCGTCGAGGTTCTCTGCCGGCCGTCAGATTCGGCGACCCGCCCGTCGGGAAAGGCAACCAGCCATTCATCCCGACGGGCCGTCGAGCAAATAGAGAACCTGTTCTCTATTTGCTCGACGGGTTTCCCGACGGGCGGGGCTCGCTGAGAGCGTACACACGGCCGAGGTTCTCGGCAGAATGCGGCTCCCAGCGAGGTTCTCGCTGGTTTCTGCCGAGAACCTCGGCCGTGTGTACGGGGCTTTAGTGAACTTTAAGTGCAATTTCAAGTGCACTTTGCACTTGCAGTTTGCACTTGCTGGGCACTGATATGGCATGGACTGGGGCACTGCTGGGCACTGATCTGGCATGGACTAGGGCCCTGCTGGGCACTGATTTTGCACGAATTGGGGCACTGATATGGCACTGGTGGGCACTGATATGGCACAGACTGAGTCACTTCTGGCACAGACTGGGGCACTGCTGGGCACTGATCTGGCATGGACTAGGGCCCTGCTGGGCACTGATTTTGCACGAATTGGGGCACTGATATGGCACTGGTGGGCACTGATATGGCACAGACTGAGTCACTTCTGGCACAGACTGGGGCACTGCTGTGCACTGATCTGGCACTGCTGGCATGGATTGGGGCACTGGCACTATGAAAAAAATTACCTGAAGCAGCCTCACGCTGCAGCTTCTCCTTCCTCTGGCAAAAAGATCTGCACAAATTATTGGAGTGGGCAACTAGATGGCAAATGAGGTTCAATGTAGAAAAATGTAAAATAATGTATTTGGGTGGCAAAAATATGAATGGAATCTACTGGGGGGAGAACCTCTGAGGTAATCCAGGATGTAAAAGGACCTGGGGGTCCTAGGATAGGCTCAGCAATGGTATGCAATGCCAAGTTGCAGCTAACAAAGCAAACAGAATATTGGCATGCATTAAAAAGGGGATCAACTCCAGGGATAAAGCGATAATTCTCCCATTATACAAGACTCTGGTCCGGCCGCACCTGGAGTATGCTGTCCAGTTCTGGGCACCAATCCTCAGGAAGGATGTACTGGAAATGGAGTACAAAAAAGGGCAATAAAACAAATAAAGTGTCTGGAGGAAATAAGTTATGAGGAAAGGTTGCGAGCACTGAACTTATTCTCTCTGGAGAAGAGACGCTTGAGAGGGGATATGATCTCAATTTACAAATACAATACTGGTGACTCCACAGTAGGGATAAAACTTTTTTGCGGAATGGAGTTTAACAAGACACGTGGCCACTCATTAAAATTAGAAGAAAAGAGGTTTAACCTCAAACTACGTAGAGGGGTCTTTACTTTAAGAGCGACAAGGATGTGTAATTCCCTTCCACAGGCGGTGGTCTCAGAGGGGGGCATTGATAGTTTCTAGAAACGATTAGATAAGCACCTGAACGACCACAACATACAGGGATATACAATGTAATACTGACATATAATCACACACAGGTTGGACTTCATGTACTTGTGTGTTTTTTTTTTAACCTCACCCACTTATTCTGAAGGCAATTGGTTCCACTAGATTTTAGTTAGTGGTATCAGAGTAAAGGGGGCTAAATACAAATGCACGCCACACTTTTCACATAGTTGTTTGAAAACCATTTATTATTTTCTTTCCACATCACAATTATGTGCCACTTTGTGTTGGTCTATCCCATAAAAACCCAACATGACAAAATATGGATAATTCTAATTGGTATGAATACTTTTTGCCGGCACTGTATCTATCTATCTACAGTGACACAGATATAAATGTTGTGTCTGTGAATCAGCAGCTGGAATTATTGTAGCCTGCTGTTGCCACCTTGTGGATATGTGTTGGTATTGCTGTGAGAGGAGCGACTCCCAGCAATTGCTTCCTCCTGACAATGCTAGTGTCTGTCTTTGGTCCTCGGAGTCCCTGACCCGGAGTAAGCATGCAAATTATGGGCCAGATTCAGAAAGAAGATACGACGGCGTATCTCTGCGTCTGAGGCATCCTATCTATGAGCCTGATTCATAGAATCAGCTACGCATAGATTTGCCTTAGATCCGACTGGTGTAAGTCACTTACGCCGTCGTATCTAAGTTGCATATTTACGCTGGCCGCTAGGTGGCGTTCCCGTCGATTTACGCGTCGAATATGCTAATGATCTTGATACGCCGATTCACGAACGTAGTTGCGGCCCGTCGTATTTTTTTACGTCATTTGCGTAAGCCTTAGTCCGGCGTAAAGTTACCCCTGCTATATGAGGCGTACGTATGAAGCGTATAATTTTCCGTCGTTTCCCTTGTTTGCGTAAAACGTTTGCGAATAGGGCTTTGCGTAAGTGACGTTCACGGAGACACACATTATATAATCTTTTTTACAGAACGGATTACATGTTTTTACAAGGACTTTAACTAGGGCTTATTTTTGGGGTAGGGCTTATATTGCAGCCATCCTAGAAACTCACGCTAGGTCTTATTTTCAGGGTAGGGCTTATTTTCGGAGAAACAGGGTACTACACGCCCCCTACCCACCCAATTTGGATTACGATGGGCCATTTGCGCTACGCCGCCGCAACTTTACAGGCAAGTGCTTTGTGAATAAAGCACTTGCCTGGAAAAGTTGCGGTGGCGTAACGTAAATGACATACGTTACGCCCGCACAAAGATCCGCTCTCCATCCCGAATCTAGCCCTATAAGTTCTGCCTTCACTGGTTGCATGCTGAAACATTCTATTATGTAATCATTATTAGCAATGCTGCACATTTTTTTTTTTTAAATAACAATCATGTTATACTTGCCTCCTCTGTGCAGTTCATTTTGTGGCCCCGATCCTCCTATTCTGGGGTCCCCCAGCAGCGCTCCTGGCTCCTGCTGCTATCAATCTATCCAATGAGGACCCCGAAACAGCTTGTCCGCGTCGCTGGGGGGCTGCTGCACTACAGAAGGTTTTTCACCTTAACCGGTTCCCGACTGGCTCACGACGATGTACAACGACAGAATGGCAAGGCTGCGCAAATGGCCATACAGGTACGTCCCCTTTAATTTGTGAGCCATGTGGTCGCGTGCGTGCCGCCGCCAGCATGCTTGCGACCCTGCCGTGAGCTCTGTGACCACGCCCGTGGGACCTGCGGATCACTGCCGGTGTCCCGCGATAGGGTCACAGAGCTGAAGAAAGGGGAGATGTTAGTGTGAACACAACACAACATCTCCCCATTCTGCCTAAGTGTCACTGTCACTGATCGTGTCCCCTGTCATCAGAAACAATGATCCGTGGCGTGTCAGGCAAGCCACGCCCCATAACAGTTAGAAGCACTCCCTAGGTCACACTTAACCCCTTCAGCACCCCCTACAGGTTAACCCCTTCACTGCCAGTGTCATTTTTACAGTAATCAGTGCATTTTTATAGCACTGCTCGCTGTAAAAATGCCAATGGTCCCAAAATGGTGTCAAAAGTATCCGATGTTTCCGCTATAATGTAGCAGTCACGATAAATATCGCTCATCGCCACCATTACTAGTAAAAAAAATAATAAAAATGCCACAAAACTATTTTGTAGACGCTTTAACTTTTGTAAAAACAATCAATAAACTCTTATTGCGATTTTTTGCCAAAAATATGTAGAAGAAGAATACGTATCGGCCTAAACTGAGGAAACAAATGTTTTATATATATATTTTTTGTGGATATTTATTATAGCAAAAAGTAAAAAATATTGCATTTTCTTCAAAATTGTCACTCTATTTTTGTTTGTAGCGCAAAAAAATAAAACCGCAGAGGTGATCAAATACCACCACAAGAAAGCTCTATTTGTGGGAAAAAAAGGATGTCAATTTTGTTTGGGAGTCACGTCGCACGACCGCGCAGTTGTCAGTTAAAGCGACGCAGTGCTGAATTGCGTAAAGTGGCCCGGCCTTTAACAAGCCAAATGGCCCGGGGGTTATGTGGTTAACGCATAGAACGCATTAAGGTGAAAAACCTTGAGGGTTTACAACCCCTTTAACCACCAGGCCATTTTTTTTTCCCGACAGTTAACTGACAAGTGCGCGCTCGTGCGACGTTGTACCCAAATAAAATTGATGTCCTTTTTTCCCCACAAATAGAACTTTCTTTTGGTGGTATTTGATCTACTGTGCGGTTTTTATTTTTTGCACTATAAACAAAAAAAGACCAAGTTTTGAAAAAAGAGAGACGGAATCTAAAACAAAAATCCATCACATTGTTTGATTTTTTATGTATGTCCAAAGGAAGTAGAGGTGGGGAGGCAGAAAACCAGCACAGTGCGAGTAACGCGGTTAATGAGCATTTCGCAATACGAGCATTTTTTTTTAATCCTGACTCGGTTTGCGAGTGTTGTCTCTCAAAACAAGCAGGACTCAAGCCACAGTGGTGTGCAGTACCGCATTTGTCCAGAGGTGGGGGGTGCGCTAGAGCCTTTCGGAAATACTCGGAAAAACATGGAAATACTACGTTACTGAGCCTTTCCGAGTTCAGCCGAGCTGTCCCTGAGCCTTTGCGAGGCTCTCCAGCGCCCCCCCACACCTCTGGCCACATGCGGTATTGCATGCCATGAAAATCAATGCCGAACAAATTATTTTAGTTTCCATTGACTTCTATGGGGAGAGTCGCTTTGATATGCGAGTGCTTTAGATTACGAACATTCTCCTGGAACGGATTATACTCATAATCCAAGGTTGCTCTGTACTTCCCTTTCTGGGTAAAGTTTCACTTTAACTATTTTTAATCATTATGCTGCTAGCCGGAAAGTGATTGTAAGGCTTTGTTTTTTCTTTTTTGTGCAGAGTGGCCCCCGATCCTTGACTTCTGGGGTCTCCCGGTGGCGCTGGAAATCCGATCGTGTGTGTGAGGCTCAGGGCCGATCCTAGGCAGGGTGCACAGAGGTACATTTAATCGCCACTAGCGGTCAAATAAAGGGTTCAAAGGCGCTAGTGCTGAAGTGCTTTGCAGGCACTGCCCATTTGAATTTAATGGGCAGGGGTGCTTTAGGAGCGGTGTATACGCCTCTCCTAAAGCACCTCAAAGAAACTACTTGCAGACATTTTTTAGACATCCTGCAAGCAAACCCCCCCAGTGTGAAAGCACTTGGGCTCTCACACTGGGATTGCAGATGATGCTTTTTCCAATGCTATTTTAATGCTAAAGTGCCTAAAAAAATGCCTCCAGTGTGAAAGGGGTCTAATGGACTATCACCTGTACCATGTCTGAAGTCTCTGTTCATCTCCTGTACCAGGTCTGCAGTCTCTGACCATCTCCTGTACTATGTCTGTAGTCTCTGACCATCTCCTGTACCATGTCTGTAGTCTCTGATCATCTCCTGTACTATGTCTGCAGTCTCTGACCATCTCCTGTACCATGTCTGTAGTCTCTGATCATCTCCTGTACTATGTCTGCAGTCTCTGACCATCTCCTGTACCATGTCTGCAGTCTCTGACCATCTCCTGTACTATGTCTGTAGTCCCTGACCATCTCCTGTACTATGTCTGCAGTCTCTGACCATCTCCTGTACTATGTCTGCAGTCTCTGACCATCTCCTGTACCATGTCTGTAGTCTCTGATCATTTCCTGTACTATGTCTGAAGTCTCTGATCATCTCCTGTACTATGTCTGCAGTCTCTGACCATCTCCTGTACTATGTCTGCAGTCTCTGACCATCTTCTGTTCTATGTCTGTAGTCTCTGATCATCTCCTGTACTATGTCTGCAGTCTCTGACCATCTCCTGTACTTTGTCTGCAGTCTCTGACCATCTCCTGTACTATGTCTGTAGTCTCTGACCATCTCCTGTACTATGTCTGCAGTCTCTGACCATCTCCTGTACTATGTCTGCAGTCTCTGTACCATGTCTGTAGTCTCTGATCATATCCTGTACTATGTCTGCAGTCTCTGACCATCTCCTGTACTATGTCTGCAGTCTCTGACCATCTCCTGCACCATGTCTATAGTCTCTGATCATCTCCTGTACTATGTCTGCAGTCTCTGACCATCTCCTGTATCATGTCTGCAGTCTCTGACCATCTCCTGTACCATGTCTGTAGTCTCTGATCATCTCCTGTACTATGTCTGTAGTCTCTGACCATCTCCTGTACTATGTCTGCAGTCTCTGACCATCTCCTGTACTATGTCTGCAGTCTCTGACCATCTCCTGTACCATGTCTGTAGTCTCTGATCATTTCCTGTACTATGTCTGAAGTCTCTGATCATCTCCTGTACTATGTCTGCAGTCTCTGACCATCTCCTGTACTATGTCTGCAGTCTCTGACCATCTTCTGTTCTATGTCTGTAGTCTCTGATCATCTCCTGTACTATGTCTGCAGTCTCTGACCATCTCCTGTACTATGTCTGCAGTCTCTGACCATCTCCTGTACTATGTCTGTAGTCTCTGACCATCTCCTGTACTATGTCTGCAGTCTCTGACCATCTCCTGTACTATGTCTGCAGTCTCTGACCATCTCCTGTACCATGTCTGTAGTCTCTGATCATATCCTGTACTATGTCTGCAGTCTCTGACCATCTCCTGTACTATGTCTGCAGTCTCTGACCATCTCCTGTACTATGTCTGCAGTCTCTGACCATCTCCTGTACCATGTCTGTAGTCTCTGATCATCTCCTGTACTATGTCTGAAGTCTCTGATCATCTCCTGTACTATGTCTGCAGTCTTTGACCATCTCCTGTACTATGTCTGTAGTCTCCGATCATCTCCTGTACTATGTCTGCAGTCTCTGACCATCTCCTGTATCATGTCTGCAGTCTCTGACCATCTCCTGTACTATGTCTGCAGTCTCTGACCATCTCCTGCACCATGTCTGTAGTCTCTGATCATCTCCTGTACTATGTCTGCAGTCTCTGACCATCTCCTGTATCATGTCTGCAGTCTCTGACCATCTCCTGTACCATGTCTGTAGTCTCTGATCATCTCCTGTATCATGTCTGTAGTCTCTGATCATCTCCTGTATCATGTCTGCAGTCTCTGACCATCTCCTGTATCATGTCTGCAGTCTCTGACCATCTCCTGTATCATGTCTGCAGAAGACCATCTCCTGTATTATGTCTGCATAAAAAAAATTATAAAAAAAGTTTAAAATTAATTCCCAGCACATCTTTCAAAGTAGGCCTGGTAGGCCTTGTATGATAAAGGTGCGTGGTGTCTCTGGTGCTGATGATATTTCCAATGTTTCTCCTCTTTCCTTGTATGGTTGTATGTCGGCCTATGGATAGGGAACCTGTCACAAAGAAAAGAGCAGGTAGCGGCTGATCCACGTCTGACATTGTGTGGAGTGTTAAGCCTCATACACAAGATCGGATTATCCGATGGGAAAAGTGTGATGACTGGCTGTTGTCGGAAAATCCAACCATTTGTACGCTACTTCGCACAATTGTTGTCAGATTTTCCGCAGACAAATGTGGGATAGCATGCTTTAAAAATGTCTGCCAACAAATGTGTGTTGTCGGATTATCCGAGCGTCCATCGGACAAAACTCCAAGGTACAAACATGTATGCTCAGAAGCAATGCTCACCATAACACAACATTAGCAGAAGGTGCCTAAAGGGTGGCGCTGAAGAGCTTAAAAAACCATGTCGTTTTGTGTTTGTTGGCCGACAACACTTTGCCATTTGTATGCAATAAAAGTTCCTGGATAACGCCCTTCGGACAAAAGTCCTACGCTTTATCCGATAAAAATCAGATCGTGTGTACCAGGCTTAACATTGTAATGCTAATTCCATGCTGGGAGTTTCAATTTTTAACTATTAAGCCTGGTACAGGGCAGCACAGAGGTGTAGTGGTTAGCACTTTCACCTAGCAGCAAAAGGGTCGCTGGTTCGAATCCCAACCATGACACCATCTGCCTGGAGTTTGCATCTTCTCCCTGTGCTGTTTTGGGTTAGCTCCGGGTGCTCCAGTTTCCTCTCACAAAGACATGCTGGTAGGTTAATCGGATCCTGTCCAAAATTGGCCCAGTATATATGTGTGTCCCAAGCGTGTCGAGATCCTGTGGGGTAAACGACCGCACCAGCCAGGAAGACACTGGCTGCAAAAAGCGCCTAGAGGCGATTGAGTTTGCATGTGTAGCGCTATACAAGTCACACATGATTGGACTTTTCTGTGGATTTTGGTCCGAAGGGCGTTGGCCGTGAACTTGTTCTGCATACACACGGCCCAACATTTTCAGCCAACATTTACCAAACAATGTGTTTTTCCAGCTCTTTACCACCTCCCTTTGGACAACTTCTGCTATTGTGGTCTGATGTTTAGCATTGGTTCCGAGCATGCGTGTTTGTACTTTTGGATTTTAGTTGGGGCGGATTCGTGTACACACGATCGGATAAACCGATGTAACAGATTTATTGCCAGATAGTTGGTGAGCATGAACAGCCAACATTTGTTGTCCTTAATTCAGCCAACAATTGTCTGGTGGAGCATACACACGGTCGGATTATCCGACACAACACGTCCATCAGACAATCATGGCCATAAAATTGGATCGTGTGTACGGGCCTTTAGAGATTGCTAGTGATTCTTTTTTAAGAGGTAAAACATGATATCTGCCCTCTTCAGCCATCACGTACTTCCTCTGCTCACTGGGACACACCCCCGAGGAATCCCTTTCTGGGCTGCAGCTTAAATTCGTTCTATTTACCAGCAGGTGAAGCTTAAACTCGGTACATTATTACACAACTTACTACGTTTACACTAAAAAGTTGAAGAACAATTAAGCTGGACATAACACATCTGCTTTATTCAGTCCAAGATTTCACATATCTGAAGAAATGGCACTTTGGGTTGAAAATTGTTTAATTCATAAAGGTTGTGTATACAAATGTCCCATGCAAATGCAGGTCTCTTGTGTCTTATAAAACACTGTGCAAAACTTGGCAAGCAAATCTTTCAAAAATTCAGTTTCGGATGGAGTAATAAGCGGTTAGAACTTCTGTTGAAGGAGAATGTTGGTTTCTTGTTCCTGCAGCCACCGATTGGTGTATTCTGAGAGTACCAGGTCCTGCTGTCAGAATACAATATTCCACTGGAGCGATTCCCCCAACCACCTAGTGAATAAAAATTAATTAAAGCTGGCCATAGAGCGATTCTTTTTCCTGCAACCATGGGTTGCAGGAAAGATTGCTATATTCCCCCATTAAAGGTGTTGTAAAGGTAAATGTTTTTTTCACCTTAATGCATCCTATGTATTAAAGGGTCACTAAAGGAAACTTTTTAATTTTTTTGGTCTTCTGGGGTCCCTCGGCGGCTGTCTCTGGTCCTTCCCACAATTAGTAACCACAGTCATGTGAGAGCTCGCAAGGTGGTCACTAATTGCGGGCACGCTTCCGTGATACGCCATAACCGCTCGCTGTATCACTCGTCCCCGCCCCTCGGCACGCCACGTCACTGGATGTGATTGACAGCAGCGCCAGCCAATGACTGCGCTGCTCTCAATTTATCCGCTCTAGACAATCAGCGGCCAGGCTGAGCAGCGAAGAGGATATCGGGACCATGTGGGACTTTCGAGGGGTCAGGTAAGTATAACGGGGGCTCGGGGGGGGGGGGGGGTTGCGGCAGCAGCAGATGTTTTTTCACCTTAATGCATAGATTGCATTATGGTGAAAAAACATTTTCCTTTACAACTCCTTTAAGGTGAAAAAACATCCGACAGCACCGCCCCCCCGAACCCACTTCTTACTTACCCGACACCTCAAAAGTCCCACGCTTGCCCCCGTCATCGTCCTCGGTTCTCAGCCTGGCCGCTGATTGGCTACACTGGATGGATTGAAAGCAGCTGCTGTCAATCACATCCAATGACGAGGCGTGCACCGGAGGGCGGGGCCGAGTGATACAGTGGGCGGCTATGGCCGCCACTGTATCACGGGAGTGCGCCTGCAAGAGCTTTCCACCATGCGAGCTTACATGAAGGTGGAAAGCTCTTGGGGGGGGGGGGGGCGAGACAGCCGCTGAGGGACCCCAGAAGACGTGGATCGGGGCCACTGTGTCCAAAATGAGCCGCATGGTTTGAATCTCGGCTGAAACAGTCGAGATTCGAACTGTCTATGGCCGGGTTATCTGTCTCTTGCCAGCTATGAATTGGAATTTTGTAGAGATTTCTAAAGGACTGGAAGCCAGTTACTATCTCCAAATGAAATACAGAAAGCAAAAAATGGAAACAAATCCAAACCAAACCTGCCATGGTTTTTTACCAGCCCCTAATCCAGTGATGGGGAACCTTGGCACCCCAGATGTTTTGTAACTCCATTTCCCATGATGCTCCAGTACACTGCAGAGTGCATGAGCATCATAGTTCCAAAACATCAGGAGTGCCAAGGTTCGCCATCGCTGAATTAGGGGCTGGTAAAAGACCATGGCAGGTTTGGTTTGGATTTGTTTCCATTTTTTGCTTTCTGTATTTCATTGGGAGATATTAACTGGCTTCCAGTCCTTTAGAAATCTCTACTTGCGGAACAAAAAAAAAAGTTGCACTTTAAATGTGAGCTATTGAAGATCCCCTTTACAACTGTGCATGCTGGGTAATCTTCCTGTAAACTGTAAGGCTCCTTTCACACTAGGCGGACTGCGTCGATATGGAGTCCGCCAGCTCAGCGGGAGATCTGTCTACTGATCTCCACTGAGCCGGCGGATGACAAGTCCCTCTCTGCTCACTGAGCGGGGAGGGGCTTGTGCAGCGCTGCTGTCTCCTAGGGAGAGATCTGATGAAAACGGACAGCATGTCCGTTTTCATCAGATCTTACTCGATCCAATCCGCCATGGACGGATGGGGGCGTATCGCCATACATCTGATTTTGGCGGATCGGGTCGAATGTCAGCGGACATGTCTCCACTGACATCCGACGCTCCATAGGACTGCATGGAGCGGCCGGTCAGGTCGGCTGTCAAAACTGACAGGCAGACCCGAACGGTCCGATCGTGTGAAATCGTAAACTATAAAATGTAAAACCCGTTTTGAAGAAGACAACAATGGAAAACTATCAGAAAATTCCAAATTTCCAGCTGGATGATTTTTGTTATATTTATAATGTGACAACAAAGAGGAGCTTTGACAGCTGCCGGTGTTCTCAGAGAAGAAATGTGGGATCAGAGAGAAAATCATTGACTTTTTCTTGGCAGTCGTTTTGAAAGAACGATTTTTAATAATTTATTAGAATTGTTTGGGCATGTTTGATATTCGCATATGTTTTGTCTCGGCCTCTATTAAACATGGCCGCCTGCGTTGTCGGACTTCCTTCTGTTATGTTCATGATCTGCAGATCATGGCTCCGCTTCTGTTTTAAGATTGGCCTTTTTTGAGCTCAACTGAACGTTTCCTCCACTGCTACAGATAATGCACTGCTTATACAGGCAGACCATGCGGTTCTGCATCAGTTTAAATGCCATACAAATAATGGCCATGCCAACCACCGTGTACACAGAGAGCAACAGGAAAAAATTTGGGTGAGCGGGAAAGACGTCGCCGAAACCGATTGTGGTTAGCGTGACGAAGCAGAAATAAAAGGCTTCCAGTCGGCCCCATTCCTCCCATAGCGGGAGGATGAATGCGCCAAGCATGATGTAAGCGACCACAATGAAGATGATGAGCAGAACTGGAACATCCAGCTGGTCAACCTCCTCCCCTATATTGTCAAAGTTGAAGAAGACAGAGTCGGACATCGGCTTAGTGTCCAAGTTGGGGCAAGAGTGACATCTCTTCAATCGGTTTCTCAAAGGCAGCACGCTCCGATTCTCCTGGATGATCATCGCTTCAAAGATGTCCATATTGCTCATTTGCATGTAACGCCTCTTCACATTGGCCTGGCTCTTCAGCACGTCCGTCAGGTTTAGGGGCTCCTTGATGGACACACGACTGTCCAGGGTGGACTCTGTGCTGAAATTGTTAGAATGGTTCGAGAAGGTAGGAAAGTTGTTGGGCACTTTGGATTGGCACTGGGAACGTCTGTGGCAGACTTCCAGGAAATATTTATATGTCTTCGACAGAAAGCCGGCCAGAATGCCTCCTAAGTCAGCCAGTACCAGTAACATGAGCGGTATGCCGATTGCAGCGTACACCATACATACGACCCTTCCAGGTACGGTGATGGGAGTCAGATTCCCGTAACCTAGACAAGAGAGAAAAAATCAAACATTAACAGGAGAAAAATGATTGTTAAGGTTAGGGGTTAGAGTTAGGGTTTCCCATTGAAGAATATGGCTAGGACTCAGGAATTGTAACAGGGACCTCCCCCAGAGGTCAAAGGTCAGAAGGCGGGTTTCCAGAGGTCAAAGGTCACAGGGTGTGGTTGACCCACCCCCACGCAAGTGTACCGCCTACCCCAACTAAGTCGGTGAATGAACAGGTCGGGGTAAGCGTCTTGCGCGCGCGAAGCCCTAGCACTAACCCAATAACCAAGACCGACCGATGTAAAACTAGAGACACAGGAACGTCGTGTTCCCAAATAAAGCAGTCTCTTTATTATTATACATTATCGCACAAAAAGTGAGTACACCCCTCACATTTTTGTAAATATTTTATTCTATATTTTCATGTGACAACACTGAAGAAATGACACTTTGCTACAATGTAAAGTAGTGAGTGTACAGCTTGTATAACAGTGTAAATTTGCTGTCCCCTCAAAATAACTCAACACACAGCCATTAATGTTTAAACGGCTGGCAACAAAAGTGAGTACACCCCAAGTGAAAATGTCCAAATTGGTCCCGATTAGCTATTTTCCCTCCATGGTGTCATGTGACTCATTAGTGTTACAAGGTCTCAGGTGTGAATGGGGAGCAGGTGTGTTAAATTTGGTGTTATCGCTCTCACTCTCTCATAGTGGTCACTGGAAGTTTAACATGGCACCTCATGGGAAAGAATTCTCTGAGGATCTGAAAAAAATAATTGTACATAAAGATGGCCTAGGCCAGTGATGGCGAACCTTGGCACCCCAGAGGGTTTGGGACTATGTTTCCCATAATGCCGAGCACTCTGCAGTGTAGTTGAGCATCATGGGAAATGTAGTTCCAAAACATCTGGGGTGCCAAGGTTCGCCATCACTGGCCTTGGATATAAATAAAAATTGCCAAGGCCCTGAAACTGAGCTGCAGCACAGTGGCCAATACCATACAGCGGTTTAACAGGACAGGTTTCACTCAGAACAGGCCTTGCCATGGTTGACCAAAGACGTTGAGTGCACGTGCTCAGCATGCTCAAGAATGGTGGGAGTGTCATGGTCTGGGGCTGCATGAGAGCTGCCGGCACTGGGGAGCTACAGATCATTGAGGGAACCATGAATGCCAACATGTACTGTGACATACTGAAGCAGAGCATGATCCCCTCCCTTCAGAGACTGGGCCGCAGGGCAGTATTCCAACATGATAACGACCCCAAACACACCTCCAAGATGACCACTGCCTTGCTAAAGAAGCTGATGGTAAAGGTGATGGACTGGCCAAGCAAGTCTCCAGACCTAAACCCTATTGAGCATCTGTGGGGCATCCTCAAACAGAAGATGGAGGAGCACAAGGTCTCTAATATCCACCAGCTCTGTGATGTCATCATGGAGGAGTGGAAGAGGACTCCAGTGGCAACCTGTGAAGCTCTGGTGAACTCCATGCCCAAGAGGGTTAAGGCAGTGCTGGAAAGTAATGGTGGCCACACAAAATATTGACACTTTGGGCCCAATTTGGACATTTTCACTTAGGGGTGTACTCACTTTTGTTGCCAGCAGTTTAGACATTAATGGCTGTGTGTTGAGTTTTTTAAGGGGACAAAAATGTGAGGGGTGTACTCACATTTCTGAGATATAGTATAAGAGAAGGGCACAAGCGCAAGGATTAGCAAATAATAAAACCAACACTTTTGTGCAGACTCACACCTAAAGAAGCTTAAAGTGGATGTAAACCCACTCTCATCCTTTTTAAACAACTGCCATAGTGCTCGGTGGGTGGAGTCGTAATGGCAGTAGACTCCCCGCCCTCCTCTACACTTCCCTTGTCAACATGCATTTTTTCCTGTGTACTCCTTACACTAAATTCTGCTATGATCACTAACATCCAGTCAAAATCCAGAAAAGTAACCACTTCAGAAAAGGAGTAGTGGTGGGAATTAAAAAATAATGCCTGTCTCCAGGCTAGTGCGTGAGATATGTAAATAACCTGTCACTCACAGCAAGGTGGCGGAACGGACTAAGGTTTTTCTCTGTAAATCCGTTTTAATTCACTGAACAATAAAAGAGGATTGCTCAGAGCTGGATTAACTCTGTGTGACATAAAAAAAAAAATTGGGTTTACATCCACTTTAAGTATAAGACAACGCTGGACTATCTGGAGTCTGGAAGTGATCCTTCCAAAGGATCCTGCAGGTAGAAGAAGGCAAAGGGAAAAGTAGTCCTGAAGGGGACTTGGCTGCTACTTTGCTGGTAGCGACATGAAATCGTTTGGCAGGATAAGTGTAAATGAGATATGAGGCACGCTCCATATGCAGGGATGTCACACCTCAGGCTTTTATACACATTTATTGAATGAAGTTCACAAGGTACACAAGGAGCCAGCGTGTTCTGGGGAAAAAGCCTCCCCCTTCATCATATTCAAATATGCCCGCCAACAGTTTCCCTCACTTTGGCCGGATCCTTTTCATTGCCCACACAAGCCTCACAAGAGCTCCAAGAACAACTCATCTCCAGTTCCAGACCAGTTGTCAATTCATCCACCACCCCAGCATTGGTGAAGGGAGAGGCTTTTCTCCTGAAACGCGTTGGCTTCTTGTGTACCCTGAAAAACTCGGTGCCACTGAAACTGGAGCACAGTCTCTTTAGATGTAAGTCAGTCTGCACAATAAAGTGTTCTTCCTTGCACCCTGATCTGTTCTCTTTTATGCTCCATAGAGGGATCTATCAGAAGCTGCAGGATTGGCTGAGACAGCAGCGGGAGCCAGTGAGCCAATAAGTAGAGAGCAGGGGCGGAACCAAGCTGCAGCTCTATGTGTCTTATGGACTCATAGAGCAGGGCTCCAGAGTGAGCACGCACCTGTGCCCCCATAGCACGTTGCTTGTGATTGGGGGCACTGGTCAAGGGGGAGGAGCCAGGAAGTCCAATTGACTTTAATGGGACTGCCTGCAAATCAGGGCAGGACTTAGGGTGGTGGGGGGCCCTGGGCTTGAGTGTTGAAGGGGCCCCCTGGAGGGAAGCGGTACAAAAAAAGAAGAAATAAAGAAAAATATATATATATATTAAAAAAGGGGGTAGCCATCCGGGGCCCTGGGGATATCTGAGCCCTTTAATAAAAAGAAACCTCTGGGCCCTTTAATAAAAAAAAATAACAAAAAAAATTAAATAAACATTTATTAAAAATACATAAAAAAGGGAGGTTGCCATCCGGGGGCCCTGGGGACCTCTGGGCCTTTTAATAAAAATAAAAAAAATATAAACAAAAATAAAAAATAAACATTTATTAAAAAAAGAGGGGAGGTTGCCACATGGGGCCCTGGGGACCTTTGAGCCCTTTAATAAAAAAAAAATATATATATATATATATATAAAAAAAATTAAAGGGGGTTGCCATCTGGGGGCCCTGGAGACTTCTGGGTCCTTTAATAATAATAATAATAATAAAAAATATATATATATAAAAAATATATAAAAAAACATATTTTTTTATAAAAAATAAATAAGGGGGGTTGCTGTCCGGGGCCCTGGGGGCCTTCGGGCCCCTGGGGGGCTCCGGATCCCTAAAAAAAAGGGTTAGCCATCCGGGGCCCCCTATTGGGCGGGGCCCATGGGCTTTAGCCCAGTCAAGCCCAATGGTAATGGTGCAACATCTATGCATCATTTGTAGGCACAGAGGTCCTTTCCACAGATGTGCTCTTAAAGAGGTATTAAAACTTTGGCTTGAAAAAAATAAAAATAAAAAAGTACCTGCTGTGTATAATGGTTTTGCGCAGGGCAGCCCAGATTCTCCTCCCCTTGGGTCCCCTGCCAACTTCAATACAGAGACCCTGTTGCTATACAGCAGATTTCTGAAGCTCTAGGTAAACCATCTCTTCCCGAAACATCTTCTGGGTCCCCCACAGCCCATGCTAATCCCTTCTGCTGACCCCCGCTCATGACATGGCGTTCAGCTGGAGGAACCAGGGAGTGTTCAGATAATCCATAGTCCCTGGGTCTTCAGGAGACAATTTTAAAGCGGAGTTCCACCCAAAAATGGAACTTCCGCTTATCCCACTACTCACCCCCTTACATGCCACATTTGGCATGTAATTTTTTTTGGGGGGGAGTGGGGGCTTCAGGAGGAGTGGGACTTCCTGTCCCACTTCCTCCTTCCGCCGAGGGGCTGGTTAAGCGATTAAGCTTAATCGCCTACAGCAGCCCCTCCCTGTAGGCTATCGCCTAGGACACGTGACAGATCCAAGGCGATAGCCTGTCCAATTGAATAGCGCCGCGCGCATGCGCAGTGCCACTCGCTCATGCACAGTGGGTGCCCGGCCGTGAAGCCGAAAGCTGTCACGGCCGGGTGCCCACAGTTAGAATGAAGACGCCGGCCGGGGAGGGGGGGAGAGGAGCGGAGCCCCGGGCCGGCGCGTCGCTGGAACGTGGAGTAGGTAAGTGTATGTTTATTAAAAGCCAGCAGCTACACTTTTTGTAGCTGCTGACTTTTAATAAACATACATTTTGGCTGGAACACCCCTTTAAGGAACAGAGAGGAGTTTGGTAGCAGCAAAGGTTACTATTTGCACTCTTCTTTTCCATGAAGAGCTTGCCCAGAGAACATACAGTAAGTGAAGCTAGGAAAAAAGAATAACTGTGCCAACTTAAATAAAAAACAATCAAGTCCTTGTGAATAGTGATGAGCGGAATACGCCATATTCGATTTCGCGATATTTCGCGAATATTTCGAAGAATATTCGCGAATATTCGTTAATATCGAATATTCGTGATATTGAAAAAAAAAATTGCGAATTTTCGCCAATGCGAATTTTCGCTAATGCGAATTTTCGCTAATGCGAAATTTCGCGTTTTTTTTTTTTTTTTATAAAATATCACGAATATTCGATATTTACGAATATTCGGTATATTTTATAAAAAAAAAAAGTGAAATTTCACATATGCGGTCGCGAATATTCGTAAATATCGAATATTCCTGATATTTAATAAAAAAAAAAAAAAAAAAATTGCGAAATTTCGCCATTGCGAAATTCGCGAATGCGAAATTGATTGCGAAATTTGAAAAATACGAATATTCGAAATAGCGAATATTCGCCGCGATATTCGAGATATTCGCGAATACTCTAATATGCAATATTCGTAGCGAATATTCGCAATGCGATTATTCGTGAGCAACACTACTTGTGAATAAAGAATATGAAATAAATGAAATGTCCAATAAATATGTAGATAGAACAGACAGCACCCCGGTGCACTTGAAATCTTGTGAACCACCACCACATGGACTGGGGCTTACCAAAAGGTAGCTTTGTACCAGCAATGAACGAAATCCACAGCGGGATATCCCAGGGGTATATAATCACAGCACAGGATTGAATCCTAGATCACAGACAGGCATGAACAGGAGCCCTTCCTCCTAGCGTAGAACGCGGTGACATCACTGCACGCCGTATTTCCAGATGCGTTTCGTCATAAATTTAAAACTTCAATTTATGACGAAACGTGTCTGGCTGGGACTACGGCGTGCAGTGACGTCACCGCGTTCTACACTAGGAGGAAGGGCTCCTGTTGTTGCCGGCCGGCATTTGTTTTAATCGCCTGATTTGCACTTCTGTGTGTAAGTAGGTTTTATCTTTTGTTATTAAACTGTTTGTACGTTACTACACTATGTTGCGGTTTCCTTTATTGCATATGGTATGCGGATGGGCTGCATGATACGGCTATTGAGGAATACTTCAATGATTGTGGTTCCTGGGTTCATCCTGCTGTGGCTTTTGCCTGTCTGTGATCTAGGATTCAATCCTGTGCTGTGATAATATACCCCTGGGATATCCCGCTGTGGATTTCGTTCATTGCTGGTACAAAGCTACCTTTTGGTAAGCCCCAGTCCATGTGGTGGTGGTTCACAAGATTTCAAGTGCACCGGGGTGCTGTCTGTCCTATCTACATATTTATTGGACAGTTCATTTATTTCATATTCTTTATTCACAAGGACTTGATTGTTTTTTTATTTAAGTTGGCGCAGTTATTCTTTTTTTCCTTACATATTTGTCTTAATTTTACGTGATTGCAGCCTTCCGGAATTTATTTTCCATCATATTTTTTGGGTTAGCGCAATTTTCCTTTTTCTATAGTAAGTGAAGCTACATGGAGATTTTAGTTGATGTGTTTTAATAACAGAGTTCAGCTTTAATTTCCTCAAGTTCCTTTCAGCAGGTCATTTGTCATCTGCTTCTTTGTGCCAATCTGTGTAATCTGATCTCTCTTCCCTTCCCCATGAACAACCCCGGCCCTAAGAGAGGTGATTGGATTATCACTAGAGCTTCTCTTCCAATCTCATATATTTACTTGCCATTGACATCACGATGATTGGGGCGCAGTGTGTGATGTAACACTTACCGACGGTGGTGATGACGGTGCAGCAGAAGAACAGGGAGCTCAGGAAGGTCCATTTGCCTTCATTCCTCATATATGGAGCAATGAGAGGTCTGGAGAGGTTCTTAAAACTTTCTTCACCTGGAGAGAGAACAGAAGAGAGGAACTGTGATCGTACTGGACCTTATGGGGACACCGGTGAAGATTTTTGGAATTTGTTGTCACAACCTTGGATTTTTGTCACATTATCGGACTTTTATGTATTTACTTATATATCATTTATTATCCTGCAATTGATTTTGTTTATTTTTGCGCTGCACTTATTTTCTATATATACTTATGGGGACACTTCTGGGGGCGAGAGAACCAAAGGGACATCGGTGCTCCAGTTTTAGTAAACCCTCCCCCCCCCCAATATTTTTGCTTTAGGTACATATTAACCACTTTAATACCGGGCACTTTTGCCCCCTCCTGCCCAGGACATTTTTCAGTGCTGTCACAATTTGAATGACAATTGCGCGGTCATGCTATACTGTACCCAAACTACATTTTTATGATTTTCTTCCCACAAATAGAGCTTTCTTTTGGTGGCATTTTATCACCTCTGGGTTTTTTTTTTGCTAAACAAACTAAAAAAAGACCCAAATTTTTTGTAAAAAAAAAAGATTTTCTTAATTTCTGTCATAAAGTTTTGTTTTCGCCTTCACTGGTGGGCACTGATGAGGCGGCACTGATGAGGAGGCACTGATATGTAGAATTGATGGGTACTGATAGGTGGCACTTATATGCAGCACTGATGGGCACCAATAGGCGGCACCAATATGCAGCACTGATGGGCACTGATAGGCGGCACTGATAGGCAGCACTGATAGGTGGCATTGACAGGCGGATGTGATGGCCACTGACAGGCAGCTGTGATGGGCACTGACAAGTGGTACTTATTGACACTGACAGGTGGCACTGATGGGCAGCACTGATGATGAGATACTAATTAGTTACTGACAGGTGTTACTGCTGGGCACTGATTGGCACTGTAATGGGCACTGATTGGCACTGTGGTTGGCTCTAATTGTCACTGTAATGGGCACTGATGGGCATTGACTGGGCACCGATTGGCAGCTTATTAGTACATTCAATGGGGGCTTTGCTAATAATCAATGTGCTGATTATCAGCACAGACCCCCCCTCTGACAGGGAGAGCCGCCGATCGTCTCTCCCTGTCAGCGCGAACTGAGGAATGCCATTTACCGGCACTTCCTGGTTCACGAAACGATCAGCTGTGATTGGTCACAGCTGATCACGTGGTAAGAAGCCTCTGACAGAGGCTTCTTATCACGATCGGAGATGCGGCGCGTCAGACCCACGGGTGCGCGTCTGCATTTTATCCTGCTGGACATCACATGACGCCCAGTCAGGATAACAGAACCACTTCCCAGCTGTCATTCTGCATACGGCGGGTGGGAAGTGGTTTAGGAACATTAACACTTATGTTATATCATGTATTCATTATTCTGAACAAGAAAAACATTTTCAGGACATTTAAAAAAAAAAAAATTGTAAATTAGAAAAAAATTGTATATTCAAATGTGTCAATTCAGAAAAATTTGACAATTCAGAAAATTCTGAAATTCAGAAAAATTAGGAAATGTGATAATTTGAAATAATAACTAACTAATAATAACTTAACTATTACTAACTATTAAATTATAGGTATTGGAATTTCCTTTCAAATTTGGCTGTTAGTGAACGAATACGAATTTATCCAAAGTTACAAATTATCCGAAATAATAAATGCCACCTCTAAAAAAAATGGAACGGAACGCATTAATAATAATAAATAACAATAATAAAAAAATTTTTTAAATTAGTTCCGTTCCATTTGTTCAGATGAGGCATTCGTTATTTTGGATAATTCACAACTTTGGATAAATTCGTATTCGTTACGTTCACTTACAGGCAAATTTGAAAGGAAATTCCAATACCCATCATTTAATAATAGTTAGTAATATTCAAGTTATTATTAGTTAATATTTCAGATTTTCGGGTTTATTCTTTAGAATTTCCGAATTTTTTCGAATTTACAATTTTTCTTTGAATTGACATTTTTTTTTTTTTTTCTAAATGTTAGAATTTATGAATTTTTTAGAATTTACGAATTGCGATCATAACAAATGACCCAAAAAAAAAAAAAAACGAATGAAACGAAAACTAACACATTTTTCAGCAGTGCACATAGGTCTAGTGAGAAGGTGCAGAGAGCAGGAAGGCATATTTTCTAGTGGTCATTACATACTGTGACTGTAGGCACTTCTGGGGGACTACAAATCCCAGTAAGCAGTGCAGGCTGATCCTGCAAGGACAGGATGATACCCAAGTGAGGATAAGCTGCGATTACAAGCAACTGGGACGTCCAAGACTGCAGATCAGTGTGTAATCCTATACAATGGGGCAAGTTTGGGGTTTGTAAACACATGTAAGGGTAAGTGAAACTTAAAGTGGATGTACCGCTTGGGCTTGATGTGCACGTGATGCGGACGTGACGCGTGCAGGAGGGAGGGGCTGCTGGAATGCTCCGTGGCTGTGAGCGGGACAGAGAAGCTCCGAGGCTCCGCGAGGCGCGAGGTGACTACCCGGCGTGTGAGGATGGGCTGCCTCTGGCAAAGAGGAGAGACTTACCAGGAAGCACAGTGACCGCCCCGACCCGCGACCCGTGATCCGCGACCCGCCCGGACGTCGACCTGGCCTGGATGAGCTTGGAGTGTATGCTGGGGACAGCGCCGAGGGAAAGGCGCCCGCAGCCTCCTGCAGAGCCAGAGACGCCGCCGCCGCCGCCGCCACCGCCGTATAACATGGACACAGCGCCAATGGGAGACGAAACAAGGATTGGGTGAGGCGCTCTGTGGAGCCGAGCAACCATCCCCCCCCTAATGCGGAGGAATTATAGCCTGCAGTTCTAGACACAATATCACTGTTTTAACATACGATGCTTGGCTATGTTGTATGATGCTTGGCTTGGTTGGGCAAAGGAGGAGAGAAACTTTGGTGAACTGGGTTGCGAATTGGGTTGCCTATGATGTGAAAGTCCGAGGGCACTATAATCTGGGCACGGGCTCGGGGCAACCATTATTTGGAAGTGATTACTGCAATCGGGAATCTGGAATCTTGAGTCTAAAAATCAGTGAAACCAGGAGGGCTGGGAACTCTGGTTTTGAGCCCGGGACATAACAAATGACAACACTGACAACATCGAGACATTGAGATAATGTGACTATGAAGTTGGTTCAGGGCAGTGCAATCTGAGAAATCTGAGAAATCAGTGCAATCTGAGAAAGATAGCCGAGGAACCTTAAAAGCAGATATCTTATGAATATCTTTTGAATATCTTTTGAACTCGATGTGAGAAGACTGAGTGATATAGAGACGGTGGCTCCTGTAATGCTGATTATGTGACCAAATGCGATTTTGAGATTGAATGTTCAGAAAGCCGGCGCGGAATACCTCACGACTGTGAGCCAGAAACCTCAGTCAACTCCTGTGAGTGAGGTCAATCTCTCTCCTAGCTATCTGCGGGCCCGGAGGGAAGCGCTCGTAGTTTAAGAACAGGAACCCTCTAGAATCCGAAGGGATAGCTCCTTTCTTTTTTTTTTGTTGCTCTTAAGGCGATAAACTGGGGAAAAGAATTAGACCAAACAACAGATTTAAAATGAATAGGACAACAAGGGGTACTACCCCAAAACCCCCTAAAAGCAATGTGGGCAACAGCTCGATACAGCAGTATATGACACAGGAACCCTCTGCTAAAAGCCCAGGAACCACAAAAAAAACAGATAAGAAAAGAATAGGAGAAGATATGGTAAATCGGTCTAAAGGGGAGACAACCCTCGAAGGAGATCTTGAGCAAAGTAGAATGGATGATCTGAGCCAAGACACACTACCCCCCATCAAAAGCAGAGATGAACGTGATGCTCCTGAGGATGGAAAACCTAATAAAAACAGAGATCAACAGTTTAAAGAACGAATTAGGGGCCTATTTGAAAGAGTGGAGGGGGCAGAAAAAAGAATAGTAGACCATGACCAAGATCTGGTTAAATTAAAATCACAAGTGCAGGCGTTGACAGAGAGTCAAAAAATTCTGGCATACAGGCTAGAAGATCAGGAAAATCGCAACAGGCGACAGAATCTTAGGATACGTGCAATAGAGGAAGCTCAGGGGGAGGACTTAAGAGAGATTATAAACACGCTTTTTAAACCCTTGCTGGGTAAATCAGGAGAAGACCAGTGTTGTTCATCTTCCTTTAAAAAAGTAACTAGTTACAATTACAAGTTACTTGCCCGAAAAAGTAAGTGAGTTAGTGACTCAGTTACTTTATTGGCAAAGTAACTAGTTACTCGGAAAAGTAACTGATTATTTTTTTTTTTATATTCTACAATACAATTACGTTCTATAACATCTTTAATATCAAAGATGTTTATATTAACTGATTGA
The DNA here is from genome assembly GCA_029574335.1 of Rana kukunoris. Lineage (NCBI taxonomy): Eukaryota > Metazoa > Chordata > Amphibia > Anura > Ranidae > Rana > Rana kukunoris. The sequence goes on along the minus strand of CM056056.1, from coordinate 26,757,844 downwards.
AGATTAAAAACACTATATACAGTATTTCAGAACATTTCGTATTTATTTGAACCCAATTCAATAGATTGCAGCGGCGCAGCCTGCCATAGATCATATGAATGGTATGCACAGAAACATAAAAAATAAAAAAAATATTTAAACTAGAATTCAAGTGCAAAATTAAGACACACAAATGTAAACAAGGGTAAAAAGAAAACAAAAATCTGGCCTTTAATTAGTGCGATTATCTGTATAATAGTGTTAAAAGAAACAAAGGAAAAACCTGGCCATTAGTGCAAATCTCTGTAGCTGTATATTCAGCCTACTAGTGCACAATAAACGGAAGTTTTGTTACTGTACTGATTCTGAATAGTTAAGAGTTGGAGAACACTATCCAAATCTTAACTATTCAATCAGTACATTAACAAAACTTCTGTTTATTGTGCACTAGTAGGCTGAATATACAGCTACAGAGATACAGAGATTTGTACTAATGGCCAGATTTTCCTTTGTTTCTTTTCAAACAATTATACAGATATAGATAAATCATTGCATTAATTAAAGGCCAGATTTTCCTTAGTTTCTTATACTAATAGGACTATAGGAGACAAAGGAAACTCTCGCCTTTATTAATTAGTGCAATTAACTGTATAATACTGCAGTGCACAATAAACAGAACACTATCCAACTCTGAACTCCTCTCATCATCTAACTAAACCAGTGGTTGTAACGTAATAGGAGAAGCTTTTCAAATTTTTGGTCTGACAGTCTGTTCCTCTTTGGAGAGAAGACAAGCTTGCCCAGGCTGAACAGTCTCTCAACAGGTGCGCTAGATGGAGTAGCAGCATTGTAACGTAGCGAAATTTTCTTGATAAGAGAAAATCCACACAGAGAGTCAACATTTTGTGCTGAAGATCTTATATAGTCTGCCACCTGGTTTTCTGCTAAAGAGGTTGTTTCCTCCTCATCCTCTTCAAAGGAAAAGAAATCGTTCTCTTTGGCTGAATCTGTGTGATGTTGTTGTGTAGATGTGCTGTTACCTTGTTGTGGTTCTTCAAGGACAATTCTTCGGCACTCTGCCAGCAAACTTGCCTTAGCCTTATCCTTTAACTCCTGTGACCGCAGCCAGCGAAGCTTGAATTTTGGAAGAGTTACGGCAGCAAGTATAGCCTCTTCATTTCCCAGGACATCAGCAAATCTGGTTTTGATAGACTGAAATAATAATCATAATTAGTAGCAGTTGTATTTAGTATTATGAGTACTACAGCAATGTTCACTTAATAAACAATAAAATATGAAATTTAAGTTCTTACTGTGACTATGGCGTCAGGAAGGTCCCTCAGTATTTGCAGGCCACTTTGAAGGGCTTCTGTCTTTAACATTAATGTCTCAATTGTTGGTAGGAGTGTACCATGAAAACAATTCTCTTCTCCCTGAAGTATATCCAAGGCAACTGTAAGGGGCTTCATCGCAATACAGTACTCCTTTAAAAACTGTTGTTCCCTTTCCGTTATTGCTGGCAGTCCTAATTTGGAGGAAATGGTGTTAAGGTCTACCATGGATATTTCACAGATTCGAGCCAGGGCATCATAGAAGGAATTCCATCGTGTTGTACAAGGTACAAGCAGCTTTTTTGACACCAACTCATCAACTGTTTCAGTAGCCAAAGCTGATCGACTAGTCTTGTTCCATAGGGCAGTACATTTGGCAGTAGCACTTCTATAAACAGCCTTTGTTGCAGATTTTGACAGCAGCCACTTGTCTACATCTGTGCATGAAATCAGGTTCAGTGTGTGTGATGCACATCTCTTGTGGGGGGCAAAGTGATCACATCACCATCAATATCATCACCTCTTGCATGTAGAGCATCATTAATGTCTGTAAAGGTCACCTCATCTTCGTCTTCCTCAGAATCACTTTCCTCAAGTGGCTGGTACCTTTTAAATGCTTTTACAAAATTTGAGCCATTATCAGTCACTGTTGCTGTGATTTTGTGTGTTATCCCATATGTTGAGTGTATATTGTCAAGCTCAACTGCTATGGCGTCATGACTATGATGCCCCTTAAACCGTCTGCAGGCAAGAGCTGCTTTCTCTCTTTCCAGGTTATGTGGATTGATCCAATGTGCTGTCACACCCAGGTAACTTTTATTGTGGCAAGTCCAGATGTCTGCTGTAGTTGCAATGTACTGTAATTCCTCAAATGTTTTTTGAGCTCAATCATCATTTTTTCGTATTCACTGTCCAAGAATTTAGCAAAAGTGTTTCGGCATGGGCAACCCCCTTTCTCTCCTCGTAGTGGTATTTTAGCTCCTCGTATAGCTCTGAATGACTTTTAGACAACATAGTGGACAGGTCTGAATGACTCAGACACCACAGTGGACAGGGGGAGCATGTTTTCAACAACATACCTTGCAATCAATGTATTCAGCTCGGGCTTGGTCACCTGATGTTGACCAGAAAAATCGAGCGTTGCTTGTTTTAGGAGAGACGGTCCGGCTACTCCGCTAGCTGAATTCGGGGTTGGGTTCAGCAGCAGCAACAAGTGTCACGTTAGCATGTGTTGATGTGAGGTGCTTCAAAAGATTGGAGTTGCTTGAAGAAGATGTGGACAAAGTCTTTTTTCCTGAGCATAGCGTGCATGTTACATAAACATTCTTGCCTTTAATTTCAATCAAGGAGAAGTAGTCACGGTACTTCCAGTTTGAGAATGCTAACTTTGATCTTCCCCAGCTCGTCGCCATTGTTGCTGACGGCTGGTGGTGTGGCACTCCACTGGTGGGGGTACTGGCAGTGTGGTACGGTGGTACCTGACCGTGATCTGAGTCTGACTCCTTGATTCCTCTCTTGTATTTTTTTTTTTGGGGGGGTTGGGGTGCACCTAAATAAAAGCAAAAAAAAATGGGCGTGTCTTCTTTAAAATACATGGCAACTATGATATAGAATTTAAGGTTTATCATTCATATGCCTTTTTTTCTTTGGGTGACTTTTCTACTGCAGGGCATGTTTTTTTTTAAACCTAGAAATTTAGAAGGATTTTAAAGGTGGACCACATTCAAAAAAATAAAAAATAAATATTGAGTACAGTGCTAGTGCTACTATGAGGCTCATGCCTCTCTTGTTTTAAATAATGTTTGCTGCTAATTTAAATGCAAGCCTTTGGTAGAAGTTGCAGTATATAATACAAGACAAAACCGCAATATTCTAAGCATTGTTTTGACAGCTGGATCCTATTTTTTCCTATCGATGGAAGTATTCTGCAACTTCTAACAAAGGCTTGCATTAAAATTAGCAGCAAACATTAGAAAAAGAAAGGCATGAGCCTCATAGCACTGTACTCAATATCTTTTTTTTATTTTTTTATTTTTTGTATGTGGTCCACTGGTCCTCCACTGGTCCACCTTAAAATCCTTTCTAGATTTCCAGGTTTGGTTTGTATGATATTATTGGTATAGTATCAGTCAGACTCAGCCAGTAGCACAAAGTTCATATTTCGCCACAAAGCCAGGCCTAATGCGCCTTAGACTAGGCCGCCCCCCCCGTTCCAATCGGCTCCTCACCTGGGACCTGGCTGGTGGCTGCGCAGGGGGCAGGGACCACAGTCGGTCGGTCGGTGCTGGCTGTCTGCTGGCTTGCGCAGGGCAGGGGGCAGGGCCACAGTGTTGTCTGGTGAGGTGACTGCCTGGAACCCTATAATTCATGAAAGACACACAGGTTAATATTGGTGAATGATATCACCTCAAAAAATTACATTGTCTAATTGTAAAGCTTAAAATACTCCAATTATCTGTCTATAAATATATAACAGGCTTATGGACAGAGATAATTGGAGTCCTTGAGCTTACAATTACAATCAAGCAGCACTGCAGCCACAGTGTCAGCTCAGCCAGTAGGCTAGCACAAAGTTCATATTTTGCCCACCAGGCCTAAGCCTGCGGCCTTAGACTAGGCCGCCCCACCAGTTCCAATCGGCTCCGTCCTCACCTGGGACCTGGGGCTGGGGTGGCTGGCTGTGGCGCGCGGGGCCACAGTCGGTCGTTCGGTCGGTGCTGCTGTGCTGCTGGCTTGCGCAGGGCAGGGGAGGGCCACAGTGTTGCTGGTGAGTGGTGAGGTGACTGCCTGTGCTGGAACTCTAATCCATGAAAGATACACAGGTTAATATTGGTGAATTATATTACTCACAAAAAAAATTACATTGCCTAATTGTAAAGCTTAAAATACTCCAATTATCTGTCTATAATATATAGCAGGCTTACAGATAATGGAGTCCTTAAGCTTTACAATTACAATCAAGCAGCAGCAGCAGTCACAGTGTCAGCCAGTAGGCTAGCACAAAGTTCATATTTTGCCACACCAGGCCTAAGGCGTGGCAAAATATGAAACTGTGCTACTGCCTGAGCTGAGAGTGACTGTCTGACAATGCCTTGCTGGCTGGCTAGTGGCTACTGCTGATTTTAATTGTAAAGTAAAGTAAGCTTAGTACTCTAATTACTCCAATTATTATCTGACTGTCAGTGTCACTAAGCCTATATTTAACTACAGTTAAAATTGGAGTCTAAGCAACAGACAGTTCCCCAGTCTTTTCAACTTGAACAACTGCTCATGAAGTATAAAAAAGGACCAGTGTATGTGTGTGTCACACCGACCACCGTGTGACCAACTGCTGAGTGCTGACCACCTGAGCGCATTACGGTGCTGCGGTGCACCTCACCTCCTCCTGTCTGCTGGCAGGGCCACAGTGCTTCACTTGCTGCCTGGTTCGTTCACTCTGGCTAGGCCTCAGGCCTGAGGCCTTGGTCCGGGACTCAGGTCCGTGGTGGAGCGGAGCCTCCGCGGGGGATGGGTCACTCGGGTCGGGTGTGATCGTCGGCGGGCTCAACCGCTCTGCTGTCACTGTGTCAGTCAGTTGCCGAGTGAAGTCACGACGCGAGTGTCACACCTCACGCGGGTCCTGACCGTCTCAGACTGCAGGGGACGGGCGGGGCGGACCCGGGAGACTCCAGGGGGCGGTCGCAATGCGCCAAGTGAAGCCACTTCTGCCACTGTGATTGGGTGGGTGACTGTCTGTCAACTCATCATCATCATCACATGCATCGATGTCAAAAAAATTAATGATTGGTCGCCGGCAGGCATGTGACTCTCTCAGTGTGGGTGGCGCTGGCAGTGCCAGGCCAGCGCCACCCACACTGAGAGTCACATGCCCACCGCGACCAATCATAATTTTTTTTCATGTGATGATGATTGATGATGACACAGTCAGTCACTGAGTCACGACACTCACCCACCCAATCACAAACCGGTCCGTCAATGCCATCCCGCCGGCCCTGAGGTGTAAGTAACGAGGTAACGGAGCAAATGTAACGGCAACGGCGCTCTCGCTGGGGTAAAAGTAATCAGGTAGATTACTAGTTACCCCTTGCCGGGCAATCGTTACGTAACGGCGTTTATTTAAACGCCGTTACTTACAACACTGGAGAAGACAAACATATTAAAATCGAGAGGGTGCATCGGATAGGGAACCCCAAACAGGCAGAAAAAAGGGGACCCAGAGACATCATCGTACGCTTTCGGAACTATGAGGTCAAGGCCGCAATCTGGGGAAGCTTGAGGGGGATAGCCCCCATTAAATATAAAGAAAAGGAGATTCAAATCTTCCCGGACCTATCAAGAGAAACCTTAGAGAGAAGAAGAAATTTGAGACCTCTTTTGGACCTAATGTGTGCGAAAAATATCAAATATCAATGGGGTTTCCCGGCCTGCCTGATTGGGTTCAAGGGGGGGACCTCCGCCCGATTAAGATTCCCGGAAGAGCTAGAAAGGTTCTGCCAAAAAATGGATATCCCAGTACCGGATCTTCCAGATTGGATAATCTAAAGGAAGAAGAGGATGGGGGGGGACGGGGGAGGGTAGATCATAAATGGAGAAATAGACAGCCATGGAGCATTCCCTAGGCTCAACCTCAGGGAAGGGAGCCAAGGAAGGGAGAGGAGGAGTCCAGATTGGCTTCCAGGCCTCTAATAGGCCATGGGGGGAGGGGGAGGGGGGGTTGGGGGGGGAGGGGGGGGAGGGGGGGCGAGGGAGGGAGGGGGGGAGCAGAGGGGAAGGGGGGGAGGGTTATCTCGTGGTCTCCACACCGATCCACCTTGGTCATCCAAGTAAGACCCCACGAAAGGAGGGTTGGTTCGAGACAAGTAAACAAAGTAAACAAAAGTGTAATAAGTACAGATGACAGAAATTAAATTATTATCCTACAACGTTAAAGGCTTAAACTCTCCTGCAAAGAGACATACAATCCTTAAGGAATTACAACTATATAAAGCAGACATAGTCTTTTTGCAGGAGACACACCTAACGCTGGAATCAAAATAAGATTATGGTCTCGATACCACCCTATATGGTACTATGGGATACAATTACAAAACGAGCCAGAGGTGTCGCAATTGGCATAGGAGGCTCCACACGCTTCGAGTTGGGAGACAGAGTAACTGACCCTGAAGGGAGATTCCTTTTTTTAAAAGGAAAACTAAGAGGGGAGGAATACACTCTAGCAAATATATACGCGCCAAATGATAACTCAGCAAACTATCTGACGAGGGCCCTGTTTAAAACTTGAGCATTTCAAGGCCGGGCATCTGATAATAATGGGTGATCTTAACTTTTGTCTAGACCCTGTAATGGACAGTACATCCCGTGCACAGGAGACGAGAAACGTACAGCTGAAACTAGTAAAACAAAGACTGCATCAGGCCCAGCTGGTAGATATTTGGCGCCTGCAACATCCTAAAAAATTAGACTATACGTTTTACTCCCCGGTGCACGGGACGTACTCTAGGATCGATTATGCCTTGGTCGACCATAGACTCCTGGAAAGAGTAGTAGAGACCGGTATTGAAGCAATGACAATCTCCGACCATACACCTATAACTATGAAGCTTAATATATCAGAGCAGAGAACGAATCCCCCAGAGTGGAGATTAGATGAGAGCTTATTGGAGGATAAAGAAATTGTAAAAAGAGTGCAAGGAGAACTAGAAAACTACTTTAGAGAAAACGATAGGGGGAGATCTCAAGGGGCACACTGTGGGAGGCTCACAAGGCCTACATAAGAGGAATATTTATTATGGAGGGGGCTAGGAAAAAGAAAGAAAAAACAAAAGAGCTAAAGGAAATAGTGAAGGAGATCTCATTATTAGAACAAGAACATAAAAATAAAGGACAAAAAATAGAAACATGGCACAAAGTAAAAATGAAAAGGGATGAGTATAGAGCGTTACTAGAACAAGAAACTAAGAAAGAACTAAATATTATTGAAAGAGAGAGATATATCTGGGGAGATAAACCCGGTAAAGCCCTGGCCAGAATGGTCCAAAAAAAAATAGGCAGGAACTATATAGAAAAAATAAGGAAAAATAACGGGGACCTAGTTTATAAAACCAGTGATTTGCAGAAGAGTTTCGAAGGTATTACGAGGGTCTATATAATGTAAACAAAAAAAAACTGGAAACGGGAGAGAAAGAAGCTAATATTGAGGAGGTACTGAGAAAAGGCAAACTCCCCAGAATAGACAACGAGGTAGCTGAAACATTAGATCAACCTATAACTGAGGAGGAAATAAGGACAATGTTAAAAAACTCTAGTAAAGGGAAAAGCCCCGGCCCCGATGGCTTTACGACCAGATATATACAAAAGTTCGGAACTATACTAATACCGCGACTCTGCCAGTACTATAATGGAATTGGGAGGGACTATGAGTTAAGTAGAGAAGCTAGCATGGCAAATATTACCGTCATAGAAATAGAGGGTAAAGATAATACGATTTGCTCGGGGTATAGACCCATTTCATTACTGAATATCGATATAAAGATGTATGCTAAAATCTTGGCAGACCGTATGAAGGAGATAATGACTAGTGTGATCCATCCGGACCAAGTGGGCTTTATATCGGGAAGAGAGGGGAAGGATAATGGTACCAGAGCCCTCCTACTCATAGAACAAATTAAAGAAAATCGAGCCCCCAGTCTACTCCTCTCAGTAGACGCCGAGAAAGCGTTTGATAGGGTAGACTGGGGGTTCATGATATCAACATTGGAAAATATAGGGATAGGCCCAAGGATGAGAGAAAGAATTCAAACATTATATCGCCATCCTCGAGCAAGAGTTAAGGTCAACGGGTCTCTATCGCCTCCCTTCGAGATGGGGAATGGGACTAGGCAGGGATGCCCTTTGTCCCCCCTCCTTTTCGTGATAGCACTCGAGCCCCTCTTGGCCATGATACGGAACGACCCCAATATAAAAGGGGTTAGAGCAGGGGACGAGGAACACATATTGGCAGCTTTTGCGGACGACGTGCTGTTCTTCGTCAGAAATCCAAGGGATACGCTCCCCCATTTAATAGCGAAAATCAAACACTACGGAGAGAAATCTCTATTTCAAGATGAACATGGCCAAAACAGAAATATTGAACGTAAACATTAATAAAGATGAAGTGAGATTCCTTAAAAAGGAATACAATTTCATTTGGCAGAAAGAGATCAAATACCTAGGAATAAAGCTAGCAAGATCCTTAAAAAGGATATACAAGTCAAATTATATCCCCCTACTAGAGGAAATAAAAGGAGAAATTAGAAAAATAAAGAATCGACCGATCTCCTGGTTCGGAAGGGTAAATATAGTAAAAATGATATTAGTCCCGAAAATCCTGTATAGGTTCCAGATGATCCCAACCCATGTACCCCAAGGATACTTCAGAATACTTAACTCCCTCCTACTGAATTTTATATGGAATAAAAAAAAACACAGGATTTCCTTCCAAGTTTTAAAACAGGGGAAAAAACTGGGAGGTTTAGGAGTGCCGGATATTAGAAAATATTACACTGCCTCAATAATATCCCGTATATAGAGTGGGCCAAAGAAAAGTATGATAAAAGATGGGTTCAGATCGAGTGTGCATTAGCAAATACACAATTAGGTAGAGTGATATGGAATCCACCACAATATAGAAAGATACAACAACAACCACTCACGAAATGACACGGACAGCATTAAAGATATGGGATAGAACACACAAACAGTTAGGAACAGTTTACAACTCACCACTTATTGATTTAAAAGATAATATACTGTTTGCACCAGGATTAAAAGAGGAGAGGGGGGAACTGGATTTAAAATCGGATCCGGATAAAAGATATAACACAGCAAGGAAAAATAATGACACTTCACGAAATTAAAGCTAAGAAGGAATGCACAGGGTGGAATGAATGGCGATATAGACAGCTATCCTCCTTCATCAGGACCCTACCAGGCCCCATCCGGGAGCAGAAGGACTATACACCCTTAGAACAACTAAGCCTGGTGGATAGCTCAAAAGGGAATATTTCAAAACTATACAAAATCCTGATGAGGGCGGAAGAGCTGGGGACGCCTAGGTATATTTTGAAATGGGAAAGGGATCTTGAGGTCCCCAGGGGGAAAACTTCGGTAGAAAGAATACTGAATCTAACCCATTCTTCAGCAATAGACGTAAGAACGGCCGAGATGAATTTCAAACTGATTACGCGATGGTACTCCACCCCTGACAAAACTAGTAAATTTAAAGAAGGGGAGACAGGAGAATGCTGGAGAGGCTGCTTAACAACGGGGACAATGGCCCACCTTTGGTGGAAATGTCCCAAAATTAAAAGTTTCTGGAACAGTATTCTGGCACTAATTAAGGATATTACCAAAAAAGTTGTAAAAGAAGATCCTTGGGAAGTCCTATTCCATGGAGGAGGGGTCCCCCTAAAGGAGTATAAAAAATCATTGGTTCCCCACCTATTGAATGCAGCAAAACGGTTAATCCCAAAAAAATGGAGGGAGAAGAACAGCCCACAAATATGGGAATGGATTGACTCGGTGGAGGAGGAAACTTATAGGAGGGAGGAGATGAAACTGGGAGGGGACGGCGAGGACATACGTAAGAAGTGGGGTATTTGGAGAGATTTTAAAAAAACCTGGAGTTATACACAAAATCTCAGAGTACCATGAACAAAGAGAAGGAAACGGATTTAACTTCGGGGGGTACACTTGGATGGGAGAGATTGTGGAACCACGAGATAGAGGGAGGGAGGAAGAGGGGGGGAGTCGGAGGGGGGGGGGGGGAAATCCACAAGTTAAAATAAAATGGTATGATGGAAAAAAAAAAAAAAAAAAAAAAAAAAGGAACTAAAATAGAATGAAGATAAAATATAACCACAAATGATGCAACGACTACAATGATAAGCTAAGGGCGGAAATATCTGTGAGCTGGGCATACCGGTATTATCCTGGGTCAAGACTGATGTGGAAAAAAAAAAAAAAAAAAAATAAAAAAAAAAAAAATAAAAAAATAAAAATAAAGTGGATGTAAACCCAAAAAATTATTATTATTTTTTTATGTCACAATGTAGAGTATAATATTTCCTATCATCTGTGCCCAGTCTTGCCACACAGAGTTAATCCAGCAATACTCTTATATGTTCAGTGAAAATGAACAGCCTTCCAGATAAAACCCTGCCTAGATAAAAAGTCAGTTTTCTCTCTTCTTGCTTTGAGTGAGAGGTTATTTACATATCTAGCTCAGACATGTTTATTATATGTTATGTTATGTTTATCATAATATGAGGTGATATAACATCATAACACATCCTGGTAATATACAATGAACTTTGGATCACCTCTTGTGATGATAAACATGTCCAAGCTATATTTGTAAATAACCTGTTACTGAAAGCAATAACAGAGAAACGGACTTTATAATTTGGCAAGTTTTTATCTGGAATTCTGTTAATTTGCACTGAACTTTAAAAGAGGATTACTCAGTGCTGGATTAACTCTGTGTGGCAAGACTGGGCACAGATTATATGAAATCTTATACTCTACATTGTGACATAAAAAAAATATATATTTTTTTGGGTTTACATCCACTTTAAGGCGATCAAATTCTCCAATGGGAAAAGTGTGATGACCGGCTGTTGTTGGAAATACTGACCATTTGTACGATCTATCGGACAATTGTTGTCGGATTTTCCGTGGACAATGTGCTTTAAAATTTTCCAACAACAAATGTTGGATAGCATGCTTAAAAAATACATTTTCCCGACAACAAACGTGTGTTGTCGGATTATCCGATCGTATATACACAAGTCCGTTGGACAAAACTCCAAAGTACAAACACGCATGCTCAGAAGCAATGCTCAGCATAACACAACATTAGCAGAAGTTGCCCAAAGGGTGGCGCCAAAGAGCAGAAAATCCATGTTGTTGTGTGTTGGTTGGCTAACAATTCTTTGCCGTACGTATGTAATACAAGTTCACGGCCAACGCCCTTCGGACAAAAGTGCTACGCTTTGTCAGTGGAAAATCCGATCGTGTGTACCAGTCTTTAAACTTTTCAATTTTTAGCAAAGATCAGGAGATTTCTGGCAAAATGTTGGCGTATTGGTGCAATGTGTTGGATTGTATGGGGAAGGTGAAATGTATGGGGTCTGCTTAGGTTTTTCGCCCACGATTCATACAGCCTATATCCCAGGCTCATACATTTTTCCAATTGAATCCAAATACAGAAATATGAATCCTGGGTGAACGCTGTGTGAATCATGGGTGAGCATTGTTTGAATCCTGGGTGAGCATTGTGTAAATCCCGGATGAACCTTGTGTGAATCCTGGCTGAACGTTGTGTGAATCCTGGCTCAACGCTGTGTGAATCCTGGCTCAACGCTGTGTGAATCCTGGCTCAACGCTGTGTGAATCCTGGCTCAATGCTGTGTGAATCCTGGCTGAACGTTGTGTAAATCCTGCCTCAACGCTGTGTGAATCATGGATGAACGCTGTGTGAATCATGGGTGAGCATTGTTTAAATCCTGGGTGAGCATTGTGTAAATCCCAGGTGAACGTTGTGTGAATCCTGGCTCAACGTTGTGTGAATCCTGGCTGAACGCTGTGTGAATCCTGGCTGAACGTTGTGTGAATCCTGGCTGAACGCTGTGTGAATCCTGGCTGAACGCTGTGTGAATCCTGGCTGAACGTTGTGTGAATCCTGGCTCAACGCTGTGTGAATCCTGGCTCAACGCTGTGTGAATCCTGGCTGAACGCTGTGTGAATCCTGGCTGAACGTTGTGTGAATCCTGGCTCAACGCTGTGTGAATCCTGGCTGAACGCTGTGTGAATCCTGGCTGAACGTTGTGTGAATCCTGGCTCAACGCTGTGTGAATCATGGGTGAACCTTGTGTGAATCCCGGGTGAACCTTGTGTGAATCATGGGTGAAAACATATTTTAATATAAAAATAGACCCCTATGTGTTTTTTGGTGGTGGTCAATGGTGCAATGGGCTTTCTATGTCTGATTGATTCACTTATCCTGGGCCTGTTCTTGTGCCAAAAAATGGCCTCTTATTAGATTTACTAAGGCTGCTTTCACACAACTGGCTGGGGGATCGCAAAAGCAGACGGTTGATCAGCATTTTTTCCACCCCCTCTCTATCGCACACCTACAAGCAGACGTGGTGCTGCTCAGATGCGTATACATTGCAGCAGCAATTTTAACGCTAAAAGCATCACTGCCTGTCAGATTCTCCAACGTAAGTGAATAAGGCTGTTGAAGCCAAATGCCTTCTTCTGAAAAGCGATCCACTACGAAGTGCTTTTTTTTGCGGGGTGTAAATAACGCTTAGGGATTGTTTACACATGCCGCATGGACAGCATCTCTGAACAGCAATGTGCATTTGGCTCTCTTTTCAGAGACCTTTGACAGGAGGTAATATGTTGACTCCTCACTGCCTTTTTTAACCCCTTAAATATAACCCCTTAAATATCACAAGTTTCCGGCATTTGCAGCACGGCCCCATTAACTCGCATGGGTCGCATTGGGCGGGGTACAGTTTCCTCCAAACATGACAGGTTTATTTCCTGCAGCGACATATTGTACACCTCTGGTCGCTACCTTTTCAACTTAAAGGCATAGGTCACCTTTACAAAAATAATGCCTATGCAGGTAAGGGGTGCTAGTAGTAAAAACGACTACATGACAGGATGGGGAGAAGCAATCTGTGGGAGATTTTCAGTCAGGCTTCAGGAGGAACATAAATGGCCTACAATCTGTGGGAGATTTTCAGTCAGGCTTGAGGAGGAACATAAATGGCCTACAATCTGTGGGAGATTTTCAGTCAGGCTTCAGGAGGAACATAAATGGCCTACAATCTGTGGGAGATTTTCAGTCAGGTTTCAGGAGGAACATAAATGGCCTACAATCTGTGGGAGATTTTCAGTCAGGCTTGAGGAGGAACATAAATGGCCTACAATCTGTGGGAGATTTTCAGTCAGGCTTCAGGAGGAACATAAATGGCCTGCAATCTGTGGGAGATTTTCAGTCAGGCTTGAGGAGGAACATACATGGCCTACAATCTGTGGGAGATTTTCAGTCAGGCTTCAGGAGGAACATAAATGGCCTACAATCTGTGGGAGATTTTCAGTCAGGCTTCAGGAGGAACATAAATGGCCTACAATCTGTGGGAGATTTTCAGTCAGGCTTCAGGAGGAACATAAATGGCCATTTATGTTCCTTCTGAAGCCTGACTGAAAATCTCCCACAGATTGCTTCTCCCTATCCTGTCATGTTGCTAGGGCGTTGCCAAGGGCCTCTCCCCGCTGTGAATGTTCACCTCCACCATCACAGGAGTGAGCTGCGTCTCTGATTCAAGCCCCCCTCACCCCGTGACGCAGTAGCGCTGAGCTCACCGTATGGGCGCTCATTCCTGTCACGGCGGGGTACAAAGTAATGGTTGTCAGTGAACCTTAGCAACGTCCTAGCAACAAGGACGGACAGTGGGATGCTGTCTCTGAGAATTTTTCAGTCAGGCTTCAGAAGGTACCGAAATGGCCTATACCTGCATAGGCAGGCACGATTCATACATTTTTCAAATCGGATTTTATGTGGGGTAAAGAGTGAAGAAAAAAAATTACTGCTTCATCAATCAATAATTTTAAGAGGAAATCAATACCATCCAAATCACTTCACTCGATCCTACGGCTGGTGGCTCATTGTTTGTCTAATTACAGTTCCCCCCCACAAAACTGAAATCGGGTTGCTACGGGTTACTGTGCACTGTGCAGTCATCTGGCAAACAGACAGAGAGCGGTATCCCATAACAACCAATCGGGAACCATCCTCTTATCCTCTGAATCTGGTATTGAGTAATATGGTTGCTATTGGTTACGATGCATTGTGCAATGCTCTGGCAGGCAAACAATAATATGCAGGGAGCGGTATCCCATAACAACCAATCAGGAACCATATTCCCCTCCTCTGACTCTGGAATTGAGTAATCGGGTTGCTATTGGTTACGGTGCACTGTGCAGTGCTCTGACTAGCAAACAATAAAATGCAGAGACCGGTATCCTATAACAACCAATTAGGAACCATCTTCCCCTCCTCTGACTGACTCTGTTATTGAGTAATCTGTTTGCTATGGGTGACCCCACATCACCATGATATCAGAACAGGAAGTGATGATGTCACTGACAACTACCAGGCAACTGCCATCACCATAAAAGTGAGGCCATGACACATGTTGCTATGGATACCGGTGACACTTTGTGTCAGTTTGTTGAAGTGAATGGCGGTGACACCTGATAAGGGCCCCCCCAGCTGTCTGCCCCCCATAGAGGGTAAAGAGGACCTGTACTGTGATCATGGCCACCACCTAGCTACTGTACTGGTCTGGCCGGTATATTTGACACCTGTTGGCCATGTTACTAACAGGATAGACGTCTCATGGGTGGGATTTTTTCCACAAACAGACACACGGGGGGCACTATTGGTAAAAAATACCGGTTCCCTGGCTGTTTCTGGCTTCAATACTTTCCCAGAGCAAGCATGCAGCAAGTGAAGTCAGAACATATAACTTCATATGTGTATAAAATATACAAATATAAATATATAAGGGGGGCTCACTGGCGCTGGCGTTCCTGTTCACGGCCCGCGAGACGTTCCAGAGCTTCTCTAGCAGGACGTCGGCTTCGGATTGGTCGTCTCCAGAAGAGCCCTCCAGCCATTGGAACAAGCGGGCCCCGGCGAAGCTGTACAGCACCAGGCAGGTGATCAGGCAGAAGTGAGGGAAGAGGGTCCAGAAGAGGTGTTCGCATCTCCGCCGGCAGCGGCTCTTCTGGGACATGATGCAGCGGAGAGGATCCGGAGAGGAATGACAGTTAGGATAAGAGAAGAGCATCAGCCAGACCCCCCCTCCCTCCCCTCCTCCGCTGCTCATCCACTCTGCACAGTGCAGCTCCCCGTGGGGACGCACACAGCGTTAACAGCTCCATTACTGTCTATTGATCCAAAGAGTGGAAAGAGCACCGGCGGCGGTGGCGTGCGGGGGGGGGGGGTCAACTTTACTCTTCTAAAGTTCACTTTTCTCCTATTTTGTGGCATTAAATCAGATGGTTGCTATGGGTTACCGCACTTTGCAAATCAAACGTTTCATTCAATCTCTCCGGTACCATTCACACTTCGGAATTGCGGGCAGAATCGCAGTGATTCCAAATTGCACAACAAGCATTTGGGTGCCATTATCCCTTAAGGCTCTGTTTCCACTACTGCGATTTGTTGTGCGACTTGACACATGTGAAGTCGCATGACAAGTTAAAACCCATTGTATTTTATTGGTCCCTGTTCTAATTGATGCGACTCAAGTCGCAGTGACTCCAAAAAAGGTTTTTGTATTACCCTTTTCCCAACTTCGGTGCGACTTGTTCTTACATTATTCTCATCGGTCGCATGGCATCGCATTACAAACCGCATTGCAAAGTCAAATAGAATAGTAGAAATAGTGGAAACCTAGCCTAATAGCACTCTAAGCCTAGGTTCACACTGAGTGCGGGAATAAAATCATGCAAGTTCAGCTGAACACGCGCGACTTTACTCCTGCATGTCAGTTCTGATTTTGGGGGCGATTTCAGAGACAGCTGTGCGGGTTTCTGCACCGATGTCAATGGATATCGACCCCCAAATCGCCAAAAATAGTATAGGTACTTTTGGGAAACGGTGCGGTGCCGCAAAATGCAGCATCGCAATGACTCAGCAATAGACATGTCAAATTGCATCAATGTGAACCAGGGCTCAATGCAAAACAATTGTCGCTCACCAACCTGCGTCTTTCAAAATTACACAAAGCTTGTCACCCGATAAGGGACAGAATCTTTTTTTCGGGTGACAAAAGCGCGTATCACAGCCCATTTACCGAATGGACTCGCCCTATACGACACGCAAAATCGCATGTAAAATGTTCCACAAAATTGCAAGCGGAAACGCTTGTTCCCACTATGGATGGGGACTTATTGTTGGTGTTCATTGCGCAGTGCGTTAATGTGCGTTTTGTTGCACGACACCCCCAGATCGGTTCGCAGATCGCAGTACGAACTGTAAAATGGTGCAGGAATCGGATTGCATAGGTGTGAACACCCATGCGATCCGATTCCAGTGAGGACTAAAAAAAAAAGGGTCCTGCACCATTTTGGTGTGAATGCGATGCGTCTTCAGCCATACATATAGATCCAATTAATCTTATTTAGCGCATTTTTTGTTAGGCAACCTATTCAAAGGAACAGCTGCTGTAACAAAACGCGAATGATCGCACTGCACCACGAACACTGAGGCTCCATTTACACTTCCGTGTAATAGGAATTGGAGTTTCCGTTTGCAATCTTGTTGAGCGATTTGCATGGGATTTTGCATGTCGCATAGGGCCAACCCATTCACTTGAATGGGCTGTCCTACGCACCTTTGTCATCCCATTTTTGGCGACAAGCTTCAACCAGACCTGGTCACTGCAGTATAAATGAGCATACTCATGGCTGCTGTTAGAAATCACAGGGCCCCATACAGACTACCTGAAAGGCCCCCCTCCCCCAGCCCCAAGTGACCGAGCACATACCTGTAGATTTCATCTACGTCCCTTTCCTTGCAGCCTCAGTTGCAAAGATGAATAAATTGGAAGCGCTCTGAAGCTTCTTGCTCATCCACAAACTGAATCCTAGCAAATAGTTTACTATGCTTCAGTACTAATTAAAAATTCAATCACTCACTGTGTTCATTCAGGAAAGGAAGGAGCCAATAAATTTAATATTACCAGCCCCTTCTCCCACTCTCTCTCCTGAAATGTCCCCCTGTGTGCCTGCAGCAGCTTCCAGGAGGAGAGGAGGAAAGCCAACAGGGAAAGGGGAACACAGGGGGAGGGGGGGGGCAGACAGCAGATGGAAGGGCTGCATGTGCTAATACCAATCCCCTGTAGTGCAGCCGGAGGGAGAAGCTGTCAGCGTTGCACAGGAAGGCAGAAGAGGATTGGTGTCTGCAATAAGACAGTACAGCCAGCCTTCCTACTCAGCAGGAGACTGGGCCCCCCCGCTTGAACAGATGGGGCTCAGGCCCAGTATGGGGGAGCTGGCTGTACTGCCGTATCAGCGGCCCTGAGCATACTCACAGCTGGTTTCCAGGCCTAGGCCAAAATCATGTCATAATACCAGGAGTCTTCAGGAGAGGAGGAGGGATTTTCTCAGCTAAGGACACCTGCATGCCTACGCTAAGAGGAGATGGATTCCAGGGAGTAAATGCTATATCATCTGGCTCATCTGCAGCTAGAAATGCACTGAGAGTGTTTTTTACTGTGATTTCTCTCACAGCCGGGTGCCCACACTAGTGATGCCAGCTGCAGGGAAGAAAAGCGAGGCT
The DNA here is from genome assembly GCA_029574335.1 of Rana kukunoris. Lineage (NCBI taxonomy): Eukaryota > Metazoa > Chordata > Amphibia > Anura > Ranidae > Rana > Rana kukunoris. The sequence continues at coordinate 26,740,129 of CM056056.1, read as the reverse complement.
TCGGGGTGGCCACATCACTGGACCGTGGGACAGGTGAGTGCGTGTTTATGCTGGCTTTTAATAAACAGAAAAACAAGTGGAACTCCGCTTTAGGCAGACAGGCTGTTATAGAAGATATATGCAATGTCTCTTTTGCAGCAATACAGTATGCACCTACCTGCCTGCTTTGCAGCAATCGACAGCATGTAAACTGAGCTGTGCATGTGCAGCTCAGTTTACAGTGCCAGGCTGATCCCTGTGTGCCAGCATGACTGGCTCTAGCACATGCGCAGGAGTGATGTCATCATGTATCAACCAATGAAGATAGCTGAAGACAGGCCCACAGAAGAAGATGTCGGCAAAGGCAAGGGGTGGGGACCATTGGTGGAAAGATAGGTACGGATCCTTTTAGTCACACCTCCCAACTCTCTAAGATGGAAATGAGGGACACATATTTACAAGAGTATGTAAGCATGGGACACACCCTCTGCCACGCCCCTTAAAGGAGAATTGTACCAAAAAAATGATTGGTTACCAATGAGTGTTTTTTTTTACCACTACTATTACTTTATTTTGGTTTTTGGAATTTACAAATGTCGCAATTTAGAAATTGGATGAATGCTTTAGCACTGGGAAACACTTTTTGATAGAGAAATTGGGCCAGATTCAGGTAGAGTTAGGCTGGAGTATCAGTGATACTTCAGCCTAACTCTCACTTTGAGCCGGCGTTTCTGTTTTCTTTAGTCAGAAAACAAGAAACGCCGGGTTGGAGTTCCGATACGAGCGGCGTAATTGAATTTCGCCGTCGCATCGCAACTGCAATTTAAAAAATGGCGCTGGGGGCGTTCCCGCTGATTAACGCCGAAAATATGTTAATCAGCGGGAATCGGCAATTCACGATCGTATTCGGGCGCGACGCAGTGACTTTCCGACGTTTCCGTAAGCGATACGCAGCGTAAAGATAAAGCAGCCCCCTAGTGGAGTATCCTATGTTAAGTATAGCCGTCGTCAGCGCGTCGAAAAAAAAAAAATTTGCGTCGCTTGCGTAAAACGTCCATGAATGGGGATTTGACGTCATTGACGTTCACTGACAGAATTTGGAGCATGCGCACTGGGATGCATTGACAGTCGACGCATGCGCAGTACGTTCGCCGCGGGATCGCGCCTAGTTATAATAATACACGCCCCCTACCCGCCCAATTTGAATTCCGTCGGCTCATTTTCGATACGCCGCCGCAACTTTAGGAGCAAGTGCTATGTGAATAACAGTACTTGCTGCTAAAGTTTCGCCAGAGTAACGTAAATGAGAAACGTTACTCCACAGTAAAGAAGCGCCCATCTACCTGAATCTGGCCCATTGTGTTTTTTTTTTTATATACAACTGATCAGACCGGATTGAGGGACAGATGAAGAGGGGAGAGGGACTTTGTTCCAAATGAGGGGCAGCCCCTTGAAATCAGGGAACATTGGGAGCCATGTTTTAGTTCCACTTTAAAGCGGTATTAAACCCAAAACCAAGAATGTAATATATTGGAGCTTACCAATCATTAGATGTGGCGGCTGCATTCGTTTTCTTTTTTTTTAGGCTTTTTTTTCCCCTTTGTTTTCATCTGTGATCTGGCCAGTAACACATCTCCTGTATTAGAGTGCCTAAGGAGGAGGAGCCGAACCTCTGGCTACTTTGCAGGAAGTGGGAGTGGGTACCTGTCAAAACCAGGTACCCGCTCCCCTCCAAAAGGTGTCAAATGTGGCAGGGGGAGGGAGGCAGACAAGAGGAGCTTCCCCTTTTGGGTGGCGCTCCACTTTAACCAGTAGTTGAAAAGTGGATAAAAAATGTGTAGCGCTGAAAAAAGTCACATGTTACCAAAATGATTCAAAAATAGTTATAACAAAAATAGTGTCCAATAAAGGTGAATGAAGTCCAAATTCCTCCAAAAGCTCGAAATCTCTGCAGTAGACATCACTGCTACTGAGATCTCCACTAGCTTCCACGCCTCATGCCCAGGAGGTTGCTTTCTTGTCAGGGGCATTAAGCAGAGGATACGTTGTATTTTACAATACATATAAAATGTGTTTTCTGATTGGATGGGGTGGAGAGGCGGTGATGTGACACTCTCCCCCTTGTTCAATCAGAGAACACTGCATTCAATGAGAGAATGTTCCCTGAATGGTGCCGTACTGAGTGTTCAGTAAGAAGCAGGGCAGCCTCTCAAGCATGGCACCTAGAAGCTAACGCTGATTAGGGATGAGTCAAACACCCCCCGTTCGGTTCGCACTAGAACCTGCGAACAGACCAAAAGTTTGTGTGAACTTTAGAACCCCATTAAAGTCTATGGGACTCGAACATTTGAAATCTAAAGTGCTAATTTTAAAGGCTAATATGCAAGTTATTGTCCTAAAAAGTGTTTGGGGACCCGGGTATGTATCAATGCAGAAAAAAGTTTTAAAAACTACAGTTTTTTCGGGAGCAGTGATTTTAATAATGCTTAAAGTAAAACAATAAAAGTGAAATCTTCCTTTAAATGTTGTACCTAGGTGGGGGTGTAAAGTATGCCTGTGAAGTAGCGCTTGTTTCCTGTACTTAGAACTATCCCTGCACAAAGTGTAATTTCTGAAGGAAAAAAAGTCATTTAAAATCACTTGCAGCTATAATGAATTGTCGGCTCCCAGCAATACAGAGAAAAGTCATTGATAAAAAAAACAAACATATATTGGAGTTCCCTTTCATATGCATACCAGACCTGAAGGTCCTGGTAATTGAATTTGGGGGGACCCCCCCATCCATTTTTTATTTTCAATTTATTTCCATGCCTTTTCTCTGTATTGCCGGGAGCCGACAATTCACTAAAGCCGTGAGTGGTTTTAAATTACTTTCTTTTTTTCCAGAAATGACACTTTGTGCAGGGACAGTTCTAAGCGTGGGAAACAAGCGCTACTTCACAGGCATACTATACACCCCCGTAGGTACGAAATTTAAAGGAATATTTCACTTTTATTGTTTCACTTTAAGCATTATTAAAATCACTGCTCCCGAAAAAACTGACCATTTAAATTTTTTTTTCGCAGTGATACATGTCCCCTGGGGCAGGACCCAGGTCCCCAAACACTTTTTAGAATAATAACTTGCATATAAGCCTTTAAAATTAGCACTTTAGATTTCTCCCATAGACGTTAACAGGGTGTTCCATGGCTTTTTGAATTTGCCGCAAACATCCCAAATTGGTCGCTGTTCGGCAAACAGGCAATGTTCAAGTCGAACTCGAAGCTCATCCCTAACTCTGATCACTGCAGTAGGGGAGCCAATTACAGTGATTTCCAGTTTTCCTGGGGATCTCACAGGTATGACACATAGATACTTATATTGTATAAGCAGGAACAATGTAAATATGTAAAAATGTCTATACCTGGTATAGAGAAAGTGCTGTCTGTACATATAAACAGGGTGCGTTTTACTGCGTCGGTGCTGGGCCCCGTAGTGCGGTGGGGGGGGGGGGGGGGGACATTGTAGAGCACAGTCTGGAGAGGAGCCATATCTTATCTTATCTTCAATAATACATTATCTGTGAATGGGAGATCCAGGAAATGCTTTGTACACAAATATTATATTAACAGTACTGGCTAATACATCTCCAGCCATTATGAAAGGAGTACACATACAGAGGATATATACAGTCAGGTCCATAAATATTGGGACATCTACACAATTCTAATCTTTTTGGCGCTATACACCACCACAAAAGATTTGAAATGATGTGCAATAACTGCAGACTTTCAGCTTTAATTTGAGGGTATTTACATCCAAATCAGGTGAACGGTGTAGGAATTACAACAGTTTGTATATGTGCCTCCCACTTTTTAAGGGACCAAACGTAATGGGACAGATTAACAATCATAAATCAAACTTTCACTTTTTAATACTTGGTTGCAAATCCTTTGCAGTCAATTACAGCCTGAAGTCTGGAACGTGGTGACATCACCAGACACTGGGTTTCATCCCTGGTGATGCTTTGCCAGGACTCTACTGCAACTGTCTTCAGTTCCTGCTTGTTCTTGGGGCATTTTCCCTTCAGTTTTATCTTCAGCACGTGAAATGCATGCTCAATCGGATTCAGGTCAGGTGATTGACTTGGCCATTGCATAACATTCCACTTCTTTCCCTTAAAAAACTATGGTTGGTTTCACAGTATGCTTTGGGTCATTGTCCATCTGCAGTGTGAAGCGCCGTCCAATGAGTTCTGAAGCATTTGGCTGAATATGAGCCGATAATAATATTGCCCGAAACACTTCAGAATTCATCCTGCTGCTTTTGTCAGCAGTCACATTATTAATAAATACAAGAGAACCAGTTCCATTGGCAGCCATACATGCCCAAGCCATGACACTACCACCGCCATGCTTCACTGATGAGGTGGTATGCTTTGGATCAAGAGCAGTTCCTTTCCTTCTCCACACTCTTCTCTTCCCATCACTCTGGTACAAGTTGTTATTGGTCTCATCTGTCCATAGGATGTTGTTCCAGAACTGTGAAGGCTTTTTTAGATGTTGTTTGGCAAACTCTAATCTGGCCTTCCTATTTTTGAGGCTCACCAATGGTTTACATACTGTGGTGAACCCTCTGTATTCACTCTGGTGAAGTCTTCTCTTGATTGTTGACTTTAACACACATTCACCTACCTCCTGGAGAGTGTGTTCGTCTTCGGTCATCCACCACAGTTGTTTTTCGTGGTCTTCAGGGTCTTTTGGTGTTGCTGAGCTCACCGGTTAGTTCTTTATTTTTAAGGATGTTCCAAACAGTTGATTTGGCCACACCTAATGTTTTTGCTATCTCTATGATGAATTTGTTTTTTTCAGCCTAATGATGGCTGAAATGAATAATGATAGCTCTTTGGATCTCATATTGAGAGTTGACAGCAACAGATTCCAAATGCAAATAGCACACTTGAAATTAACTCTGGACCTTTTATCTGCTCCTTGTAAATGGGATAATGAGGGAATAACACACCCCTGGCCATGGAACAGCTGAGCAGCCAATTGTTCCATTACTTTTGGTATCTTAAAAAGTGGGAGGCACATATACAAACTGTTTTAAGTCCTACACCATTCACCTGATTTGGATGTAAATACCGTCAAATTAAAGCTGAAAGTCTGCAGTTAAAGCACATCTTGTTTGTTTCATTCCAAATCCATTGTGGTGGTGTATAGAGCCAAAAAGTTTAGAATTGTGTCGATGTCCCAATATTTATGGACCTGACTGTATATGTATATATATATATATATATATATATATATATATATATATATATTATATATACTGTATTTAACACCCTGGTGTTTAGGCAGGGTTGCTAACAAATTTAGTCAGCCAGGTAGTAAGTGTCCTGGTTAAGGGTCCACTGGTTTTTCCTCCCTAAACCTGGATTTGCCGCACTTCTCTCTTCTGTCACTGGGTGGCACTGTTGCCAGTGACATTGGATTATTGGATTGACAAGAGCCTAGCCAAGTCAGACTATGAGTGGATGGGTTGTCTCGGGCAATTGAGTCCCTTGTGAAAAAAAATATATACAAGTGCATATATAACACCGCGCTACCTAACTGAACACAAATAAAGCTGCCAACACAACAGAATTGGATCAATTCTGTAGGAGAAAACAAATGGAACACAAAAAGTGTAGCGCTAAAATTGTGAGGAATAAGCATATAACACTGTAAAGCGTCATAGAAAACATGAAGTGAAATAACATATGTAATAGGTGAACCGTCACATAAATTAATCACCAAGTGTTCAAACAGTCATATCAATAGATATGAATATAATGATTGACTCAAAGTGTCCAAACAAACGAAATGATGAGTGAAGGAGATTTTTGATAGCAGATCCACCACCAAAGAGTAAATGGGAGGCTTACCAGAAAGCGTAATATAAGGAAAGAAAAATGGACAGCCGCACTCCAATGGATGAAAAGACTTAAAAATAGTGCCTGTTTGTTCCAGTCAAAAAACTAAAACAGCAAAAACAGCAAACAGTGGGGTAACAAAAGCTGACGCGTTTCACATCGACAACCGATGCTTAGTCATAGCACCCCAGATGATGATCGTTTGATCGAAACGCGTCGGGTCCGTTGCTGATTTACTGCTAGATGTGTTTTTATGCTTCTGATTTTCCTGCTGAAATGTGAGTGCAACCATTTGGATTTTGTATACTTTAGTAAACAGTTTATACGTTATCACACTATGTCTGCATCCATTTCTTTCCTCCCATAACTGTGGCATCTGAGCATTTTGGATCCCTTGCAAAGAATTGAAGACTCTTATATACCAGCCTTGGTACTACTGCAATTTTTTGGTCCCTTGTTTATTATACGAAGATCTGGTTCCTATTCAAAAATCCATTCCTGTTTCTCAATGGAAGGTTGATGTCCGGATACCATTACATTAAGCCTTAGCGACTCATTAGGTGTAAACTTAGTTGAGTCCACGCTTTCTGGTAAGCCTCCCATTTACTCTTTGGTGGTGGATCTGCTATCAAAAATCTCCTTCACTCATCATTTTGTTTGTTTGGACACTTTGAGTCAATCATTATATTCATATCTATTGATATGACTGTTTGAACACTTGGTGATTAATTTATGTGACGGTTCACCTATTACATATGTTATTTCACTTCATGTTTTGTATGACGCTTTACAGTGTTATATGCTTATTCCTCACAATTTTAGCGCTACACTTTTTGTGTTCCAATTGAGTCCCTTGGCCTGCTGGGTGAGACTATTTCTTTGGGCGGAGTCAGGTGATCGCGATTCTGTGCCACCTGGATGGCTGTCTGGGAGGACGTGTGTTAAAATGCCCTGGGTTACTAGGCCAGAAGGCTGAGGCCTATTCCGGGAGTACCTGGTTGCTAGGCTGTCTGATGCCTATCCAGAAGTGGGAGAAGCAGGGTTGGGACTTCAGGCTTGGAGTCTAAGTTGCAGAGGTTCAGCCGGACGGGGGACCAAGTTGTTGCTATCGGGAAAGATCATTCCGTTTCAAGGCCAGAGGTAAAGGGAAAGCAGTCACTGCTAAGGGATCATCCTTCCTGTTATCTCAACGACCATGCTGCCTTTATCCTGAGTCCTATCTCCTCGCCAAAGAAGCCAAATCTGTGGGAACCCACCAGGCTGGCTGACATGGTAAAATCCTGGCCGCCCTGACCCCTATCCGCGGTGGAACAACTCGCTCGGTTTCGGGGGCAAGATGGTGCTGGGACACACACAGGGCAGACAGACATGCTGCAGGCTTCTTCCTTTGCTGCTGGCGCTCTGCTACAGGGGTGAGTGTTTTAACACCTGCCCTTTTTACTACACAAATAGACCCCCTGCTGTCCCAGGGCTCCCAACAGCCTGATGAAAGCCGCTAGGACATAGATTCTTCCCCTACTGAGCCTACACTGTCTACTATTATGCTGGCTATACAGGACTGTAAGGCCTCACTCTCCACTCTGATAGCCTCCATACATATGGATTTCTCCCTCCTGAAACAGGATGTTTAGAACCTACGTGATAGAACCAGGGCCACAGAGAAACGCACAAGCTCCTTGGAAGATACTGCACACCCCTTGTCAGTGCGTGGTACTACAAATGAGATAGCTACCCTCCGTGCTAAACTCGATGATTTGGAAAACCGCTCACACAGGAACAATCTGCGTTTTGTGGGGTTTCCTGAACTTGCAGAAGGCTCACACCCTGAAATGTTTCTATATGTCCCAGTTTCTTTTTGCTGTGGATTGTAGTGTATTCCATTTTACCAATCAAGGACATTTAAGGAACTTCTTCCTGGAGTGCGGCTGTCCAAATATCTTCTTTGCTCTTCGCTATAGGCATCGGCAGCACCCGTGGTCTCTAGGAGGAGATTGATTAGCTAAGCATTCCCATCTGTAGCGGTCACTTCCCTCTTTCATACACTATACACAGGGGAAGGTACACTATACACAGGTGGAGGTACACTATACACAGGGGAAGGTACACTATACACAGGTAGAGGTACACTTTACACAGGTGGAGGTACACTATACACAGGTGGAGGTACACTATGCACAGGTGGAGGTACACTATACACAGGGGAAGGTACACTATACACAGGTAGAGGTACACTTTACACAGGTGGAGATACACTATACACAGGTGGAGGTACACTATGCACAGGTGGAGGGACACTATGCACAGGTGGCAGTACACTATGCATGGGTGGAGGTACACTATACACAGGGGAAGGTACACTATACACAGGTGAAGGTACACTATACACAGGTGAAGGTACACTATACACAAGGGAAGGTACACTATACACAGGTGGAGGTACACTATACGTACGTGGAGGTACACTATACATAGGTGGAGGTACACTATACACAGGGGAAGGTACACTATACACAGATGGAGGTACACTATACATAGGGGAAGGTACACTATACACAGGTGGAGGTACACTATGCGTAGGTGGAGGTACACTATACATAGGTGGAGGTACACTATACACAGGTGGAGGTACACTATGCGTAGGTGGAGGTACACTATACACAGGTGGAGGTACACTATACACAGGGGGAGGTACACTTTACACAGGGGGAGGTACACCATACACAGGGGGAGGTACACCATACACAGGTGGAGGTACACTATACATAGGTGAAGGTACACTATACACAGGTGGAGGTACACTATACACAGGTGGGGGTACACTATACACAGGGGGAGGTACACTATACACAGGGGAAGGTACACTATACACAGGTGAAGGTACACTATACATAGGTGAAGGTACACTATACATAGGTGAAGGTACACTATACACAGGTGGAGGTACACTATACACAGGTGGGGGTACACTATACACAGGGGGAGGTACACTATACACAGGGGAAGGTACACTATACACAGGTGGAGGTACACTATACATAGGTGGAGGTACACTATACACAGGTGGAGGTACACTATACACAGGGGGAGGTACACTATACACAGGTGGAGGTACACTATACATAGGTGGAGGTACACTATACATAGGTGGAGGTACACTATACACAGGTGGAGGTACACTTTACACAGGTGGAGGTACACTATACACAGGGGGAGGTACACTATACACAGGGGAAGGTACACTATACACAGGGGAAGGTACACTATACACAGGTGGAGGTACACTATACATAGGTGGAGGTACACTATACACAGGTGGAGGTACACTTTACACAGGTGGAGGTACACTATACATAGGTGGAGGTACACTATACATAGGTGGAGGTACACTATACATAGGTGGAGGTACACTATACATAGGTGGAGGTACACTAGCACCCAGTGCAGAAACCCAAAGCAACCACATCAATGTTCTTTCACTGTTCCTCCATTATACTCAGAGACGTCTTCTATTAGATTGTCAGCCTCTGTGTCCACACTGCCCCTGACTCAGACAGTGCCGGTCACCTGACCCCGTCTGTGATGTATACATTTATATACTGTACATCTTGTTATACCTGTTAATACTTAAAGAAGCAGAAGTTTCCACATCACTACATTAAGGTCCACTCTGTCATGGCAGCCGCACCCCTATCTGTGTTAATAATTCATCGCCATTGATTTAATGGTCCGTCTACTTAGATGTGCTTTACAGAATAACTTAAGAGCTCACAAAAAGGGCTCATTAATACAACACTTTACTGTTCATTTATTTCCTGTATTTATATATTTCCATCATAATATGAGTGCTTTACTAAGTACAGAGAACCAGCACAGTCATGGTCCGACATCTCACAAACACACACTGCAAGGGCAATATAGCCAGATGTCATCCAATCTGGCCATACACTATACAATCTGATTGTACAATTTCATTTAGACTTGCCAAAGCTTTGTAGTACAAGGACAGGCCTAAACAATTAATTGCTTTTGTATCAAATCAAGCAGGCCCCTGCATTACATAGCTGATAACAGATCCAAAGCAGATCATACAATCATATTATTTAGCGTACCGGGGCCTGGATTCACAAAGCACTTACGCCGACGTATCTCCAGATACGCCGACGTAAGTATAAATGTGCGCCGTCGTATCTATGCGCCGACCCACAAACTAACATACGCCTAAAAATAGGCTTCATCCCATTGACGTAACTTTCCTACGCCAGTGTAGAGTGGGCGCATATTTACGCTGGACGCATGTGGCGCTCCCATTGATTTTCGATTCAAATTTGCAAATGAGGGTTATACGGCGATTCACGAACGTACTTGAACCCGGCGCATAATATACGCGGTTTTCGTAAGCCGTACGTCCGGCGTAAAGTTATTCCCCATATATGAGGCGCAACCCATGCAAAGGTATGGACCAGGGAACACAAGCCGTCACATTTTAAGTAGTTTACGCTGTACGTGAATATGGCTGGGCGTAGGTTACATTCACATTGTAGGCAGTGATCCGACGTGATTGTGAGCATGCGCACTGGGATGCGCCCATGACACGACGCCTGCGCAGTTTGTTCTAAGTACTTGTCTGGCACTCGGCCCATCATTTACATGGGGTCACGCCTCATTTGCATGGCTCACACCCACTTCCACCTACGCCGGCTTACGCCTTAGAAATCCAGCGTAGTTTTGAGAGCAAGTGCTTTGTGAATTCTGTGCTTGCCTCTCTGCGCTGCGTCGGCGTATCGTAAAGAAGATACGCTACGTGGCATATATATGCGCCGATGTCTGTGAATCCGGGCCTATCACCTTAAGAGCTTATCTAATGCCTTGGAAATTCTTTTGTACCCTTTTTCTGACTGATACAGTTTAACAATGAGATCCCTCTGATGTTTTGGAAGCTCTCTGCAGACCATGGCTTTTTCTGTAGGATGTGACTAGTCAGGGACAAAGGTGAACTTTATTTGGGGTTAATCAGAGGCACTTTATATGATGGCAGGTGTGTACTGACTCCTATTTAACATGAAAAATAAATGTAGTATCTGTGGGGCATTAGAGTGTAAGCTCCTCTGGTGATGTGACTGGCTCAGGGCTCTCTGTACAGCACTGCGGGATCGGTCCTCAGATAGCAAGCAATTGACCTGCTGCATTTAAAAATGACTTGCTAAGCTTTTGCTAGACTTGTCAGTCTTCACAAGTTTGTTGCACAATTGCAGCAAGTCCGCATTGCATGACTCCAGATCAACTTTCTTTGTAAATGTAACCATGCCCCCATAGGGGATGCTGAATATTTTGGTTCACCTGCCCAACCCGGCATCCATTCCTCAGACAGAACAGTCCATAAGCTTTGTTTTTTTTGTTTTTTTATTGAGGGGATTAAACTTGGATGGGAAAGAAAATATATGGGATGCCCAGAACGAATTAGCGTAACTTGCTTGGGACTACTATATACACTACTGTATATACACTCCAGTCTTCTCTCCAGCACAACTCTTGCTTAAGACCTATTTCCCTTACTCCTCCAGCACTTCACTTGCTGCAGATTCCCGGGCCAGTTAGCACCATATGATTAGGCCTGACACTAACTCAGGCCTCAGTGAATTGCCTTTTGCAGGCAGAGGCCCGGGGACCCTATGGTGTAGAAATAGTTACAGTGCTAACTGTCCTAAACATGGCTACTGATCCAAGTAAACCCTCTTCAGTCCCTGTCAGCCCCCTTGGCTGTAGCTGGCTCTTTTTACTGGCCTTCCCACAGTCCACTCCTCTGTTTCTGCACCCATCCTCCTTCCTCTCCCCCTCCCCCCTCCCCTTCCTCTCTCCCTCCCCCACCCTCCTTTTCTCCTTTCTCTTTCCCCACTTCCCTTTCCTTGTAACAACCCCCACCCTTTCTCTCCCCCTTCCGCTATCCTGTTTTCCTCCTTCTGGTGCTATTCCTCCTCCCTCACCCCCTTCCCCTCTTGTTCCCCCCCCCCCCACGTTTTCCCTCCCGCCTAGTTCTGCTCTTCTTTCCCCTTCCCTTTCCCTCATCCTTCCTCCCAGCTCTCCCTTCCAGTTCTAGTCCCTTCCCCCCACTCATCTCACGCGTAGGTTTACAACCCACTGTGGCGCTTCTGGCTACCCAAATTTTTTTTTATGCATTTACCCTTACGGTATCCTCCCCCACCTCACACACCTCCTCACCCCCTTCCCCTCTCCTCTTTTTTCCTCTGTTTTCCCTCCCCCTCCAGTACTTACCTTGCTCATATCATCTTTATATGATTTCAGGCTTGCTCTATATCTTCTTCCTCTGGGCCCCCATAGGAGTTACCACCCCTGTGGTGGCTTCGAGCATCTGAGTTTGAGTGGACTTCTCGCTCCTAGGTACGAGACACAACCTGCAACCCCATGCATACTATCTTTGTATTTTATTGTTTATACTCAGTGAATCTAACCTCACTGATTTGTTGTTTTATATAATTGTGTCCTCTTTTGTATATTAATGTCCTTTTTATACACCTATTTAGAGATTTTCTCCTGATGAAGCGAACCCTTTCGCGAAACTAGTTGAGATTGAGACTCTCTGCACTGTGACTGCAACACTCACCAACCAAAGATACCCATAATTTGGGAATTGCACCTTTTGGTGATATTGTTTGATGTCACGTGCTGTGTATTTTGATTGAATGTTTTTTTGTGTCTATGTTTTTAGACTTGTTTTTTTGTTATTACAATAATAAATGTTGTACTTCTTTTTGATACCTCTTCCTTCTTTCTTGAATTTATCCTATTTACTGTGTACCGCAATAGTCCTCCCCGCCCCTCCTTATTGTGTTGGGGTTCTCTGAGTCCTCCATCTATTCCAGAATGAAAACAAACAGGCCCAGCTGGTCCTACCTAAATTTTCCTGCTCTATAGAAACATCTCATCTCTAGCACCTACCTAACTAGAGGGTGCTACATAAACAATCTGCAAGTCAGCTGCAAGATTTGCAACTTTACTCTTGCTAGAGACTTGCCACGCAAATTTGCTACAAATTGTAAAAGTGTCAACTATAACTTGTGCTTCAAGTGCTCTGCAAGTGTGCGACTTGCCAGTGAAGATGTGCAATAAGTTAAAAGACTTACAATTCAACACTGCCACAAATTTGTGGCAAGCAATCTTTGCTATCTGGGTCAGAGCTGCAGTATCTCACATAAGTTAGTACACCCCTCACATTTTTGTAAATATTTTATTCCACCTTTTCATGTGACAACACTGAAGAAATGACACTTTGCTACAATGTAAAGTAGTGAGTGTACAGCTTGTATAACAGTGTAAAATTGCTGTCTCTTCAAAATAACTCAACACACAGCCATTAATGTCTAAACCGCTGGCAACAAAAGTGAGTACACCCCTAAGTGAAAATGTCCAAATTGGGCCCAAAGTGGCAATATTTTTTTTGGCCTTCATTATTTTCCAACACTGCCTTAACCCTGTTGGGCATGGAGTTCACCAGAGCTTCATAGGTTTCCACTGGAGTCCTCTTCCACTCCTCCATAATTACATCACAGAGCTGGTGGATGTTAGAGACCTTCCGTTTGAGGATTCCCCACAGATGCTCAATAGGGTTTAGGTCTGGAGACATGCTTGGCCAGTCCATCACCTTTTCCCTCAGCTTCTTTAGCAAGGCAATGGTTGTCTTGGAGGTCATTATCATGTTGGAATACATGCTCTGCTTCAGTATGTCACAGTACATGTTGGCATTCATGGTTCCCTCAATGATCTGTAGCTCCCCAGTGCCGGCAGCACTCATGCAGCCACATACCATGACACTCCCACCACCATGCTTGACTGTAGGCAAGACACACTTGTCTTTGTACTCCTCACCTGGTTGTCCCCACACACACTTGACACCATCTGAACCATATACGTTTATTTTGGTCTAATCAGACCACAGGACATGTTCCAGTAATCCATGTCCTTAGTCTGCTTGTCTTCAGCAAACTGTTTGCAGGCTTTCTTGTGCATCATCTTTGTTGCACAATTGTAGCCTGTGCATCCAAATTCTTTGGTCGACCATGGCGAGGCCTGTTCTGAGTGGAACCTGTCCTGTTAAACTGCTGTATGGTCTTGGCCACCGTGCTGCAGCTCAGTTTCAGGGTCTTGGCAATCTTCTTATAGCCTAGGCCATCTTTATGTAGAGCAACAATTCTTTTCAGAGAGTTCTTTGCCATGAGGTGCCATGTTGAACTTCCAGTGACCAGTATGAGAGAGCAAGAGCGATAACACCAAATTTAACATACCTGCTCCCTATTCACACCTGAGACCTTGTAACACTAACAAGTCACATGACACCGAGGAGGGAAAAGGGTGGTAAAAACAAATGGTTGAGTTGTACCTATATAAACAATTACATGTAGCTGCTCAGGACTGTACAAATGTTGCAAAGCAAAGGAAAAAATGAAACTGCACCTCACATCCAATGGGTGGACCTGCTCCCAAACATGACCCATTTCAATACATAGGGCCATGCCGAAACTGCCCTGTAACAGTATGCACTGCACAAGGTAGCTGGTGAGGAGATGACATATCGCCTTACCATTAGGGATTAGCTTCGCATTCGATACGAACATATGTTCAACTCGAACATTGTCTGTTCGTATGTTCGACGAAATTCTAACAAAATCGGTCGTTCACGCCAAATTCGAGTGACGCAAAACAGCCCATAATTCACTGCGGCATTGCGCGCTGATGATTGGCCAAGCATGCTGTATGTCCCGCATGCTTGGCCAATCACAGCGCGCAAAAAACGAAGAGCCATAATTGGCCAAAGCCTGGGTGACTTTGGCCAATTATGGCCCAGGGCTTTAGCACGCACCCCACACTATATAAGGCCGCCTGCTGGGCGGCCTCGTGTAGTGTCTTCCGGCTTGTTAAAGTGGAGTTCCACACATTTTTTTATGTTTGTCTGTGCTGCATGCCCTAATCTCATAGTGTTCAGAATGGACAATTTTTATTTATTTTGTTGCTTGTAAATACCTTTATTTTGTAGTCCTTCATTACTTCCTCCTCCTTATTAGCCTAGGCTATTAAGTCACAAGGCTATTTGCAAGGGTTTCTGGGATAGGCATCATGTTTCCCAAACCTGACTGAAACCTATTACATTGCTTGTGCAGCACTAAGCATTTGCGAGATATGCAAAGCTGAAATCCAGGAAGTCATACAGTCTGGCTTCATGATGCCCACACTTAAATGGCCACGGTCTATTTCTAGATTATAAACAATCTAAATGCTGTAACAACCTAACAAAACGGACCTTAGTTTACAGACTAACTTTACTAGAATACATCAAGTTTGTGTATTACAGGGGTATTTATATTTAAAAAGTGAAATTGTGGGTGGAACTCCCCTTTAATGAAAGCAGACAGAGAGACAGAAAGATTGTCTTTTTAGATAACTAGATAGAACAGGCAGGCGGGCTAGTCAGTTTAGCTTAATTTACAGTGTGTAGAGAATATATATACATCCCTAGGAGTTGTACATATATTTATACACTGTATAGCTTAGATAGATCAGTTCTTCCTAATTTAACTATTTAACTACTTCCCGACCGCCCACCGTCATATTACTGCGGGACGGTGGCGCGGTCTCGCGGGAGCACGTAGCTCTACGTCCTCTACTTTTCGGGCCACTAGGGGGCGCGCGCGCCGGCGGCGGCCGGCGCGCACGAGCCCCGCACGCCCCCGAGTCCCGCGCGCGTGCCCGGCGGGTACGATAGCCGCCGGGCACCCGCGATTGTTCGTTACAGAGCAGGGAACGGGAGGTATGTGTGTAAACACATACCTTTCGTTCCTGTCAGCGGGGGAAACGCTGATTTTCTGTTCATACAATGTATGAACAGAAGATCAGTGATTTCCCCTAGTGAATCCACCCCCCCCCATACAGTTAGAACACAAATAGGAACACACTTAACCCCTTCCCTGCCCCCTAGTGTTAACCCCTTCACTGCCAATGACATTTTTATAGTAATCCAATGCATTTTTATAGCATTGATCGCTATAAAAATGCCAATGGTCCCAAAAATGTGTCAAAAGTGTCCGATGTGTCCGCCATAATATCGCAGTACCGAAAAAAAAAACGCTGATCGCCGCCATTACTAGTAAAAAAAAAATATTAATAAAAATGCCATAAAACTACCCCCTTTTTTGTAAACGCTATAAATTTTGCGCTAACCAATCAATAAACGCTAATTGCGATTTTTTTTTACGAAAAATATGTAGAAGCATACGTATCGGCCTAAACTGAGGAAAAAAAATGTTTTTTTATATCTTTTTTGGGGATATTTATTATAGCAAAATGTAAAAAATATTGCATTTTTTTCAAAATAGTCGCTCTATTTTTGTTTATAGCGCAAAAAATTAAAACCGCAGAGATGATCAAATACCACCAAAAGAAAGCTCTATTTGTGGGGAAAAATTTTGTTTGGGAGCCACGTCGCACGACCGCGCAATTGTCAGTTAAAGCGATGCAGTGCCGAATCACAAAAAGTGCTCTGGTCTTTGGACAGCAATATGGTCCGGGGGTTAAGTGGTTAAAGACGTTTTCACAGGCAAGCTATAGACACCCAGCAGGTACAATATTTAAAGGATTTATTTTTTATTTTTTTATTTAAGCGTCAACATAATAACTGCTCCTGGAGCAGTGATTTTATTGATGCTTAACTAAAAAAAAAAAAAAAAAAATGAAAAATTCCTTTAAATATTGTACCTGCTGGGTGTCTATAGCTTGCCTGTGAAAACGTTTTTGAGAACCCGAGTCCTGCTCCTGAAAAAATGACCGTTTTTTAAACTTTTTTCCATTGATACATGTTCCCTGGGGCAAGACCCGGGTTCTCAAAGACGTTTTCCAACAATAACTTGAATATTGGTCTTTAAAATTAGCGTTTTTGAATTTGAACGTTCGAGTCCCATAGACTTCAACAATGGGGTTCTAAATATTCGCGCGAACGGTCGGTCTGTTCGACGGTTCTGGTGCAAACCGAACTTGAGGGTGTTCGGCTCACCCCTACTTATCATTACACAACAAGGCCAGCTAAATAACACACTACTAGATATACCATGGCCTAAGTACATTCACAGGCATCATCCAGAGGTGAGCTCCTTCTCATCACGTCAGGTCCACCATACACCACTAGAGGGCAACCAAGTCTTACATATGAGCTCCCAATTCAATGGGAATTGTAACGCCACTTCTTGACATACGCTGAATGCTCAGAGCACAGTATGAAAACCCAGAATGCCAGAGCTGCCAACAAGCCAAGGGAGGCAAAACTCTTCTCTTAGGTGAGATTTACACTAGCGGCACTGCTTGATTCACATCTGAAAAGTGATACACAGTGGGTTGCTTTTCAGAAGCATTTCACAGATGGGTGAGAAAGCTATGGGGTTGATTTACTAACACTGAAGAGTGCAAAATCTGGTGCAGCTTTGAGTGGAAACCAATCAGCTTCTAACTTCAGCTTGTTCAATTAAGCGTTGACACAAAAAAAAAAAAAAACACGGATTGGCTTCTAGGCAGAGCTGCACCAAATTTTGCACTCTCCAGTTTTAACCCTGTAAATGCTGTACCCCTTACTGCAACGTTATGTGGCAAATGTAGTTGTAGCGAAGCCAGATTTACTTGAATGAGTCGTGTTCAGCGGTGGTGCTGCTTGCAGGAGTTGATGCAGGGGAAGTGACTGGGAATGTAAGAGTCTATCAGTTCTTCAAAGCTCAATTCATTCAACAATTCTGTAACTATGATGGCAAAGTGATCTGTTCTGTGGGCATCCCATATCCCCTTTCCCCAACCAAGTTATATCCCCCAAATAGACAAAAAAACAAAACAAAGCAAATTACTGTTCATTGTCTCTGACAGTGGCGGTGCGTAGTGGGCGCAGGAGCGCCGCCCCCTCTCTCTCCTGCATCGTCACCCAACAATACATAGATTCACACATTGCATAAACCACTATTCAGGTGTCCGGCCACCTGGTGAGCGCCGGCCATCAGAATAACAACGGTGGGTGTGTTTCGGAAGTGCCTGCGGCTCTGATAGGCTTCCCGATTACAGCCTGTGGGCTCTTATCGGCGTGGATCGGTCCTCCGGGGCAGTTACTGCGGAGGTGGAGACCCCATGGTCGGAGCCCCTCTCTTCAGATGGAATCGAGGAACCAGAAGTCCTAGATGTGGATGTCGCTACCCTCACCTTGACTACCTCGCCCCCCAGTTTGATGAAGGTAGGCCCGCTGAACGAGGGGGGACGCGATGACCTTGCAGGCCGCGCGACCAGTGCGCAGGACGAAGCCATTCCTTGGGCCATTTCAGTTGTGGCGACTTCCATCCAATGTGTTGTTGCCGGGGGAAAGCCTCCCCAGCCGATCGACTGGGGTCAGTGGAGGAAGTCCCATCGGCCCGATACGGACACTTCCCCAACCAGGGCCCTAAACTACCTCCCCGCTGGAGCGGAAGACTCATCCGACCCTGAGTTCTGGTCAAGGGGTCTCAGACGGATGGAGGCGACCTGCCCGACCACCTTTTCGAGCCACGGTTCCCCAAGCAACAGGGCTTTGGGGGATTCCGGGTCCCTGGAACCCGGAAAAAGAAAAAGAAGCGTCCTGGTCGGAGTGCATCCTGTGGACCCGGCGCTGCAGATCTACTTTGAGGAGCTGGTGAGTCTGTGTTGTTAGGTTTGTCCTTTGTCCTTGACTCATCGCTCCTCCAGCCCAGGACATGCCGTCCTCCATGGGCACCTGATGTTTGTGTTGCCTGACATAGGCACTCACCCGAAGGGAAGTTACGGATGTCCCACTCTGTTTGAACTTTTTTTTTTCCTCCCGGTTTCCCTTTTTTCCCCCTGCTCTTCCAGATGCACATAAATTCTTGTGTGACAAACTCTTGGGAAGGGTGGGTTCAGTCAGTTAGAGTGGGACTTTGCCAACTTCTTGATTGCAGCATTGGAAGATTCAGCAAGGAAAATAACTATTTTCCCTTTTTTTTCCTCTCACTTCCCTTTGCTGCTACTTCTTCACTTCTGGATTTTAACTGCCGCAGTACCAGCGCACTGACCGTTAGGGGCAGTGTTCTGCGCCATTACTTTGCAGGACAGAAATGTTAAGTCATATACTTTTGCAACAGAGTGATTCTTCCATAGCACTTACCTTTAGGACTCCTCGGGAGGAAGGGACATTTTGCATTCAGGCTTGAGCGTGCAGTTTCAATTCCGACCCTGGAGGTTGTATATAGCTAAGCAAAGTTATATTGGTATCTCAGAATGTATATTGTACAGTTGTATGCTTTTCATTTTTTTCTCCTATATACATGTTTGTTTTTTTTTTGGACCCACCTGTTGTCAACACTGCGGAGAATGGGCAGTTAGATAGCGGGGCTGTGTATGTTTGTGTGTCATGTATATAAATATTACTGTAATGCAATGTTCATAAGTATTTTCTTTTCTCCTCTCTTCTTTCCTTCTTTTCTGTCTACTTACAGTATCAGGCCAGCATTCGAACCAGGGGTGTGTTCTTACCCCTCGGCGGCAGCTGGCGATAGAGGGGTTCTGGCAGACTCGTTTTCCTCAGCGGCCAATCAGAGGGGTTGGTTCCCTCCAGTTGCGGCTGGTGCTCAAAATTTTTGGGGGGCGCAAAGGAAAAAAATTGCAGTCTCACTGTGCCAAAACGCAGCCACTGTGCCATCAATTTGCACCACTGTGCCATGCCATCAAATGCAGCCACTGTGCCATCAATTGTCACCACTGTGCCATGCCATTAAACCAACCACTGTGCCATCAATTGTCACCACGGTGCCATGCCATTATACCAGCCACTGTGCCATCAATTGTCACCACGGTGCCATGCCATTATACCAGCCACTGTGCCATCAATTGTCACCACGGTGCCATGCCATTAAACCAGCCACTGTGCCATCAATTGTCACCACGGTGCCATGCCATTAAACCAGCCACTGTGCCATCAATTGTCACCACTGTTCCATGCCAATAAACCAGCTACTGTGCCATCAATTGTCACCACGGTGCCATGCCATTATACCAGCCACTGTGCCATCAATTGTCACCACTGTGCCATGCCATTAAACCAGCCACTGTGCCATCAATTGTCACCACTGTTCCATGCCAATAAACCAGCCACTGTGCCATCAATTGTCACCACTGTGCCATGCCATTAAACCAGCCACTGTGCCATCAATTGTCACCACTGTGCCCTTTAATGGTCCCCACTGTGCCCTGTAAATTGCGCTCTCCCCGCCCGGCACTTACCTTTACTGGAGTCAGGCATCCACGTCCCACGATGTCTTCTCCCGCCCTCGATGACTGACAGGCGTCTCAGCCAATCAGGTTACCAGTAGCCAGAACCGGCCAACCTGATTGGCTGAGACGCATGTCATCTTATCCAAGGGGCGTACAGTTTGTGCGCTCCGAGAATAAGCTTCCGGGACCCGAGGGCTGTACTGGGAAAGCCTATCAGAGCTGTTGGCTCTGATAGACATTTCCGTACAGCCAACCAGCTGGCGTTATTCAGATGGCCGGATATGAGCGACGACCATCTGAATAACAAAGGCAGCGGCGATAATAACATAGATTCGTGCAATGCATGAATCTATGTTATTAGACTCAGTGGTGGTGAGAGCCAGAGGGGGCGGCGCTAGGGCATGCTGGGGGAGGCTATATCTGGGCCAGCCGCCTTGGCCCCGGGCCGTCTTTTTTTTCTTTTTTGTGGGGTCCAAGTTCCAGGTGCGGCATCCACCTTCAGGGTGCACGCATCCATGGACCCCGCAGCCGTGGCCTACCTGAAGTTGCGCACCATGCGGAGCTTCACCCTGAGATAGAGAGGGATCCCAGTAGCTTCTGGGTCCCAAACCTTTCCTGAAAGGATCCCAAGCTGGGAGCTGTACGGTGGGGGATCGGCTTGAGGAGAACCCGGAGGCAGATGATCCAATAGGGCTTGAACGAACCATCGGGGATCTGGTGACCGGGAGATTGACAGGTACACTTTAACTGTCAACCGGTGACCCGGACTGAATTCATTGGGAGGACTCGCTCATTCCGGATCACGCTCATTGAAGTACTAGGCCTGTGGCAGAGGCCCGAACCAGGCCTGTGGCAGAGGTCTGGTCCTCCCAGCATTTGAAAGTGACGCCTCGGCTGCCAGGCCTGTGGCAGAGGTCTGTCCGGGGGCACTTTACCCACTCTGACTAGAGTGGCGACGAACTGAGCTCATCATTGCTGAGAGCAGGATTGCTCTCTCTTCTTTTTTTTTTTTTTAAAACATTTTATTAAAGATTTCACATTACAGAGTCAATACATTCAGGGTCTCCGGAACATAGAACATACGTATCCAGCATTCAAGTATGATACATCACATCGACAGCCTTGGATGCAGTATAGGCAACAGGCATAAAACATAGTGAAAACGAGAACATGTAAGCAGAATGTCTCCTGAGCGCGTGGAATGATTACACAATAGAGCGAAAAACCTTCATAACTCGGGTAAACGTGTACCGGGTATAAGTAACAAATCTCAAGACTGAGGGAGCCAACAGTCTTCGTCTGAAATGCTTTCCCCACCGGGACAACCCAGGTGAGAGCTCTACTACGAGCGGGGGAAATTTACAAGGCGTTAGCGGGATGATCATATACCAGAGGGTCCACAAAATATTTCTCGGCCTTCCCGCCCTATGTAGGGTTCCTCATGGCAGCCAAACTACATAGGGATGGAAAGGCAAGGCAAACGACCCAAGGATGGAGTTCTTGCCGCGGCATCAGGCCGCGTCGCAGGCTAAATCGAAGGTTACCGCTATTAGTCAACTACAACAACTTGAGTACGAGCGGCCCCCTTACTGGGCATTGTCAAGAGGGAGGGTAAGGCTCCATTCACATCTAGGCGTACGCTGTAGCGGCGTATTGCGGCGACAAATCAATAGGCGTTTTGTCCCCGCGATTTGCGGCGACAAAACGCCTATTGATTTTTTGCAGAAGAGGTGGATTAACATTGCCGGCTATGCCCGTACGCCCGATACGCCTGAAAAAAAGGGTCCGGGACTTGTTTGAGCTCCAGGCGTATGGGCGTTTGGGCGTTCGGCGTGGAGATGTGAACCATCTCCATAGCCGACAATGTTAATTCGCCCCTCCAGCGTATCTAGGGCTGCTTCAGCGTCGGGCGTAAGGCGACAAAACGCCTAGATGTGAATGGAGCCTAAGGGTGGGGGGAACGGGGACACACAGGTGAAATCGGAAGTGTCGGGAGCGGGCAACTAGAGTACCTTAAACGTCACCGTCAGTATCCACGGCCGGAGTGTCAGGGCCAGCAGATCCCAGGGATTCCCTATAGTGTGTCCAACAGGCCCAGGTGGTCCTGAATTTGTCATGCGTATCTTTCGACTGGTGGATTATTCTTTCCATGTCCTCTATTTTATTTACTCTTTTAACCCATTCAGCTACAGTAGGGGGAGTGGTGGTCTTCCAGTGTAGGGGGATGCATTGGGTGGCTGCATTGATGAGGTGTAAGGTAAGGGATTTGTAGTATGACTTCCTAGGGAGTGAGGTGTGGTGTAGGAGGTACTGGGCCGGGGTGAAGTCAGGGGTGTAGGTGGTGATCCGTGAGATGAGATCATGCACCCTCGCCCTAAAAGGTTAAATCAAAGAGCAGTCCCACCACACGTGCAGGAGAGAGCCGACTGCCGCGTTGCATCTCCAGCACGTGGGGGGGATGCTAGGGAAAATTTCATGTAGCCTTTCGGGCACCCGGTACCACCTCGAGTACAACTTGAATCTGTTCTCCTGAGCGGAAACATTAATGGATCCCTTGTGGGTGTGTTCCCAGATTTGCACCCAATCTACAGGGGAGAGGGAAAGTGACAAATCCGACTCCCACACACGATGGATCTTGTCATTTGGAACCGCCTTGGTCAGAAGAAGTGAGTGGAGTATTGCGATCAGATGAGTCTGAGGGCCCGAGTCATTGCACAAAATCTCGAAGGGGGTGAGGTCCCTATACCAACTGGAGAGTACCGGGGTAGTCTGAAAAAAGTGCCTGATCTGTAGAAATTTGAAGAAGGGTACGTGCAGGTTCGGGAATTTAGAGGACATCTCAGCATGGGATAACAGGGTACCCGCCTTGAAAAATTGGCTTGCCCTAACGGGCTTGTCATCAGAGGATGCAGACCCACACAGTGTAGCTATGTCAGGGGGGAAATATGGATTTTGGGTGAGGGGTGTCATAGGCCCCGGGGAAGGGACTAAGTCTAAATCACGGCAGGCAACTCTGAAAGTTGGAAGAGTGGGGCCAATTAAGGGGTGTTCCGTACACGTCTTTGGAACCGAGTTGACACTGATCCAGGGGGTGTGCGCTATCGGAAATTTGACAAAAGAATTTTCAATGTCGACCCAATCTTTGTTACATCTGTGTCTGTGCCAATCAACAATCCTAGTAAGCTGGCAGGCCTTATGGTATATGGAGAGGTCCGGTAGTCCCATTCCACCCTTCAGCTTTGGGAGAACCAGTATGTTCCAACTCAGCCGAGGGGGGTGACCCGCCCATAGGAATGACCTGCAAATGCTCTTGAGGGATGTAAAATATGCTGGAGGGAGCTTTATCGGGACGGCTTGTATCAGGTATAATAGCCTGGGTAAAATGTTCATTTTTAAAATCGCCGCCCTGCCAAACCACGAGAAACGTCCTTTGTGCCAGGCATTTAGGTCATCTCGAATGGTCTGGAGCGCGGGCAGAAAATTGTGCGCATATAGGTCATTGAGCATCGAAGGGAGTTTGATACCCAGATACGAGTCCGCCTTAGATTCCCAACGAAAGGGAAAATTCTGTTGACATAAAGACACCGTAGAGCTGGGGAGGGACACGTTCAGCGCAGTCGACTTATGGAAATTGATTTTTAGGTTGGACAGCCGGTTAAAGAGACCAAAATCCTTCAGGAGATTGGGTATAGTAGTAATTGGGTCCCTTAGGAATAATAAAACGTCGTCCGCGTACGCCGCAACTTTGCATAATTTCCGGTTAATGGTGACGCCCTTTATGTCTGAGTTGTCACGCAGCCTACGAAGGAAGGGTTCCAGGGTAAGTACGAAGATGATGGGGGAAAGCGGGCAACCCTGTCTGGTACCATTGGCAATGGAGAAGGCGTCCGACAGTCGACCATTCACCCTGATCCGCGCGGTGGGGGCGGAGTACAGCGCCAGAACCATTTGAATGAGGCGACTCGGGAGGCCAAGCTTGAGTAGAGCCGTGGACATATAGTCCCAAGCCACCCTGTCGAACGCCTTCTCCGCGTCCAACGATAGGAAAAATCCCTTAGTGTTTGATGTCGTCAGCCAATGGTGTATGTTGATGGCCTTTATGGTGTTGTCCCGAGCTTCCCTGCCCGGGAAAAATCCAACCTGATCGGATGATACAAATTTGGGAAGGAAAGGTAGCAGTCTGTTAGCTATAATTTTAGCGTAAAGCTTAACGTCGACGTTCAGCAGGGAGATGGGGCGGTAGTTAGAAACTAGATTAGTGTCCTTACCCGGTTTAGGGATCAACGTTATGTGGGCTTCCAGGAGATCTCGGTCCGGGTTGGGCGTAGAGGGGAGAGCGTTAAAGGCATTTATGAATCTAGGAAGCAGTGTGGAGGTGAAGGCCTTATAATAGCCGGCCGGTAGGCCGTCCGGGCCTGGGCTCTTCCCTGTTTTCAGCTGTTTTAGGGCAAGTAAGAGCTCATCTGATGTAATTGCTGAACCTAAGTGCGATAATTCATCTGGGGGGACTGGGGATTGGCCATATTTGGTGAGGAATTCCTCTAGGGCTGTCTGGCGATCCTGGGGGGTTACAAGACCCGTTGGTTTGGGCAAGTTATATAAATTTGAGAAATAATTTACAAACTCTCGGGCAATGCGGTCAGTTCTGGTGATGGGTGTCCCCGACGGAGGAGTAATGGAATGGATATTGTAACTAGCTTTTTTCTTTTGCAGGGCCGACGCCAACAGCTTCCCAGCTTTATTTCCGAACTCATAGAATAATTTGTGAGTAAAGGCAAAATTACGTTTTAAGGTTACTTGGAGAACCTCCAGCAGTTCTTCCCTAGCTTTCAAGAGGGCGGAGTACGTTTGGGTGGCCAAAGTAAGTTTGTGGGCACTCTCAAGCCGTTTAATCTGGTCGGACAGTTCAGATAGCCTAGCCTTTCTTAGTTTATTACGTTTGGCTGTTAATGAGATTAGTTCACCCCGGATGACACATTTGTGGGCCGCCCAGAGGGTGACTGGGGAGGTAACATCGGCATCGTTTTCGGCAAAATATTGGGAAAGACGATCCGAGAGCATTCGGAAGTTTTCCGGGTCAAGCAGGAGAGAATCGTCCATTCTCCAGATCGGGGACTTGGTGCAATGATCGGGAAGAACCAGGGACATGGTAATGGGGTGGTGGTCGGACAGTGTCATAGGTTCTATCGTTGCCCCTGAGAGGAAGGTAAGGTCAGATTGCGAGAGGAAGAAGTAATCTATCCTGGAATATTTGTTGTGTAAGGGAGAAAAAAAGGTGTAGTCTTTCACCTTCGGGTTGAGTGTGCGCCATGCGTCGTGCAGAGTAAGTGTACTGAGTTGGGTTTTAATGGCGCGTAATGCACTATAAGAAGCATGACGATCCATTGGACGTGTCTACTGAGGGCGAAAGGGGGACATTGAAGTCCCCTCCTACTATCAATGTTCCAAGTTTAAAGGCGGTCAATTGATAGAGCGTATCTCGAAAAAAGGAAACCTGGCGCGAGTTGGGAGCATAAACATTCGCAATCGTGAACGATCTGCCGTGACAAAGATAAATCTGCCTAACCTGTCTTTTTGCACATCGGAGACCTGGAATGGGCAGTGTTTTGAAAATAGAATAGATACCCCTTTTGATTTTGCTTCATCGTTAGAGGCATGGTGGACAGTGGGGAAATAGCTATCATGTAGCTTGGGAATAGAGTCAGTGCGAAAGTGAGTCTCTTGAAGGAGTACAATATGGGGCTTGTCTCTACGGAGCGTGTACAGAAGACGTGAACGTTTTTCTGGGGTATTCAGGCCGCGGGCGTTAAGAGAGAGGAGTTTAAGCTCTGTGCGACCCGTAGTTCGGTGGGGAGAAGACATGGTAGGAGATGGCCCGTCAGTCATGGTCGAGGGAGCAAAGAGGGATGGGGAGGAGGAGGTGGGGCGGGATGGGTCACAGGACGGGGTGGATGACAGGGGGGGGCCCAGTAAATATGCAAAGGCAAAACAGTAGCACAAAACTACCTATAGAAAGAACACCGATTAGGTAGCGGGACTATGTCCACTTACCTAAGTATTTACAAATCGGAAAAATACGGAGCCCACGGGGCACCCGCGCTCAGACAGTGCGCAACCACCACCGTGAGCAGCCGTGTGGGGGTTGGACAGGGCCCTGCCCAAGAGCAAACACACTAAAAGATATAAACTTATACTGATGAGCCACCTCGGAACAAACCTCACGGGTCAAAGTTGAAGTAACCTGGAGAGGTATGGCCTCAGGATATGTCAAGGGTGGGGGGCAGCCACCTTGAAATGAGGCCCCTGCACCGGTGGAGCTGACTGCCACAATGTGCCACCAATACCATCAGCTCCACCAGACAGCAGATAGCCTTGGCATTATACCAGCTTGGGGAAGAAGACGTGTTCCGTCCGACCCGTTGTACCGGAGCCTGGAGCGCCGGGGGTTTAAAGAGATACCCTGCATACGAGCCAAAATAGCGTGCGGTGATCCCCTACAGCTAAATCACAACATCGTTATAACCTTTGAGCAATGCAACCCCCATCTCACTTACAGTAGTCCATAGGTCTACACCCCGGGCCCGGGGTGTATAAACAGCATGAGATGGGGGGTGCAGGGCCCCATGCACAGACAGGACATACATCTTACCTAGGCACACTCTGACCTGTATGGGTGTGACCCAACAATCAAATATATAACAAAAATAAAAAAACAAAAGTTAACAAGCACACATGCTCGAGGATTCGTTTAAAAGCCTGAATTTCCACTTTGTCCCGTCAGGCCATAGTTGACCAGGCAGATGAGCAGTCAGAGAACCCCGTCTCCCGGATTGAAATAGTCAGCGAGGCAGTAGCGGCAGCAGGTGTGAGGCTGAGTAGACCGGGACAAATACACAATCCGACTCCTCTTCGGCTGCCGGACGTCATGACGTGAGGACTTCTTCCTATCTGGCGCACGTGACTTCCAGCCGCGTGGTATCTCGGGAGTTGTAGTAAAAACAGATTAAGCTATGGCACTTTGCCGGAAGAGAAGCCGGGGACTGTAGATGTGCCGCCAAAGCCTAAACAGACACAGTCAGGTCTTCACATCGAGAGGTATTGAGTCCTCAAAACAGAAACGGATCAGAACCTGATTGGGTTGCAAATAAAACTAGTAAAAAGGAAAGTTCAAAAAGGCTTCATGAAACATAACATTGAACCACCACACGCCCAGCAGGAGGTAACTGCATTACTAGAGCCGTCAGTAGTCCCTGCGGGCTCTCCTAGCCCCGGGGGGAGCTGGAGAATCACGGTCTCCTCGCGGGGTGTTGACACTGGGGGGGTTCCTGGTCCCTGACGGCGACCGCCTCCGGCGGGTTCTGGTGGTTTGGGTCTCCATCCGTTCTTCCGGCGATTTCCCCCATCTGCCTACTGATCGGCGGTAAACAGCATACCACTCGGGGACCGATACCAGAGGCAATCCCAGAGTCTCACAAAAGTGTGGCAGGTCCTCCGGCACCTTGAGGGAGGCAGTGCGTCCCAGGTGAGATGCTGTAAGGCAGAATGTAAAATTCCACTTGTATCGAATGTCCCTGGAGCGGAGCACATCCAGAAGCGGTTTGAGGTCCCTGCGGTGTTGGAGAGTGATGCCCGATAGATCCTGGAAGATTTGAACAGGGGTGCCATCATGTGAGAGACGTTTTCCCCGTGCCTGCAGCAGAATCTCCTCTTTCAGAGTAAAGTCCACCAGGCAGCACACAATGTCCCTTGGCGGATCCGTATCTCTACCGCGGGGACGCAGGGCGCGGTGTATCCATTCTAATGCGATGGACTTGGTAGGAGGTCTGCCGAGCACGGAATTGAAGAGGCTCACCACTGCCTGAGGCATCCGCTCTCCTTCAATACCCTCAGGCATACCCCGCACACGAAGGTTATGGCGTCGGCTGCGGTTCTTCAGGTCCTCCAGGTGGCGATTCACCTCACGGAGCTGCAAGGTATGTTCATCAATTTTTTTAGTGGACCTCTGGAGAACCCGGTCATGATCGTCTAGGACCCTCTCTGTAATCGAGACACGATCGTTCAGTGCGCGGACGTCAATCCTTAACTCCGCTATGGCGGCTGACAAGGTGTCTTTAATGTCCGTCGCCACAGCCCTGAGGTCCTGGAGGCTTATGTGTTGTTGAGAAGAGGGTTGTGCACCGTCCCGTTGACCCCCAGAGGGCTCGGGGGGGGGGCGGTGTGAGTTGTCGTTAAGATTATCGCTGGCTGCACAGCGAATTGTGCCTGATGGTGTCCCTGAGAGGATCCCTGGCGGGAAGCCGCCATGTTATTCCTGCCTGTACGGAACATCTCAGGGATATGTTGGCCCATGGTGTCGTTCTGTTCCCTCGGTGATCGGGAACGTGAGGCCGATGACTGTCTGGAAGCAGTACCCATCTTTAGGATAAGAGTGAGGGTCCGGTATCTCCGCTAATTGTTAGATTTGGTTCGAGGTGGCAGGAGCACAGAGCTCAGGCGTCCATCTCCCAGCAAGGTCCGGCCACGCCCCTCGCTCTCTCTTCTTCATATCCAAGGCCTGATACTCAAGTTCTCTCTCTGCTCATCAACCTTTCCTGTCCTGTTTAAAAAGGGTTTAAAAAGCTGTGGTGCCCCATTGATTTCAATGGGCAGGAGCGGTATACACCTTCACCGTTCCAAAGATGCAGCTAGCAGGACTTTTTTTAACGTCATGCTAGTGCACCGCTCTAGTGTGAAAGCTCTCGGGGCTTTCACACCAGAGACACAGCAGTGGCTGTTTCAGATCGTTTTGCAGGCGCTATTTTTAGCGTTATAGCGCCTACAAACCGCTCCAGTGTGAAAGGGGTCTGACTGACTGACACATACTAATAAAAAAAATAATATTCTACCCAAAATACTCTGCCGTGACCTCTGATCCGGACCTTGACCTTTTCACCCTGACCTTGACCCTAATACTAACCCTGGCAAACCTTGATCTTGTTATTTTGTTTCTTTACTTTTTATTCTTAATTTTTCATTTCTGATTTATTTATTTTTTTTACACTTTTTTTATTTACAGCTTCATTTCCTGCAAGGAGTGGAATATTGAGCCGAATGAGAGGTAGATTTGGGGGCGGGGTCACCCAGTTACGTCACCGGCTAGCCCCTGCCCCCATGTTTACCTGTCATTCGGCTGTGACCCTGGACGGTACAGCATTTTTTCCTTGTGGGGGGGACAAGGTGCTTTAAGGGGGGGCATCCCAAAGCACCCCCCCCCCATCTGGAGGGCATATGGTTTGGAGGGAGTGGGAACCTTTGCTTGCTCCCCCCCCCTTTCATGACCTGCTGGGCTGCATTCTTGTCTAAGGGTCTGTTTTTTGGGGGGGCCCATGGCTTTTTTTTTTTTTATTTGGACATGTGGTTTCCCTTAAAACCCACACCAGACCTGAAGGGCCTGATATGGATTGGGGAGGGACCCCCACACTGCTTTTTCATAATTTGTAATTAGCGGCAATTCTTTTGTTTACATTCAGCTGTCAGCAGGGAAACCCACTGACAGCCGATGAGTCGTCGGTTGTTAAGGACGCGGCAACCTGCTTCCCGGGCCGCTTCTTAACAACCAGCTATTCTTCACATAGAATGCGGATCAATCGATCATTTTCAAACAGCCCAAATTTTCAGAAAAATTTTAATTTCTTAGAAAATGAATAAACAAAACAAATCTAAACAACTCAACAAAACAAAATTAGTAAAAAAAATGAATCTATCCGAAATGAAACTAAAAAATGTTGTGTCCTTTCTGCACATAAAGCTGCATCAGTAAAAGGATTAAAGTGTATCTACAACCAAAAATTGCTGATATAATTCACCTTTTTACTTTAAGGAGCAGACACCATTATTAATACAGTTTTGTTTGTTATTCTCGGGGCTATGATCCTGGTGTACCCCCGTGTTGTCAGTGTCTGCACTGTGTGATGTACAGTATGCCGTGTTGTCAGTGTCTGCACTGTGTGATGTGATGCACATTATGCCGTGTTGTCGGTGTCTGCACTGTGTGATGTACATTATGCCGTGTTGTCAGTGTCTGCACTGTGTGATGTGATGTACATTATGCTGTGTTGTCGGTGTCTGCACTGTGTGGTGTGATGCACATTATGTTGTGTTGTCGGTGTCTGCACTGTGTGATGTGATGCACATTATGCCGTGTTGTCAGTGTCTGCACTGTGTGATGTGATGTGATGTACAGTATGGCGTGTGGTGGGTATATAGACGATGTTCAGAAATGGGGTCCCTCCCGTCCTCCCTGCCAGGGAGAGAAGAAGGGAAAGTTCTGCCCCTCCAGGATTTCTCTACTATGTAATTACAGCTCTATTCACAGGGTCAGACTTTCAGTTTTGTTTGTTATTCTCGGGGCTATGATCCTGGTGTACCCCCGTGTTGTCAGTGTCTGCACTGTGTGATGTACAGTATGCCGTGTTGTCAGTGTCTGCACTGTGTGATGTGATGCACATTATGCCGTGTTGTCAGTGTCTGCACTGTGTGATGTGATGTACATTATGCCGTGTTGTCGGTGTCTGCACTGTATGGTGTGATGCACATTATGCCGTGTTGTCAGTGTCTGCACTGTGTGATGTGATGCACATTATGCCGTGTTGTCAGTGTCTGCACTGTGTGATGTGATGTACATTATGCCGTGTTGTCTGTTTCTGCACTGTGTGATGCACATTATGCTGTGTTGTCAGTGTCTGCACTGTGTGATGTACAGTATGCCGTGTTGTCAGTGTCTGCACTGTGTGGTGTGATGCACATTATGCCGTGTTGTCAGTGTCTGCACTGTGTGATGTGATGTACATTATGCCGTGTTGTCAGTGTCTGCACTGTGTGATGTGATGTACATTATGCCGTGTTGTCAGTGTCTGCACTGTGTGGTGTGATGCACATTATGCCGTGTTGTCAGTGTCTGCACTGTGTGGTGTGATGTACATTATGTCGTGTTGTCGGTGTCTGCACTGTGTGATGTGATGTACATTATGCCTTGTTGTCGGTGTCTGCACTGTGTGATGTGATGTACATTATGCCTTGTTGTCAGTGTCTGCACTGTGTGATGTGATGTACATTATGCCGTGTTGTCAGTGTCTGCACTGTGTGGTGTGATGCACATTATGCCGTGTTGTCAGTGTCTGCACTGTGTGGTGTGATGCACATTATGCCTTGTTGTCAGTGTCTGCACTGTGTGATGTGATGCACATTATGCCGTGTTGTCAGTGTCTGCACTGTGTGGTGTGATGCACATTATGCCTTGTTGTCGGTGTCTGCACTGTGTGATGTGATGTACATTATGCCGTGTTGTCAGTGTCTGCACTGTGTGGTGTGATGCACATTATGCCGTGTTGTCAGTGTCTGCACTGTGTGGTGTGATGCACATTATGCCTTGTTGTCGGTGTCTGCACTGTGTGATGTGATGTACATTATGCCGTGTTGTCAGTGTCTGCACTGTGTGATGTGATGTACATTATGCCGTGTTGTCAGTGTCTGCACTGTGTGGTGTGATGCACATTATGCCGTGTTGTCAGTGTCTGCACTGTGTGGTGTGATGTACATTATGCTGTGTTGTCGGTGTCTGCACTGTGTGATGTGATGTACAGTACGCCGTGTTGTCAGTGTCTGCACTGTGTGATGTGATGTACATTATGCCGTGTTGTCGGTGTCTGCACTGTGTGATGTGATGTACATTATGCCGTGTTGTCAGTGTCTGCACTGTGTGGTGTGATGTACATTATGCTGTGTTGTCGGTGTCTGCACTGTGTGATGTGATGTACAGTACGCCGTGTTGTCAGTGTCTGCACTGTGTGATGTGATGTACATTATGCCGTGTTGTCGGTGTCTGCACTGTGTGATGTGATGTACATTATGCCGTGTTGTCGGTGTCTGCACTGTATGGTGTGATGCACATTATGTTGTGTTGTCGGTGTCTGCACTGTGTGATGTGATGCACATTATGCCGTGTTGTCAGTGTCTGCACTGTGTGATGTGATGTACATTATGCCGTGTTGTCTGTTTCTGCACTGTGTGATGCACATTATGCTGTGTTGTCAGTGTCTGCACTGTGTGATGTACAGTATGCCGTGTTGTCAGTGTCTGCACTGTGTGGTGTGATGTACATTATGCCGTGTTGTCAGTGTCTGCACTGTGTGATGTACAGTACGCCGTGTTGTCAGTGTCTGCACTGTGTGGTGTGATGCACATTATGCCGTGTTGTCAGTGTCTGCACTGTGTGGTGTGATGTACATTATGCTGTGTTGTCAGTGTCTGCACTGTGTGATGTGATGTACATTATGCCTTGTTGTCGGTGTCTGCACTGTGTGATGTGATGTACATTATGCCGTGTTGTCAGTGTCTGCACTGTGTGATGTGATGTACATTACGCTGTGTTGTCAGTGTCTGCACTGTGTGATGTGATGTACAGTACGCCGTGTTGTCAGTGTCTGCACTGCGTGATGTGATGTACATTACGCCGTGTTGTCAGTGTCTGCACTGTGTGATGTGATGTACATTATGCCGTGTTGTCAGTGTCTGCACTGTGTGGTGTGATGCACATTATGCCTTGTTGTCAGTGTCTGCACTGTGTGATGTGATGTACATTATGCCGTGTTGTCAGTGTCTGCACTGTGTGGTGTGATGCACATTATGCCTTGTTGTCGGTGTCTGCACTGTGTGATGTGATGTACATTATGCCGTGTTGTCAGTGTCTGCACTGTGTGATGTGATGTACATTACGCTGTGTTGTCAGTGTCTGCACTGTGTGATGTGATGTACAGTACGCCGTGTTGTCAGTGTCTGCACTGCGTGATGTGATGTACATTACGCCGTGTTGTCAGTGTCTGCACTGTGTGATGTGATGTACAGTACGCCTTGTTGTCAGTGTCTGCACTGTGTGATGTGATGTACAGTACGCCGTGTTGTCAGTGTCTGCACTGTGTGATGTGATGCACAGTACGCCGTGTTGTCAGTGTCTGCACTGTGTGATGTGATGTACAGTATGGCGTGTGGTGGGTATATAGACGATGTTCAGAAATGGGGTCCCTCCCGTCCTCCCTGCCAGGGAGAGAAGAAGGGAAAGTTCTGCCCCTCCAGGATTTCTCTACTATGTAATTACAGCTCTATTCACAGTGTCAGACTTTCTATTCAGGTTACACCCGGAGCCCCGGGCCCTCCAGTCCCAGGAAACTCTTCATTGTCTGAAAGATGCGGGGAGCCAGGCTGTGGAAATAATAATATAATGTATGTAATGTATGGGGGGGCTTCTATCCCGGGAACACGGCTCCCCCTGACATGGCGGACAGCCGCTCCCATCCTTGGGTAAACATCTCACACGGCCTTTTGTTTTAGGGGAAGAATGGGCCATTTAGTGTCCTCTGTCCTCCTCACAGTTACAATGACTGCAGTTTTCTCCCTCCAGCGAGGTGAATGAGCCCCCTGGGGGTCCCATTGCATTTTCCTTGCTCTGTCAGCTTATCCCACCAGCAGCCTCTAATTAGCTCTAATTTTCTGCAAAATGCTTCATGCTTGGCAGGAGGACTCAGGTGCTTCTACAGGGAGGTCCGGAGGTCTGGGATCACAGCCCCCGACAAAGTGACCGATGGACTGAAAAGTCACCCTGCCACCCACGTCCTGAATCTGGGAAAAATAAAAATACACACAATATATATATATCTTATATCTGGAGAGCGGTGATGTCACTTCTGTATAATATAACTTCTATTTGTCAAGTAATGATGTCATCCTGTATAATATAACTTATGTCTGGAGAATGATTATGTCATTTGTGTATACTATAACTTATATCTGGAGGGCAATGATGTCATAATCTATAATAGAACTTCTTTCTGGAGAGCGGTGATGTCACTCCTCTATAATAAAACATATCTAGAGAGCAGCGATGTCACTCCTGTATTATATAACTTACATCTGCATAACTGTGATCTCATTCCCTATAATATAACACATCTGGAGAGCGGTGATGTCACTCCTGTATAATATAACTTATATCCGGAGAATGGTGATGTCATCCTGTATAATACAACTTTTATCTGGAGAGTTGTGATGTCATCCTGTATAATAAACTTATATCTGGAGAGTTGTGATGTCATCCTGTATAATAAACTTATATCTGGAGAGTTGTAATGTCATCCTTTTACTTTATAATATAACACATCTGGAGAGCGGTGATCTCATCCTGTGTATTATAACTTATATCTGGAGAGCGGTGATGTCATCCTGTGTAATATAACTTATATCTGGAGAGTTGTGATGTCATCCTGTGTATTATAACTTATATCTGGAGAGCGGTGATGTCATCCTGTGTAATATAACTTATATCTGGAGAGTTGTGATGTCATCCTGTGTATTATAACTTATATCTGGAGAGTGGTGATGTCATCCTGTCTATTGTAACTTATATCTGGAGAGTGGTGATGTCATCCTGTGTAATATAACTTATATCTGGAGAGTGGTGATGTCATCCTGTCTATTGTAACTTATATCTGGAGAGCGGTGATGTCATCCTGTCTATTTTAACTTATATCTGGAGAGTGGTGATGTCATCCTGTGTAATATAACTTATATCTGGAGAGTGGTGATGTCATCCTGTCTATTGTAACTTATATCTGGAGAGTGGTGATGTCATCCTGTCTATTGTAACTTATATCTGGAGAGTGGTGATGTCATCCTGTCTATTTTAACTTATATCTGGAGAGTTGTGATGTCACATGGCTTTCAGTGTGGTATGATACATAAAGAACAAAAGGAGAAACGTACCAAGACGCCCACCGCCCTGCAGATCACCTTCCACCCATCCTGAGCACAGTTTATATCCACTACGATTGAATAAATAATCTACTATAAAACAAAATGTATTTGTATTGAGCAGAAAGCCTAGAAAACACAGACTGCAGAAAAGACAATAACAGCTCACTACACATTATACTGTATATATAAACCAAACTAACCATATATATTTATTCCTGTACAGAGAACACTGAGCCTTTCATATCAGTCCCTAAACCAGAGGAGCTTACACTCTAATGTCCCACCACCATCACACACATCATTATTATTATACATTTATATAGAGCGCTGACATATTCTGTAGTGCTGTACAGAGAATTTTGGGCAATTCACATCAGTCTGTGCACCAGAAGAGCTTACACTCTAACGGCAGAAGGTATTTTTTTTATCCTGGCAGATAATAGAAGGAATCATTGAACTCATTTATTTTTATACATTTTTACATTCTTTCTCCATTTTTTACATTTAGTTGTATTGTGTTTTCCTACTCTGAGGTTTGTCGTATTATGTTTGGTGGAGAATCCCCCAGACAGGGGCGGACTGACAACTCATGGGGCCTTGGGCAATAGGAGAATATAGGGCCCCCAGGCAAAGGAGATTATGGGGCCCCCAGGAAATAGGAGATTATGGGGCCCCAGGCAAAGGAGATTATGGGGCCCCCAGGAAATAGGAGATTATGGGGCCCCCCGGCAATAGGAGATTATGGGGCCACACAGTACTGTATACACACACATACAGTATACATACACAGTATACACACACATACAGTATACATACACAGTATATACACATACAGTATACATACACAGTATACACACACATACAGTATACATACACAGTATACACACACACACACATACAGTATACATACACAATATACGCACACATACAGTATACATACACAGTATTCACACACACATACAGTATACATACACAGTATACACACATACAGTATACATACACAGTATATACACACACACACACATACAGTATACATACATAGTATATACACACACACATACAGTATACATACACAGTATATACACACACATACAGTATACATACACAGTATACACACACACATACAGTATACATACACAGTATACACACATACAGTATACATACACAGTATATACACACACACACATACAGTATACATACATAGTATATACACACACATACAGTATACATACACAGTATATACACACACATACAGTATACATACACAGTATACACACACATACAGTATACATACACAGTATACACACACACATACAGTATACATACACAGTATATGCACACACATACAGTATACATACACAGTATACACACATACAGTATACATACACAGTATACACACACACATACAGTATACATACACAGTGTACACACACACATACAGTATACATACACAGTATACACACACATACAGTATACATACACAGTATACACACACATACAGTATACATACACAGTATACACACACACACATACAGTATACACACAGTATACGCACACACATACAGTATACATACACAGTATACGCACACACATACAGTATACATACACAGTATATACACACACATACAGTATACATACACAGTATATACACACACATACAGTATACATACACAGTATACACACACATACAGTATACATACACAGTATACACACACACATACACAGTATATACACACACATACAGTATACATACACAGTATACGCACACACATACAGTATACATACACAGTATACACACACATACAGTATACATACACAGTATACACACACACATACAGTATACATACACAGTATACACACACATACAGTATACATACACAGTATACACATACAGTATACATACACAGTATACACACACATACAGTATACATACACAGTATAGACACACAATATACACACACAGAATAGACATACAGTACACACACACAGTATACACACACACACACTGAAAAGGTACCGGAGAGGCGGGGCAGATATAATCTTCTGATTTTTAGACCCAAAAGATGTCGGTAAGGGACATTTCAGGAACAGATGTAAAAAACATTTTTTTTACATACTTCTCTAGTTTTACTGAGGCTGGCAACCCTGATGGGACCCCCTAGTGACATGGGGCTCGGGCAGTGCCCGAATGGTCAGTTTGCCCCCTGCCCCCAGATTCCAGGCTGGTTTTGGTACACCATTCTGTGGATTTGGTGTTGTCATATCGGGCCAGGTCACTCCTTTGCATTGTGTTTTAGGTGCGTTTTACATGGAATTAATAGATATAGAACATTTATGTTTTGAAGTGAACACATTTTAACACACCGCACCTAAAAAATCTAAAATGTACTGGTGTGAACGGGTCCTTCTCCACCCAGAAGTATTGAAAGAGCAGACATGATGCGGCAATGATGGACTCCCGTATCACCCCCTCCTACCACGAGTAGGGAGCAGGAGAAGAATATCTGGCCATCTAATACAATATAAACGTGTTTGTTGGAGGAGAGTGAGACACGGAAATGTGACCAGATGGTAGGAATTTTTTTTCACATATTGTGTATTTGGGATTTGGATCTGATACAAAATGATTTCTGAGCCTTCAGTTGCTTTGACATCCACTTTAGGGTTTTGCCAAAACTGTAGAGGCTGTTCACTTTGAAACGTGAATGATAGTAAATAAGATGAGCCTGCGTTCACTTTGACCCCCAATCATGAGTAAGGGAAATGCAAAGAACAAGGATTTTGCTGGCAGTTGATCGGATGATTGAAGTGAACACAGCTTCACTTAATTTACTAGCATTCAATGTAAAAAGTAAATGTATTTAATAAGTATAGGTATTTATAATAGAGCCAGCAAGTTTCTCAGTGCTTTACATATCTGCCCTCAAGGAGCTTACATCTAATCAAATCTAATCACCTTAGCTAAACACACAAGCATACATGTAAGCAGGTGCAGTTAGTTAGTTCGCCACTAGGTGGCTCTGTGTCAGAATAGTGTCTGGTTACAGCTGACAGTAGGTTTGATCTACTAAAACTGAAGACTGGAGAGTGCAAAATCTGGTGCAACAGTGCATGTTAGCCAATTAGCTTTTAAAGGGGTTGTAAAGGATTGTTTCTTTTTTCTAAACAGTTTCCTTTAATTACTTGCCTACTGTGCACCTACACCCCTTTCTGCCCAGACAAAATTTTAGCTTCCGGCACTGCGTCGATTTAACTGACAATTGCGCTGTCGTGCGACGTGGCTCCCAAACAAAATTGGCGTCCTTTTTTCCCCACAAATAGAGCTTCTTTTGGTGGTATTTGATCGCCCGTGCGGCTTTTATTTTTTGGGCTATAAACAAAAAAAGAAACGTACATTTAAAAAAAAAACACAATATTTTTTGCTTTTTGCTATAATAAATATCCCATTTAAAAAATAAATATATATATATATCTCAGTTTAGGCCTATACCTATTCTTCTACATATTTTTGGTTAAAAATGTTTTTAAAAAAAAAATCGCAATAACTATATAGTGAATGGTTTGCGCAAAAGTTATATTGCCCACAAAATAGGGGCATAATTATGATTTTTTTTTTTTACTAGGAATTGCGGCGATCTGCGTTTTTTTTTGGGATTGCGACATTATAGCGGACACATCGGACACTTTTGACACATTTTTGGGACATTCACATTTATACAGTGAAAAATGCTATAAATATGCATTGATTACTGTATAAATGTGACTGGCAGGGAAGGGGTTAACCACTAGGAGGGGGGGAAGGGGGTAAATGTGTGTCCTAAGTAGTGTTCTAACTGTAGGGGGAGGGGGGTGACTGGGGGAGGTGACCGATACTGTGTCCCTATGTACAAGGAACACAGAACGGTCTCCTTCTCCCTGACAGGTCGTGGAGCTCTGTGTTTACACACAGAGCTCCACGTCCTTGCTTAGTTACTGGGCAATCGCTGGTCCCCCGCGGCCATCGCGGCCGCCGGGCACGCGCACAGTGTTCCAGTAACGCCCCCCCCTAGCGGCTTTAAATGACAGGACGCCATATGATGTCCTGTCAGAACAATAGAGCATTCCGCCCGCCGTCATTTGACGGCGGGCGGGTGTTAAGTGGTTAAGCTAGTGCATTGGCTGGTTAAGCTAGTGCAAAAACTAACAGCCGCCCCCTCAGCACGGATCGCTCGTACAGCCACGGGGACCGTCGCATGTACTGGGGGGGGGGGGGGTCCGATCGGACCACCGACCCACGTCTAGGCAGCAACGTATATATACGTTGATGTGCTGTCTGTGCCATTCTGCCGACGTAAATGTACATGCGGCAGTCCTTAAGAGGTTAAAGGTTACCATTTTTTTTTTTTGCACAGAGTGGCCCCGATCCTCCTGTTCTGTGGTCCACCCCCCCTCACGGCTACATACGGCTCTACGGATATACCGCAATATAACCTTGGGAGCTCTCTACTGAAGGGTTACCTTGAGGGCATGCTCCCGTGTCATACACTCAGCATCCATAGCTTCTGAGTGTAGACTCGGCCCCCAGGGCCCAGGTGATTGGATTTGATTAACAGCAGCTGGAGCCAATGGCTGCTATCAATCTATCTAATGAAGAGCCGAGAAGCCTTGGAGAGAGCGACGTGGGATCAAACCCACAGAAATTTGTGGCTCATGTAAGTAAAACGGGGGGGGGGGGGGGGCTGGGGGGCCGGACACTGCCAGTTGTTTTTTCATTAGTGGGAAGAAAACTCCTTACACTTGTGGTCATTGGGAAGAATTACCCCTTACAGATAGCTAAAAATATCAGCTGTGCCAGTTATTTGAGAGGTATAAATTGCTCATTA
Source organism: Rana kukunoris (assembly GCA_029574335.1). Lineage (NCBI taxonomy): Eukaryota > Metazoa > Chordata > Amphibia > Anura > Ranidae > Rana > Rana kukunoris. Next base: position 26,700,315 of record CM056056.1, on the reverse strand, counting down.
CTCAAGGACCCCTTGCAACCTCGGGTGCAACCCTAATTGAGAAACCTGGACTAGACCTTCAGATATGACTTTGGGATTATTGCATCTTGTCAGTATGACTCTAGTAGGAGAAAAAGAAACCTCCAAGCATAGAAGATGTCCTCAGATATGGGGCAGTTGGATGGCCACACCAGATCTAGGCTCCCAGTTCCAATGGTGCACCTATTTATAGAGCTAGTAAGTCCAACTGGCTACTGGTTAGCCTTTTTTCCTTGTAGCACTGGGACCTGGGGTGAAAATCCTGGCTAGGACACTATCTGCATTGAATTTGCATGTGCTTGTGTGGGTTTCCTCCAGGCACTCTGGTTTCATGCTGGTTGGATAATTGGCTCCTGTCTAAAGATTGCCATACATTGCTTGAAATTGGTTTCTGCAGGATACCTCCCCAACTTTTTGAGATGGAAACAAGGGACACCTATTAGCAAAAGTATGCAGCCATAGGACACACCCCGTCACACCCTTAAAAATATAATTATACAAAAAAAAAAAAAAAGAGTTAAACCCAAAAGTGCTTTTCCACTACTATTCCTTTATATTGGCTTTGGAAACGTACAAATGCATCAATCTTAGAAAATCGGATGAAAGGTTTAGCATTAGGAAACTCTTTTTTTAAAGGTCAATATTTTGGCAGTCTACGCAAACAGGAGGGCACCAAAGTTCTTGCTATGACTTTATGGGTTTTTAAGACCTCTAATTTAATTCCGACTAGGGATGAGCCCGAACACCCCACTGTGCGGTTTGCACCAGAACCGTCAATGGACCGAACGTTCGCGCAAACTTTTAGAACCCCATTGAAGTCTATTGGCGAACGTTTCGAATTCAAAAGTGCTCATTTTAAAGTCTATATGCAAGTTATTATCGTAAAACGGGTTTGAGAACCCGGGTCTTGCCCCAGGGAACATGTATCAATGGAAAAAAAAAGCAGTATTTTAATGATGATAAATGAAAAAAAAATTCTTTAAATATCGTACCTGCTGGGTATTACTATAAGAAAAAAGTCATTTAAAACTGCTTCCAGCTTTAATGTAATGTCTGGTCCCTGCAATATGGATGAAAATCATTGAGAGTAAGTGCCTGTGCTGTGTTTAATTTTATTTTTTAATGCTGCTGCACTGCACAATATTTAATGGTGCTGCATGTGGATGGTGCCTGCCTGTCAGTATATTAGGAAGAGCGGATCTATCAAACTCAATTACAGTGTATAAATATATATACAACACCTGGGATGCATATATATCCTTTACACACTGTAACTCTAACTGACTAGCCTGCTTGCCTGCTCTATCTAACTCCACAAAAATGACACTCTCTCTCTGTCTCTCTCTGTAAACCACCAACACACTACACAAGGCCGACTTCCAGGCAGCATTATATAGTGTGGGGCGTTGTACTTATCCCCCTAAGCCATAATTGGCCAAAGAATACTGACTAACCTCTTTGGCCAATTATAGCTCACTGTTTTTTGTGCGCTGTGACTGGCCAAGCATGCGGGTCATAGTGCATACTTGGCCAATCATCAGCCAGCAATGCACTGTGATGCCGCAGTCAATTATGGGCCGAGACACGCCACACCGAAATTGGCACCGAACGGCCCAAAACGTTCAAAGTTCGACGACCGATCGAACATACGATGTTCAAGACAAACGTTAGTTTGACTCGAAGACGAAGCTCATCCCTAATTCTGACTAGGGATGCTGGTAGTTTCTCCTCTAATGCTCCTCTGTGGCATAACCCACGTCAATGCGAATTCTACTCTTGGGAAGATGGCCTGTTCTGGGCCAGATATGGGGTTGCGAAATTATATAGAGGGGGTTTATTAACACAATCGGATAATCCGATGTAACATATTTATTGCCAGACAGTTGGTGAGCATGAACAGCCAACATTTGTCTGATTAATTCCGCCAACAATTGTCTGATGGAGCATACACACGGTTGGATTACCCGACACAACACGTCCACCAGACAATTATTGTCGTAAAATTGGATCGTGTGTACGGGCCTTTACAGTCTTTGGCTTATGACAATCTGTCTACTGATAGCAGTCTCCAGATCCCAGAGAGAGGACGTGCGAACCACTCACTGCTGGCTGACATGTTTCGAATGATTACTTACTTCCTCAGAGCCTTTGAAACTCGTCAGCCAGCAGTTTTCTTTTTTGACTGCTAGGATACCTCTATCCTGGAGGGCAGCAAGGCCTGAGATATTATCCACTCCGAACTTTGGATCGCCTGGTCAACACATTTGTGCGCAAGGGTATTTGTTTTGCTACAGTTGGGAGATATGAATTAGAATGTGGTTAAAGTTGGCCCCCTCCTGCCTGACATCTTTTGATTGAAGAAGGCATGCTTAAAATTGTTGGAGGAACAGCGGTTGCATCCAACCTTCAGGCGGCTGTCAGAACACAATAGCTGAGTGGGTGTAGCAGGGATGGAGGAATCTATTTAATTTTTTTTCATTCAGTCTGCAGAACAAACTAAGAAAGTAATAGTGGATGGCCTACAGTAGACTTTACATTGAAAGCTCCTTGAGGTCAGGGACTGATGTGAATGTATAATATGTAAAGTGCTGTATAAACATACAATGCTGTCACTGCGGACATGCCAGGTCACACTTTTTTCCTTTTAGACATTGCTATAAGTATATGTACTAAATAAAGCTAGAAAATACAAAAGTTGGCTGTTTATTTGAACAATTCTTTAACCTTAATTCCAGCTCATATTATTCCGCCATTACTATACTTGAAGCAACACATAACTCCTTTTTAATCTCTTCACCTCACAGAACCTGATTTATTTTCTTTATTTATTTCACCTATTTCAACAAATGTTTATGCTTTGTAAGAACCTAAACCTCCTAACCTATTAAACAGAGAAATCTGATTGTATTTGTGTGCAATGGGGTGGGTTGGAAGCCATGGAGAACAATTTTTGTGAGAAACTAAACCTCATTCTACTATATTCCAATTCAGAGAAATTTGATTGTTAGCACCGTACTATTTTTTTTTGTGTGCAGCAGGGTGGGTGGGAAGCCGAGGGGAAGAATTTTTGTATGTTGTCCTGGTAATGACTGAAAAATCTGTAATAAAAATATCTGATTAAGTGCAGAAATTATAGAAATATATAGTCAGAGACTGCAGACCTGATACAACAGATGGTCAGAGACCACAGAAATGATACAAGAGGTGGTCAGAGACTGCTGATATCATAGAGGAGATGGTCAGAGACTGCAGACATAATACAAGAGATGGTCAGAGTCTGCAGACATTATACAAGAGATGGCCAGAGACCTCAGACATGATACAATAGATAGCCACAGACCTGATACAAGAGATAGCCACAGACCTGATACAAGAGATGGTCAGAGACTGCAGACATGAAACAGGAGATGGTCAGCGTCTACAGATATGATACAAGACATGGTGTCAGATACTACAGACATGATACAAGGGATGGTCAGAGACCACAGACATGATACAAGAGATGGTCAGAGACCGCAGACATGATACAAGAGATGGTAAAAGATTATAGACATAATACAAGATATGGTCAAAAACCAAAGTCATGATACAAGAGATGGTCAGAGAGTGCAGATATGATAGAAATATATGGTCAGAGACTGCAGATATGATACAAGAGATGGTCAGAGACCATAGACATTATACAAGAGATGGTCAGAGACTGCAGACATGATACAAGAGCTGGTCAGAGACTGCAGACTTTATACAAGAGATCATCAGAGACAATAGATGTGATACAACACACGGTCAGAGACTGCAGACATGATAGAAAGAGATGGTCAGAGATTGCAGACATGATAAAAAGAGATGGTCAGAGATTGCAGACATGATACAAGATATGGTCAGAGATCAAAGACATGATACAATTGATGGTCAGAGAGTGCAGACATGATAGAAATATATGGTCAGAGACTGCAGACCTATTACAACAGGTGATCAGAGACTACAGTTTTTCTTTAAATTCACAAATTTGTAAACAAAAGGACAAAAAATTCAAAAAGTTTAGTGACACTTTCCTCTGGCTTTGCGGGGTGAGCTAAAAAATTTACTTGGCTCATTCAAAGCAATTTTCATTACTCCCCCAACCACTGCATTTAACTGAAGGGACCAGGGAGAGAAAGCCCAGTAAAAACATCCAAGGACCAAGGAGAGAAAGCACACTAGCCCAGTATAAAGGACCTAGGAGAGAAAGCCCAGTATAAAGGACCAAGGAGAGAAAGCCAGTATAAACATCCAAGGACCAAGGAGAGAAAGCTCAATATACAGGACCAAGGAGAGAAAGCCCAGAACAGATGTTCAGGGACCAGGGAGAGAAAGCCGAGTACAAACATCCAAGGACCAAGGAGAGAAAGCCCAGTATAAAGGACCAAGGAGAGAAAGCCCAGTATAAAAGACCTAGGAGAGAAAGCCCAGTATAAACATCCAAGGACCAAGAAGAGAAAGCCCAGTATAAGCATTCAAGGACCAGGGAGAGAAAGCTCAATATAAAGGACCAAGGAGAGAAAGCCCAGTACAGATGTCCAGGGACCAGGGAGAGAAAGCCGAGTACAAACATCCAAAGACCAAGGAGAGAAAGCCCAGTATACATGTCCAGGGACCAGGGAGAGAAGGTGAAGTATAAATGTCCAGGGACCAGCGAGAAAAAGCTCATTATAAATATCCAGGGACCAGGGAGTGAAAGCCCAGAATAAACATCCAAGGACCAAGGAAAGAAAGCCCAGTATAAATATTCAGGGACCAGGGAGTGAAAGCCCAGTATAAACATCCAAGGACCAAGGAAAGAAAGCCCAGTATAAATATTCAGGGACCAGGGAGAGAAAGCCCATTATAAACGTCCAAGGAGCGAGGAAAGAAAACAGAGTAAAAATGTCCAAGGACCAAGGAGAGAAAGCCCAGTACAAACGTCCAGGGACCAGAGAGAGAAGGTCCAGTATAAATGTCCAGGGAGAAAAGGCTCAGTTTAAATGTCCAGGGACCAGGGAGGAAAAGCTCAGTATAAATGTCCAAGGTTCAGAGAAACAAAACCCAGCATAAATATCTAGGAACCAGGGAAAAAATGCCTAAAATACTACATCGAATAATAGGACCAGGGAAAGTCCAGTATAAATGTCTAGGGACCAGGGAAGGAAAGTCCAGTTTACATGTCCAGGAACCATAAGAGAAAGCAAAGCATAAATGTCCAAGAACCCGGAGAGAAAGTCCAGTATATATTTTCAGGGACCAGGGAGAGAAAATCCAGTATAAATGCCTAGGGTAAAAGGGAGTAGCAGCTCCAGGTGAGAACCCAGACTATGACTAAGCACTAGTTTCAGTGCGAAACATGTCAGCGGTCGGGTTTTACTTTCTTTTGCTGTGACTTGTAGTGCTGTCCTTCTTTTAATAAAGGCTACAATTTGTTCAGAGTGCGGCTGTCCAGAGACAATTTTTTGTTTCTGCTTTGATAAATGTCTAGGGACCGGGGGAGGGAGAGGGGTAAAGCCCAGTGATAATGTCCAGGAACCATGGAGAGAAATCCCAATATAAATGTGCAGATACCAGGGAGAGAGAGTCCAGTATATATGCCCAGGGACCAGGGAGAGAAAGCCCAGGATAAATGTCTAGGGACCAGGGGGGTAAAGCCCAGTGTTAATGTCCAGGATCCATGAAGAGAAAGCTCAATATAAATGTTCAGTAACCAGGGAGAAAGAGTCCAGTATCTTTGTTCACAGAGAGAAGACCCAGTATAGACATTTAAGGACCAAGGAGAGAAAGCCCAGCATATATGCCCAGGAACCAGAAAAAAAAAGCCCAGCATAAATGCCCAGGGACCAGGGAGAAAGCCCAAGAGTCACTTTAATTATGAGTATTACAAAAATAAACTGCAGAAAAAAAATAGCTAAGGAGAGAGGGTAAGGAAGGAGTTAACTAGAGCTGGTTATAGGTAACGAAGGGATAATAGGCTAAATAGGTACATTTTGTATTAATTGTGTAATTGTTTTTCTTTCAAAACTGTCATCATCTGCAGAACAAATATCACTCCTTTGATCGGCATATAAGAGATCAGTAGGAACGTGCGGCAATCTTGCTGAAAATAGCAGCACAAGAGCCTTTCACAGCCTGTGAAAAGGGACCAGAACTTACGAGGTACGGATGGAAGTTTTTTGGGGCGTACCTTGTATGTCCAACGTGGATAAAGATTGAAGATCGATATTGCAGATCTGAGTTTTCTGGATTCTAGGTTTTCTGAACGTCACTATCCAGTTCTCTGGGCTAAAGGTGATCAACATTATACAGTGCCTTGAAAAAGTATTCAAACCCCTCGAAATTTTCCACGTTTTGTTATGTTACAACCAAAAAACGTAATGTATTTTATTGGTATTTTATGTGATATACCAACACAAAGTGCCCCTCCCACAATTGTGAGATTTCCTGCAGTAATTTGTGTCTCTGCCCCTCCCACAGTGGTGAGATTTCCTGCAGTAATTTGTGTCTCTGCCCCTCCCACAATGGTGAGATTTCCCTGCAGTAGTTTGTGTCTCTGCCCCTCCCACAATGGTGAGATTTCCTGCAGTAGTTTGTGTCTCTGCCCCTCCCACAATTGTGAGATTTCCTGCAGTAGTTTGTGTCTCTGCCCCTCCCACAATGGTGAGATTTCCTGCAGTAGTTTGTGTCTCTGCCCCTCCCACAATAATGAGATTTCCTGCAGTAGTTTGTGTCTCTGCCCCTCCCACCATGGTGAGATTTCCCCCAGTAGTTTGTGTCTCTGCCCCTCCCTCAGTTGTAGGATCTCCCGCACGTTTGGGGTATGTATCAGTAGGATATCTCACTGTGTGTCCTGCCGTCTCCTCCGCTCATCCATCCTAAACCTGATTACTAAGAACTCAGCGGAAGGAAAGTATCAGTTCCACAAAACCAAATTCCTGCTTTGGTTTCCAGAATTAAGTTTCTAAACAAATAAAACAGCCAATTGGCTGCTAAATGTATTATAAATCAGCCAATCCTCTGTTTGAAGGCGACCTGCACTTCTGCCAAAAGCACCCATCCCCTCACCCGCAGCCTCTTCATCAGGTGCCAGTGGAAGACATCCTCCATTTATTTCTTGTCTGATCATTAGCCTAGGTGTATGACATCATGCACAGCTCTCCGTCTCTCGCTCTAGTGAGAGTTTGCCGGGAAGGGAGGGCAGGATGAGTCATAAGAGGGCCAATGAAACCTGTAGGGCTGAAGGTGTGCCTCTGTGTGTCTGTGTAAATCCAGTAAATTAACAGACAGCAGCTTCAGATGCCCACAGTTAAAACAGATGCAGCCAGACCCAGTGGAGGGAGATTTCTGCAGCATAGAGTGAAACCTCGGATTGCGAGCAACGTGGTTAACAAGCGTTTCGCAATACGAGCATTTACAGTAATTAAAAAAAAAATCCTAAATGGTTTTACGAGTGTTGTCTCGCAAAACTAGCAGGATTCAAGCCTCTGCGGTGTCAGAGTACCGGAGCCGATCAGAGCCGTTCAAAGCCGCTCAGAAATATTTTGAAACACTCCATCCTCAAGCCTTTCCGAGGGTTTCCAATAGACATGCGCAGACTGGAATATTAAGTTTTGTTTTTTCGTTTTCGTTTGGAAAATACATTTATTTAGTTACTCCCGAAAATCGTTTTGATTTATTTTGTTTTTAGTTGGAGAATAGCTTTCGTCCAAAAATCCAATAATACTTGGTTTCTGTCGAATGGTCAAAAGAATATTCGACGGAACGTCAAATCTTTACGTCGAATCGTACATTTCCGTTCGAATATTCCGCCCACAAGAATTCTAATGTTGTATGACTAGTAATAATGTCGAATATATTTTCTCATAAATCAAAATCTAATCTCTGTAATGTCGAATCTTTTCCCTATAATGTCAAATCTCTCTATATCGAAATTTTACCGCAACGAAAACGAAAATAAAGCATTTTTTATGTCGGATTTTCGGTCTTCGTTCCTTGCGCTTTCATTATCGTTTGTTAAACGATGCACATGTCTAGTTTCCAAGTTCAGCCGAGCTGTTCCCAAGTATTTCCGAGGCTCTCCACCCCCCCCC
>CM056056.1:26639293-26692104 GCA_029574335.1 Rana kukunoris | reverse complement strand
GATACCGTCCGTGTACAATCCGAATCCGTAAGCAATGAATCATTCAAGCGCCACGTCCACTCCCTATTGGGGTGGAAGGGAGCGAAAATGTCAGGTGGATAGGGGAGTGGTCAGACCAGACCATCGGGTCTATGTGGCATTCAGGAGACCAGTCCAGCAACTATGGTCACTCAATAAGTAGTCTATGCGACTATAAGTGTGATGTACATGAGAGAAGTGGGTTAGTCACGGGACTTGGGGTGTAATACCTCCACACGTCTATAAGACGCAGTTCATAGAATGCTCGCTTCAGTGCTCTCAGTTTAGGGAATGAGACACAAGATCGCGAGGTGGAGGAATCCAAAAGCGGCTCCAGAGGGGTGTTGAAATCACCGCCTAGTATGAGCTTACCCTCCATGAATCCTGACAGAACCTTCAATATGCCAGCGCAGACGGTACTTGATTGGTGTTGGGAAGATAGATGTTTGCTACTGTGAATTTGGTACCCCATAGCAGGAATTTCACAAAGATATACCGTCCATGAGGGTCAGAGAGCTGATCCAGCACTTCTACAGGAAGTGTTTTATGAAAGGCAACAGACACACTCCCCTGGTATTCTGGGCTGGGTTAGTGCTATGGAACCACCTATTGAAATATCTGTTGGAACAGGAAGGGGTGGAGGTGGAGCGAAAAATGCGTCTCTTGAAGAAGAAGCACATTTACCTGGCGTTTGTGCATGTGATAAAGGATTTGACCTCTCTTGGAGGCAACATTAAGGCCATTGACATTATACGAACAGAATTGTAGCCTGGGGTGAGAGATCACTGTTTGGGCCATGATGGAGTGATAAGGAAGAGGAGGAGGGGGAGGTAGAGGGAAGGCTGGAGTAGGGCAACAGGGGTCAGAAAACAGCGGGGGAGGGAGAGTGAAGAGGGGAGAAGTGGGGAGGAGATTGATCAGAACGAGCACCTTGTGAAGGCAGCTCAAAAAAAAAACTACTGGTGTCCGTGAAGACGAAACACCTCGTGAAATATCACGTGCTAGGCACGAACCGTGCCAAACCTATTTGGAAAAAGAGAACAAGGTAAGAACAGCTGAGTCGTGATCCCGACAACTCAGCAGGCATACATAACGTAAGTGTAAAACACCCAATCATGGCATCCAATGCATAACTTTCAAGTATTTAACGAATATAACCTAAGGCTAATATCATAGGTACTTTTAGACATCTTTAAGCAATATACTAGAACGTGGAAGTGAACAGGAAAAAAAAAAAAAAAAAAACCCAACTGCAGACAGAATAAAGGTACAAACAGTTCCATATGGTCCCGCAGGGACCAGACAAACTAGTCGTTATATTTATGGCAGCATTGTCCTTAGCCGTCGTCTCAGCTTGGCTCGAACAACATAATAAACGCACAGCCGTTGCTACTAACAGGGCACATGATACCTGAGCTACAGGGATACAGGAGATTGGCACCGAAGGAAGCCCCGGGAGCCCCAGGACAAGCCAAAGGACCGCGTCCAGGAACCCCCAAGCCAACCCGCGGACCCAAGGCCCGAGAAGACACAGCAACAACATGAGCAGTTCCCCGAAAGCACCCAATGGCCCCGCCCGGCCCAGACCGCCCCCCCCCCCAATAAAGAGAGGGGAAGAGACAATCTATAAAGGGCATCGCAGCAAAACCCAAAGGGTAGCCGCGACACCGGTGCAGTCAGGGCAGTGCGGGACCACGGCGAGGGTCAAGGCGGTCCAGAGCCGAGCGGGACCATCACCAACCAACAGGCAACATCAACATCTCTAACCGCCCCCCCCAGAGCCCCAGCAAGCACAGCCGCACCCACCGGGGACACAGAGAGAGCCCCTGAACCAAACAAGACAGTCAAGCCAATAGTGGCATTCAAAGGACGTGGTAAGCAGCAGTTCATGGGAGGAGGCCACAAGTTAAAAAAAAATAAAAAAAACAAATCCAACAAAACACATTCAGGGCAAACCTGGTCAAAGTCTTGGAGAAGAGTCCCTCCTGGGGAAGAAAAAAAAAAATGAAAAAATGTAAAAAAAAAAAATAAAAAAAAAGGGGGGGGGAAGAAAACCGGTGCAAGTCTCACGGGAGAACTCGGATCAGTCTTCAGGTGATGTTGCTCGTCGCTCTCTGGCACCGGAAGGCGCCGGTCTAGATTGCGGGTACCTTCGCCGCTGTAGAGGAGGGCCCGGTAGCCGCTGGCGGTCATCCGAGGGTCCAACCAGTTCGGGACGGTGACAGGGTCCTGGTCCAGGAAGAGGAAGAAGGCAGGAAGCTGGTCCGGATCTGACAGGACAAATTTGTGGTTATCAGCCCGGGTCACTTTGATACTGAAAGGGTGGCCCCAAGTGTACGATGCACCAACTTGACGGATCACTTCCAGCAGTGGGCGGACCACACGTCACATGTACAATGTGTTGCGGGAGAGATCCGGGTATAGGTGGATGGAGGAACCATGGAAGTCCAAAGGGCCTAAGCGCCAGGCCTTGCGTAAGATCTCTTCCTTCAGGGTATAATAGTGTACCCGGCAGAGGACGTCTCGAGGGCGGTCTCTGCGTTCGCCCCCCATGCCCCCCACTCTATGCACTCTGTCCAACTCGATAGGGGACGTAACCTCCCTGCCCAGGACCTGATTGAGAATAGCGATGATAGTGGGTTTGAGATCAGCACCCGAGGTCGCCTCCGGGACCCCCTGCAGCCGGACGTTGTTCCTGCGGCTTCGGTTTTCACTGTCCTCTATGCGGAGCTGGTGTTGTCGCAAACGGGAGAGGTCAGCTGTAGATGCGTTTTCAAGCGCTGTTATTCGGGTTGAGTGGTCTTCCTGGGTGGTAGCTATTGCAGAGACTGTGACCTCCGATGCCGAGACCCTTTGTTTGAGGGCAGCGAGTTCGACGTGGAGAGAAGTTTCCAACTTAGAGGCCCAGGAGTCAAAATCCGCCCGGAAGGCAGAGAGCAGGGCAGAGGTCGAGGGACCCGGAGCACCCCCCGAGGCTGGGAAAGGCATCTCTCCCAGAGCAGTGTTTATGTCTGTGTTAGGGGGCAGCGTGAGGTCGGACAGCGGATCCGGAGGGTCCATCAGGGGATTCAGGTGTGAACCCGATCCGTCCCCAATGGGTAGGGAAGTCACCGCAGGCGGGGGCGGAAGTTTAGTTTTGCCCGGAGTTCGGCCCGTCGGGAGTTTGTCTTTACCTGTACGAGATTCCTGTGATGTTGTGCGGAGCAGGTACCGTTGGATAGTGCCTTGTTGCAGATCAGTATGGTCAGCAGAGGAGGAGCTGGAAGCAGCCATCAGCAGATCGGGTGCGAGGTAACAGAAGCACAGCCTGCGGTTGTCGGGAGAGCAAAAAGCTCAGCAGTACATGTCGTCAGCCATCCATCCTCAGCCACACGCCTCCACAGATGACATGGTAGAGCGGCAAGTGTGATCCGCGCTGCAGGTGGAGGTGGCGATTCGCCGTAAGTCTATGCAGGTGGAGCAATATGGCCACCACCCCCCAGGCCCGGAGCTGTTTTCTCACCGTCCTGGCACTTCAACACACAGTTCACGTATAAGTGTGGCAGATCAGGCAGAGCAAGCGGCCAAAACAAAAAAAAAAAGGGGGGGGAGGGGGGGTGCATTGAGGCCAGAGGTGGATGTCAGGCAGGCTTCAGGACAGTAAGATGGATGTTGTACCCTGTGATGGGGCCAAGGCCATGACCCGTCCGTCAGGTGGTCGTAGGAGCAGAGAGTGCCGCTGTGCTGTGGTCGGATGGCGTGCTGAGTGCCCGGGGGGGGGTCCTGAGGGATGAGGAAGGAAGATGGCCGCGTCCCTCCAGGAGTAGGCCGAAGCCGCGGTCTTTCCTGGGAGACGACCGCCGGACTGGCGAATTTCACCCCGCCGGGGTCAGGAAAACCTCCCCAGGTAGAAAGGCAGGGCGGACAGCCACCTCAGGGGTCAGGTAGGGGCAGGAGGAGCAGCTCACCTTGTCTCCGAAGGTCCGTGACCGGGTCCGTAGGCCGCGGGATGCAGGGGTGCAGCCGCAGGGGTCCCTAGTGAAGTCGCCCGGCCGAAGATTCGCCCCGATGGCCCCAGCGGAGAGAGGTCAGATCCACAGGGAACTTGGGGGGCTACGCTTCCCCACGGATCGTGGCGTGGATTGCAGGGAAGAACCCGAGAGCAGCAGGCCCCAAGATGGCGGACGGCCTCCGAGGCGTAGAGTCAGCTACAGGCCAGGAGCGGGACCAGCTTCACAAAATCCTCAGCAGCCGCCCGATCTGAAGCAGGGGGGATCAGGGAGCAAAACTAATAGGCTGTGGCCCCAGCAGAGGAGGGAAAGGTGGTAGATGGAGGCTGATTTCTGTCGGGGATGCGGAGCTCAGCTCTAGCACGTCTTCCCAGCTTCACGTCCGGACACGCCCCCGCAGCGCTTTTTTTAATGGGCGGCTGATCTCTGGGACACACACAGTTCCCAACAGGCAGTGCGCCACATTCCCCAGAAGACACCACGAGGAGGATGCGGAAGAAGACCTGCTGCGGACTAGGAAGAGGCAGATTAGGAACATCCGCATAGCAACCGGCATTTCTGGTAAGTACATTTTTTTTTTTTTTGCAGGTTTTTGGTGTATTTTTTTTTAGGGTGGAACTACACTTTAAGGTTTGACCTCATATTACATGGTTTTGGTAACTCTAAAGACAAAAATCTTCAGATAATGTAATAGTGTGTATGGGGTCTTAAAGAAGTTGTAAAGGAAAAAGTTTTTTCACCTTAATGCATTCTATGCATTAAGATGAAAAAACTTCAGTGTATACCGGCCTCCCGTTATACTAACCTGACCCTTTTGAAAGTCCCGTGTTAGGCCCCGACATCTTCTTCACCGCTCAGTCTGTCCGCTGATTGGCTAGAGCGGATGGATTAAAGGCAGCGCAGCCATTGGCTGGTGCTGCTGTCAATCACATCAATGATGCAGCGCGCCGAGGGGCGGGACCGAATGATACAGCGAGCGGCTATGGCCGCTCGCTGTATCATGGCAGTGCGCCCTCAAGGACTACACACAATGCGAGCTCTCTCGCATGAATGTGTGTAGTTCGTGCGGAGAGGACCAGAGACAGCCGCCGAGGGCCCACTCTGTGCAAAACGAGCTGCACAGTGGAGGTAAGTATAACATGTTTGTTATTTTAAACAAATACCATTTTTTCCTTTTAGTGACCCTTTAATCTGCCACAGAACCTGTGTAATTGATGTGTTTGGTTTTAAAGGGATGAGGTGGCAACCCTGGGTGGGGGCACACTAGAGTGTAAGCTTCTGATGTGACTGGCTCAGTGTTCTCTGTACAGCACTGTGGTATATATCAGAGCTAAATAAATGTATAATAGAGTGTGACTGTGGTGGGATATTCGAGTGTAAGCTCCTCTGGTACAGAGACTGATGTATACGGCTCAGTGTCCTCTGTACAGCACTCCAGAACACGAGAGCTATATAGATTTATAATAAGAGTGTGACTGTAGTGAGACATTCGAGTGTAAGCTCCTCTGGTGCTAAGCCTGAAGTGACTGGCTCAGTTTTTGTCTGTACAGCACTATGGAATATGATGGCGCTATATAAATGTATAATAATAGTGTGACTGTGGTGGGAGATTAGAGTGTAAGCTCCTCTGGTACAGACACTGATGTGACTTGCTCAGTGTTCTCTGTACAGCGCTTTGTTATATATAAGAGCTATATAGATGTATAATAGTGTGTGGCTTTAGAGTGTAAGCTCTTCTGCTACAGAGACTGATGTATACGGGTCAGTGTTCTCTGTACAGCACTCCAGAATATGTCGGAGCTTTTTAGCTGTATGATAATAGAGTGTGACTGCAGTGAGACATTAGAGTGTAAGCTCCTCTGGTGCTGAGCCTGGAGTGGAGCTCAGTTTTTGTCTGTACAGTACTATGGAGTATGTCGGCGCTATATATATATATATATATATATATATTATATATATAATATATATATATATATATATAATACATATATATATATATATTAGTTGCTCCTGGGTCATCTGGCATTAAAGGGGTTAAGCAGGAGCACTGCCTGTATTATCTGTGCAGCACTACAGAATATATTTGAGCTCCATAAATACAGAAAATAATGGAAATAAATAATAGTAACCGGATGCGGAGATGTGAAAATCCTCTCGGCATTTTCTCCAGTCCTCTTGAGACGTGTATTTGCTGCGTTAGGAAGGAAATGCGGTCCCCGGAGAGCCTTGTTGTAGATAAGTGCTCTCTCTGGGTTTAGCGTGTTAATGACATCCGGTCGGCGGGATGATAGGCGGCGGCGGTTTTTCAGGACTTTACTCCCCTGATCCTGCTCTTCCTGAATGCAGCGCGATGTAATGAGGGGAAATGGTGGGCCGCTAGGTGTATTGTGGAGGATTCAATCACATGCTTTCTATGCAATTTGCTCTCTCCTGGTAAAGAGGATTTGTGCCGCATAATGTAATGAAGCGTTTACTGTCCACCGCTCGATACCCGATCATAAACAAGCGATTTCCAATCCGCCTCCACACTCAATGCGTCCTATTACCAGAGCGCTGTTAATGGAGCACTTATTTCCAGACGCACTTTGTGACGCCGGCCGCCGTTTACCCTCTTGGTAATTTGCGGTGTTGTTACAGGCGACTGTGTGTGATATTCCATCCATCTTTATTTGTGGTAAAATGTTATGACAGATTTTTCAGGTAACATTTCATTCAAATAGAAATAGAATATCTGAAGCTTAAAGCGGATTGGACCCAAAGCAAAAACTTTATATATATTGGGGATGATTTACTAAAACTGGAGAGTGCAAAATCTGGTACAGCGCTGCAATCGGCTTCCAGGATTATGTTTTTTGTGAATGTAAACCCCTTCATACACCCAGTGAAGTGAACAGCCTCACATGATACACAGAGATGAACCAAATCTCCCTACATAAGTTTTACATGTATATCTGCAGTCTTCACATTTTATATACTGTTTAGAAAGTTCAGATTGTGCTAGATTTTTCTCTTTCTGTTTAACACAGAGTGCAATGTCTGGGCCTACAGCCAATATGTCGCTGATTGAAGGAAAGGCACACACCCCCTCTCATCATAGGTAGAGACTCTCAGAGGTGTTTTGTAACAGGGCCAGCTCCCTGTTAATCTATAGCAACCTCCTCTGACAGAAATTTTAAAGGGGTTGTAAAGGAATTTTTTTTTTTCATAATAAGCATCCTTTACCTGCAGACGTTCCTCTTTTCACTTCCTCATTGTTCATTTTTGCTCAGAAGTTGCTTTATTTCTTCTCTGTTCCGTTCACTTCCTGCTTGTCTGATTGTTACTCACCACCGTGAAGGGAGGCTTTACTGCAGTGGTCAGTGACGTGCTCGCCCGCTCCTGGGAACTACATCTGTGCCGCAGGACTCTCCCTCTCTACGTGTTGGAGACTTCAAGGAGGTGTGAATTACTGGGCGTGCCACAATGCATACTGGGAAATGTAGTTCTTACATGAATAAGTGATGCAAACCAGGAAGTGAATAAGAGAACAGAAACTAGAACGCCGGAGGTGATATAGATGAAGGAATTTAATAGGTATTTACTCGTTCTTTAACCAAATCATTACACTATTCTGTCTGTCTACCTTGCAGACATTCATTTTAGGCAAATTATTTTTTTTTCTTTACAACTCCTTTAAGAAAATACTATGACTAGATCAGGGTTTGTTAAAAAAAAAATACATTTATGCATGGGGCCTAAGGCTTAGTTAACACCTAAGACGGATGCGGCTCTCAGCAGGGGGTCCGGTGCGTCCCTGTTCTCCATTTCAGGGACGAATCGGGGCTGAATATTTTCCTGAATTAAGCCCTAAACAGAGCCAAAGACACACAGGACTCCTGTGCAAGCCGCCCCGGAGATACCTAAACCAGCTCCATTGAGAGCCGCTCACAATCTCCAGTAATGGGAATTGGATGCAGTGAAACCCACATCCAATTCACACTGGTGTGAACCCAGCCTTAGTGCTCTGGATTGAGCCCAGCACACACTGTAGAGGGATTTGCTTTGTTCATATTTCATGTTTGAGGTTTACAAACACTTTAAACACTTTCTTCTCCTGGCATGTAGAAAAGCCGACTGTAATCAAGGCTGCTGGACTTCTCCAAGTGTAGCCAAGCTGGTGTGGCCTACAGACACAGCCTAACATACCGCCAAATAATCACAGACAATCTGAGCTCGGATAGAGGGATCTGCTTCCAGGACCTTCCAATGAATGAAAATAATGTTCTGTGTATAACATTGCAGAGGTTCAAACGATAATTATCAGTTTTTGGCGGTTCTTGACAAAGTAGCTTTAGGCTGGGGAAGGCGTGGAGTCTGAACACGTGGCCTCCTCCACCCTCTTAGTAATTGTGGCCCTTTGTGTTCATGTCATTTGTGGGTCGGTCTATTTAACTGTATATTTCACTGTCTTAATTGGAATGTTTTCCTTTTGGTTTATCGATATATTATGTTTAATGACGGCAAAAGGAAGAACAAAAACCCACTATGGCCTTTACACTTTTCAATCATACACAAAAAAAAGTGTAGCTTTATGTACACACCTTCATATCCTAACCAACCAAGGCTACTGGACATTGCCAGATTTAAGTGGTTGTAAAGGTAAAAAAAAACATCCAAAGGCACCCCCGTCCCCCCCCCTCCGAATCCCCGTTTTACTTATCTGATCCCTCGAAAGTCCCGCGCGCGTCCATGTGATTCTCTTTGGGTCCCAGCCTGACCGCTGATTGGCTAGGCTGGAAGGATTGATAGCAGCGCAGCCATTGGCTGGCGTTGCTGTCAATCACAGCGGATGACGCGGCGCGCTGGGGGGCGGGGCCGAGGCCGAGTGATACAGTCAGCGGCTATGCCCACCGCTGTATCACGGGAGCGCGCTCGCAAAAGCTTTCCACCATGCAAGCTCACATGAAGGTGGAAAGCTTTTGCAAGTAGGAGCCGAGACAGCGCCGAGGGACCCCAGAAGACAGGGTTAGGGGACACTCTGTGCAAAATGAGCTGCACAGTGGAGGTAAGTATAACATGTTTGTTATTTAAAAAAAAAAAAAGAGCCAGTTCACACTCCCGTGGCATGACTTTGGGGCGACTCTGCAAGTCGTCCTGAGGACGACATCAGAGGCGACCAGCAAAACGACTTCTGTATAGAAGTCAATGCAGGTCACCCCGAGCCACCCCCGAAGTCATGCAGGAACCTTTTCGAGAGCGACTTGCGTCCCAGCGACTTGCATTGAATAGGACGCTACTCATCAGGTGGCTGAGCCCCAGTGTGAACTGGCTCTTAAGCCAAACTGATGCATGGTGCAATCTAAATAATATTGTTCCTATTATTTTTTTTTATTATTATTATCATCATCATCATCATCATTAGGGTTGTCCCGATACCGATACCAGTATCGATATCGGGACCGATACCGAGTATTTGCGGGAGTACTTGTACTCCCGCAAATACCCCCGATACTCAGCCAATAGAATACTTCCCCCCCCCCCCGCCACCAACGCTGCCGCCGCCGTATAAGCAAATCCGACCCCGTCACCGTATATACAAAGCCGCCGCCGCCGCAAGCATTATAGGCACCTTTGAATAGCTGTTTTCCCCCGCTGCGCGTGTATAGACACTCCCCCTTGCTCGGATCTGTCCAATCCCGAGCAAGAGGGAGTGTCCTTAACATGGCGCGCGGCAGGGAAAAGAGCTATTGAAAGGTGCCTATAATGTTCGCGCCGGCTTTGTATATACGGCGGCGGCAGCATCATCATCAGGTAGGGGGGGCATGGCTGCAATATTGGGGGGGACGTGGCTGCGTATATGTGGGGGACATGGCTGCGTATATGTGGGGGACATAGCTGCAATATGTGGGGGGCATGGCTGCAATATGTGGGGGGCATGGCTGTATGTGGGGGACATGGCTGCAATATGTGGGGAAATGGCTGCGTATATGGGGGGGACATGGCTGCAATATGTGGGGGACATGGCTGTATATGGGGGACATGGCTGCAATATGTGGGGGACATGGCTGCAATATGTGGGGGACATGGCTGCAATATGTGGGGGACATGGCTGCGTATATGGGGGGGACATGGCTGCGTATATGGGTGGGACATGGCTGCAATATGTGGGGGACATGGCTGCAATATGTGGGGGACATGGCTGCGTATATGGGGGGGACATGGCTGCGTATATGGGTGGGACATGGCTGCAATATGTGGGGGACATGGCTGCAATATGTGGGGGACACGTTTAAAAAAAGTATCGGTATTCGGTATCGGCGACAACTTGAAAAAAAGTATCGGTACTTGTACTCGGTCCTAAAAAAGTGGTATCGGGACAACCCTAATCATCATATATAATTCTTTGTTCCTCCCATTATGGTGAGATTTGCAGACAGTTGAGATAATTGTGTCCAGCTGGGATATGTGCATTAAAGTAAAAGTTCAACGATCTGTAGATACTGTGCATGCGGGAGAACGGGCGGTGCATGCTGGTCGCTCAGCTGCACCGTTTCCCGGAAGATTGTGCTTGTGGGCTTCACACGATCCAAAAATCTGATGAAAAATACCGCATTGAATGCGATCATAGTTACATAGTAGGTGAGGTTGAAAAAAGACACAAGTCCATCAAGTCCAACCTATGTGTGTGATTATATGTCAGTATTACCTTGTATATCTCTGTATGTTGTGGTCGTTCAGGTGCTTATCTAAAAAAAAATGTGAAGCTATCGATGCCCCCTGCTGAGACCACCGCCTGTGGAAGGGAATTCCACATGCTTGCCGCTCTTACAGTAAAGAATCCTCTACGCAGTTTCAGGTTAAAGGGGTGTTCCACCCAAAAAAAACTTTGCGGAAATCAACAGCATTGTGCATTTTTTTTCTCACCCATTCAGCACTGTTGCTATGTGGTCCTTTGTATTCTGCCACTTCTTCTCTGTGGCGCCTGACGTAATCTCCCTCGGCACCCGTTCTCACTGGTGCTCCTAGGAGATGTAATTTCCCAGGAGTCAGTGGGCAGCGCAGAGGGCTTCGTTGCCATCACAACGGGGCGGGCTCTTCCAACGAAACAGATTATTGTGATGGCAACGTCTGAAGTGTACGGCGCTGCGAGCCGTAGATACTGCGCATGCGTGAGAATGGGTGGTGCATGTTGGTCACTCAGCTGCACTGTGTCCCTGAAGATTGTGCTTGTGGGCTTCACATAATTTTAAAGGGTGCCTTGACTGACTAAAGGTTGAGAAGCAATGCTCTGTACTGCCGGAGGACCTTTATGCCACCATACTCTGTTATTCCTGGGGTGTTTTAGGGGGTCACCTGGAGCTAAATGTTCTCTCTAAACTTTTTGTATTTTCTTTCCAGTGATCGAACAATATGAAGAGCTCCGGACAGAAAATGAGAAAACCAAAGATGAGGTGAGTGATTGCTTTACTTTTACAAAATACAGACGCTTTGTCCATGGTAACGGACAAGAATTACCACGATTGTGATATTTCAGTTATGTTTGTGTCTCTGCCCCTCCCACAATGGGAAGCTTCCACTGCAGTAGTTTGTGTCTCTGCCCCTCCCACAATGGTGAGAGTTCCTGCAGTACTAGTTTGTGTCTCTGCCCCTCCCACAATGATGAGAGTTCCTGCAGTAGTTTGTGTCTCTGCCCCTCCCACAATGGTGAGATTTTCTGCAGTAGTTTGTGTCTTTGCCCCTCCCACAATGGTGAGTTTTCCTGCAGTAGTTTGTGTCTCTGCCCCTCCCACAATGGTGAGTTTTCCTGCAGTAGTTTGTGTCTCTGCCCCTCCCACAATGGTGAGATTTCCCTGCAGTAGTTTGTGTCTCTGCCCCTCCCACAATGGTGAGATTTTCTGCAGTAGTCTGTGTCTCTGCCCCTCCCACAATGGTGAGATTTCCTGCAGTAGTTTGTGTCTCTGCCCCTCCCACAATGGGGATATTTTCTGCAGTAGTTTGTCTCTGCCCCTCCCACAATGTTTCCTGCAGTTTTGTGTCTCTGCCCCTGCAGTAGTTTGTGTCTCTGCCCCTCCCACAATGGGGAGATTTCCTGCAGTAGTTTGTCTCTGCCCCTCCCACAATGGGGAGATTTCCTGCAGTAGTTTGTGTCTCTGCCCCTCCCACAATGGGGAGATTTCCTGCAGTAGTTTGTGTCTCTGCTGGGTTATATGTGCGTTATGGCAGCCATATACAGCCAGATGAAAGTCGTGTGACAGATCACGATACCAAGTGTCTAACATGTATGACATCATTTGACTTGATACACTCCTGAGGTTGCAGCGTCTGGAAAGCGCCAAACAAGTAGGCATGCCAGCAGCGCAGTTTTGTCACCCGGGAGTACAGAGCTTGGTACAGATCAATTCTACACTCCGGCCTTGTTGGATGATCAACAGAATGCAGGAGGTGTGTGTGTGTGTCTCTTATCTGCAGGAATTGTCTTATCGGACTGTGCACACTGACACACCCTGCACCTCACACTGCCATCAGTACATACTTCTCGCTCTGTCCTCCTTCCCACAATGCATCTGGATTCTAGAGTCATTCATGTTAAATTATTTATGAAACTTTTTTTCTGCCCAGTTTAGAGGACAAGGAGAGCAGAGAATTAAAGGAATCTTACACGAACGGTCATTGCTGGCCTCCTTTTTGAAAATGCGAGTTACCTGGCTGTGCCTGGTTTCTGGTACAAATACAGTGCATCCGGAAAGTATTCACATCGCTTCACTTTATTCACATTTTGTTATGTTTCAGCCCTATTTCAAAATTCATTATTTTCCTCAAAACTCTACAAACAATCCCCTATAATGAAAATGTGAAAGAAGTTTGTTTGAAATCTTTGCAAATTTAAAAAAAATTAAGACAAATCCCATGTACAGAAGTATTCACAGCCTTTGCTCAATACTTTGAAGCTCCTTTGGCACCAATTACAGCCTCAAGTCTTTGTGAGTATGATGCTACAAGCTTGGCAACCCTATTTTTGGGTAGTTTCTCCCATTCTTCTTTGCAGGACCTCTCAAGCTCCATCAGATTGGATAGGGAGAGTCGGTGCACAGCCATTTTCAGATCGGGTTCAAGTCTGGGCCACCCAAGGACATTCACAGAGTTGTCCCATAGTCACTCCTTTGTTATCTTGGCTGTGTGTTTGGGGTAGATGAACCTTCACCACAGTCTGGAGCAGGTTTTCATCAAGGTACATTGCTGCATTCATCTTTCCCTCGATTCTGACTAGTCTCCCAGTTCCTACCACTGAAAAACATCCCCACAGCATGATACTGCCACCACCATGCTTCACTGTAGGGATGATACTGGTGATGAGCGGTACCTGGTTTCCTCCAGACATGACGCTTGCCATTCAGACCAAAGAGTTCAATCTTTGTTTCATCAAACCAGAGAATTTTGTTTCTCCATGGTCTAAGAGTCCTTCAGGTGCCTTTTGGCAAACTCCAGGTGGACTGTCCTGCTTTTTTACTAAGGAGTGACTTCCGTCTGTCCACTCTACCACACAGGCCTGATTGGTGGAGTGCTGCGGAGATGGTTCTTCTGGAAGGTTCTCCTCTCTCCACAGAGAAGTGCTGGAGCTCTGTCAGAGTGATCATCGGGTTCTTGATCACCTCCCTGACTAAGGCCCTTCTCCTCTGATCGCTCAGTTTGGCCAGGTCGCCCGCTCTATGAAGAGTCCTGGTGCTTTCAAACATTTTCCATTTGCGGATTATGGTGGCCACTGTACTCATTGAGACCCTCAATACTGCAGAAATGTTTCTGTACCCTTCCCCAGATCTGTGCCTCCATACAATCCTGTCTCTGAGGTCTACAGACAATTCCTTGGACTTCATGGTTTGGTTTGTGCTCTGGCATGCACTGTTAACTGTGGGACCTTTATATAGACAGGTGTGTGCCTTTCCAAATCATGTCCAATCAACTGAATTCACCACAGGTGGACTCCAATCAAATTGTAGAAACATCTCAAGGATGATCAGTGGAAACCGGATGCACCTGAGCTCAAGTTTGAGTGTCACGGCAAAGGCTGTAAATACTTACTGTATGTACATGGGATTTATTTATTTTTATTAAATCTGCAAAGATTTCAAAAAACTTCTTTCATGTTGTCATTATGGGATATTATTTCTAGAACATTAAGGAAAATAATGAATTTAATCCATTTTGGAATAAGGCTGTAACATAACAACATGTGGAAAAAGTGAAGCGCTGTGAATACTTGCCAGATGTACTGTATATTTTTTTTATATTTTAAAAGAATAGCAAAAATCATCCAATCTGCCCACGCAGGGGCTTGGAGTGACAACATAGACTCAGGTCTCATATAGAGGTCGACCGATATATCGGCCGATATTTTGCGTTTTTTAATTAATCGGCATCGGCCGATTTGTGCTGTAAGAAAGCCGATTTTTTTTTTTTTTAACTTCAGCAGCGCGACTTGCAAAAAGCTTCTGTAATAGAAGTCAATGTAAGTTGCCTGAAGTTTCCCGTGGAGGAGACTCTGGGCAGCCTGCCAAGTTTTGAGAAAAGTTACAATGTTGCTACTTATCAATTAACTCAACTCGTGAAGGAGAGTTCTCAGTTTAACCATTTAAAGGCTAAATCTTTTTTGACACTTGGTGCTTACAAGTAAAAATCCTGTATTTTCTGCTGGAAAATCACTCGGAAGTCGGAACCCCCAAACATTATATATATTTTTTTAGCAGAGACCCTAAGAAATAAAATAGCGATTGCTGCAATATTTAATGTTACATGGTACAGTATTTGCGCAGCGGTCTTTCAAACGCATTTTTTTTTGGGAAAAAATATGCTTTAACAAATAAAAAAACTAAACGGTAAAGTTAGCCTATTTTTTTTCGTCCAAAAGTTTTCATTACCTGTTTTTGTGTATTGGATTTATATATATATATTAAATAATATATATTTTTTATATCTAAATTACACCTGGTTGGAGGCTTGTTGTGTTTAAATGTAAGAAATGTTCTGTATTACTTAGCAGGGCAATAATGGAACTTCCGCTTTTCCGAATCCCCCCCTCTGGTGTCACATTTGGTACCTTTCAGGGGGAAGGGGGGGCAGATACCTGCGTAATCCCAGGTATTTGCTCCCTCTTCCGGGCATAGATCACTGCGGTGACTGTGGTGACCTACACCACATCTGGTGCTTAATCCGCCCCCAGCTTTCTTCTGGGAGACGCACAGGTCCCAGAAGACAGCAGAGACCAGTAGGATTGCGCAGCGCGTCTTGCGCATGCACAGTAGGGAACCAGGAAGTGAAGCCGAAGCACCCGAGGGAGAGATCGGCTTCGGGTGCCAGCATTGTGGCCACCCACGACAGGTAAGTGTCCATATATTAAAAGTCAACAGCTGCAGTATTTGTAGCTGCTGACTTTTATTTATTTTTTCCGCAGAACTCCTCTACCTAAACACTGGACCATCATTCTAGCAGCGCTATTTGGCTGCTAGCGGGGTGCTTATATCCCAGCTAGTGGCTGATTAAGGGGTTAAATGCTCCCATGTAGCACCACTGCAGAAGCGCTTTGCAGGTGTTCATCTCAATGAGCAGGAGTGGTGGAGGAGCCGCTCCAAAGATGCTGCTTGCAGGACTTTTCTTTAATGTCCTGCCAGCGCACCGCCTCAATGTGAAAGTAACTCGGGCTTTCAGACTGAGACTGCAGGGGAGCAGTTTTGCAGGCACTTTACAGGTGCTATTTTTAGCCCAAAAGTGCCTGAAAACGCCACAGTGTGAAAGGGGTCTAACTGTTAGATTTTATGAGATGAAGGGGGGGAGGGGGGGAATCGGCCTAACATATCGGGCCAAAAAAAATCGGCATCATAAATCGGCTATCGGCCGCCGCGATTTCTGAATATCGGCATCGGCCAGAGAAAAACCCATACCGGTCGACCTCCAGTCTCATACACACGAGGGAATTTTTCCGCTGAAAATGGTCCGACGGACCATTTCAGCCGAAAAATCCGC
The DNA here is from genome assembly GCA_029574335.1 of Rana kukunoris. Classification (NCBI taxonomy): domain Eukaryota; kingdom Metazoa; phylum Chordata; class Amphibia; order Anura; family Ranidae; genus Rana; species Rana kukunoris. Next base: position 26,676,103 of record CM056056.1, on the reverse strand, counting down.
TCATCTGTAGGGGCAAACAGACCGTCAGATATGTCCGCTGGTTAGTACGGCAAACCAGCGGACATATCTGCCCGCACATGCGTCGTATCCTGTGAATGGATCTGACGCATGCGCGCGGAAGTGTTTACTTCCTGGTGCGGTGACGTGGCGGCGTCAACGTCACCGCCGCTTCACCGCACTGTCCGCCGGCGGGGAATTTGATCCGATGGTGTGTACAGCCACCGGATCAAACAGCCCGGCGGACATATCCGATGGAAACATCATGTGTACAAGGCCTCAGAGTAGTGATTCACATACTGTTAGTCAGATAAAAGGAAACGGGTTATATGCAAAAAAAAAAAAACCTAGACCGCTAAGGCGGGGTCCAGGAAAATCCAAAAGGATATCAATGTCAAACCTGGATAAACGAAATCCCTGAGATAAATGCGATATAATTTTATACTCTGGGAGTGCAGGGCAGCCGTAAAGAATGTAAGAAGGAGCGTGAGCCTCCGAAGAAAGAGAAAGAAAAGGAGGAAGAAGAGAGAAGCCAACGGAAAAAGGAGAGGAAGGGGATATATGGACTCGGGATTGTCAGGCGAGTCAGTCACAGGCATCCAGTCCTAGCTGGAGGAAGTGAGGGAAAGTCGTATTGGAGCCAAGGATCCCAAATCTTTAAAAATTTGACATTAAAATCCTTGAGGATGCTAGTCTTCTGTTCATGGAGCATTAGAACCATTATAGAATCTCTAACAACCTAGACAGGAACCATAGGCTTCCTCCAAGTCTGGGCAATTGTTCTCTTGGAATAGAAGCCTGGCATAGGGCAGTGCAACAAGGCTAATTTAGCATCCTTGGGGATAGGCAGGTAAAATGGGATATGTAACAGGCCAAAGACATGAGACCAAAAGCCTATCAAATGTGTAGGAGGTCCCCACGGTGGTCAGACCTGGAAGCGGCGGTCACTGGAACTAGGGTTTGCATGGACAATACAAGCTCGGACCCAATACCAAGTCCACCATATGTGTAGGAGGTCCTCACGGTGGTCACAGACCTGGAAGCAGCGGTCACTGGAGCTAGGGTTTGCATGGGCAATACAAGCTCGGACCCAATACCAAGTCCACCATATGTGTAGGAGGTCCCCACGGTGGTCACAGACCTGGAAGCAGCGGTCACTGGAGCTAGGGTTTGCATGGGCAATACAAGCTGGCACCCAATACCAATGTAGGGCTGTGTCTGGTTTCAGTACATTTATTAAATTACCTTGAACAAGCATACAGAAAGGTGTCGAAACACAAAGCAAAATCTTACATGTTGTTGATCTGTAACTCAACGTACTGAAGACAAAGTTCTATTATTAATAGTACATATTTATTGCTATCAGAGGAAGCCTAAGAGACAAGTATTGCTGGTTGAAATGCACCAAGCTGGCCATGGATAATTCAAAATGTAGCTAGTTGAGGGACGGCCAAATTTCGACCCATCTATGGCAGGGACCAGTCAAACTGTGATCCATCTTTGGTACATCACAGATTGATCAGCCACATTTCAATACATCTAAGTAAATTTTGTATCTTCAGCTTTAATCAAAGATCACATGGCTCTTCATATTCATGGTTATTTGGAGTATGATGTAGACTCCAGGTCTAAAAAATGCAAAAATCTGGGCCAGGCGAACCCCCTCCCAGCTCAGTTACCCCTTTGTTTTTAGCTGTTGTCTTTAGGGCTTAGTTACCTATTTTATGGCCTATTCTACATACCTCGGCATGGGTGTAGATGTGCTTCATCTGGATCACTTGTCTACAGCCTGAATGCCAAGGACAACTATGCCCATATCCCGCATGCAAGAGCAGGGATTTCCAGCAATATTACTTATCGGCACTGGATTCTGTGAACAGCGATATCCAGGGTACTATGTACTAGAAGACCTCATTGGCATGGCACTTTACAGGTCCAGGGCAGTGATCCCCTTGAAAGGGCGTAGAGGCCCGGTGGGGAACGACTGCTGTAAGAGATGAAAAAACAAGAAAGTGGCCTCTATGGGACTTTTGAGGCAGAATTACAAACATATATAAAAGACAAACGCTAATCCTTATTACAAAAACAATTTCAGAAGGTAGACCTGGCAACTCCAATGATCCTTAATCCATTTATTAGTACATGAGAAAGAGTAAAATGTTCCCAGCTGATAAACCTTTTGTTCACAACACAACTGTGCTGTAAACAAGGCTTATCAACCAAAACGCGTGAGCCCGTTATGTATATCATTTATTACAAAAAGTTATAAAAAGACCCGCCGGTTCAATAAAACAATGTCATGATTCCACACAAGGTAATAATAGCAGTGGGATAGAACATAACACCATACAGTATTGGATATACCCTGCTGATCAAAGGTGCACTGCAGATTACTGTAACTGTAAAAGGACTGCTGTCCCAGGGGTTCATTGCACCCTAACTGTAGGGCTAGATATCCTATGAAATCTATCTACCTGTTTTTGCTTCCCAAACCAAAGGAAGATGCTTGGCCTATTCTGGACCTCCAGGGTCTCAATGAGTTCCTGAGAGTGAAGAAATTCTGGATGGAATCCATGGTGATTGCTTTGCTTCATCAGGATCTTCCTGGTGTCAGTCAATAGCAAGGATGTGTACCAACACATCCTAATTTTCTGGCATCACCAATGATTTCTGTGACTTCACAGTGGAGGATCACCACAATTCTTTTGGGGCATTGCCTTACGGATGCCCACAGTCCTCAGAGTGTTTACCAAGCTGTTGGTTCTGGGTTGTTGGGACCTGGGGTATCTCCGGTGTGGAGTATATGTGTTGTTTCTCAGAGAGCAATTGGCCTAGAAGCTGAAGTAAAATGTCAAGCAGACAGTATAGGTCCTGAAAATGTTTGGTTGGTGGCTTAACCCGTAGTAGTTGGCCTGGTTTCCAACCCAAAGTCTGGAGTGCCTAGGCTTACTTCTCGCAGTGTTTCTACAGAAGAAATACTTGTCTCCTCAAGCCCAGGTGGAAACCCCTGAGGTCATGGGAAAGCCCCCTCAATTCAGGTCTGTATGAAGGTGCTGCCTTCGATTATTGTCCTTTTTTATTCACTACAGAGCTCTTTAACTCGATATCCTTTCGATAAGAAAATCTGTTAACTCCCAAGACCAGGTCAGCTCTGGAATGATGGATATATTACAGATGCTGAATACCGTAAATTCTTCCTTCTGATGAATTGGATGGTCTTGACTATGGATGCCAGCCTGTTGGGCTGGCAAAGTGTTCTGGAGAATCTCTCAAGGAACATGGTTGTCAAGAAGAAGCTGCCAATCAACATCAACATCCCCTACCTTTGGGGTCTCCCCGTCAGGTGGCAGTTGGAGAGTGCCACAACTGTGTTCTAAATCATGTCTAGTATCATGTCAGATCCGTATCCAGCCTACATGTGTATGTCCACATCAAACCCATAGCCCTGGTTCACACTGGGCTGCGGGAGTGAAATTGTGCGAGTTCAGCTAAACTCGCACGATTTCACTCCCGCTGGCAGTCCCGATTTAAGAGACATCTGTGCAGGTTTCCGTGCAGATGTCAATGTAAACAACACTAAACTCGCAATGAATGCCCCAAATTGAAGTACTGTAGTCTCTTGGCCAGGTCTCTAAACACTGAATGCTGTGTCATATGGCTCTGTGAATTTTCCACTGCTGATTGCTCTGCAGCTCCAGTATGCAATTTAATGCAAGATATACCGCAGTGAGCTTTATCCTCTACGACACTTGAAACTTTCTCCAATGTATTTGCTGCGACATGTGTGGGAATAAAAGGCTTGTGCCTGTAGAGTCGTGCAGTGCTGTCTGTCCTGTCATTGTGCTAAGTGTGTCATCACCATAGATATATCTCCGCTCCATGCAATGGACAGTATTTGTCCCTGACCCTGGCTGCCAGCCATGCCCTCTATTCTGTACCGAATATTCTGTCCTTTTCATATTGTGTTCTGGAATTCTGAACAAAGCACCGCAATCACTCACTAAGTTTTGTCCTTTTTTGTCTCTTTGCAGTTCGACAAGGTTAAGCAGGAGCGCGACGAGGCCGTCAGAAAGCTGGAGGAATTCAGCAAAAGTGAGTGACAGTTCTTAAAGAGACCCCCACCCCGGGGTTGGTGGTGTTATTATTGAAGATTTATATAGCACTGTTGGGTCCCGTGGTGCTGTACAAAGTGCTGCAAATAAAGCTGACGCTGAGAAAGCCTTTGAATTGCGGAGCAGATTGTATGCAGCGGAGGCAGCTGGAGCCGGTATGTCAGACCTAGACGGAGCGCCGATTCAGCAGGAGCCGCGTTACAGGACCCCGCATGTGACCGGCTGGAACAAATAATGCGCTACTATAGGGAGGAACGCTAATTAGAACATTTGGGATTTCAGTGTTAGTATGTAGCAGCTGTGTTACTGAATGTTTCAGAGGTTTAACAAGAAGCCATCACAGCTCGGGAAATACAGAAATCCTCATGGCCATTCTAAATTATTAGAATTGTGTCCGATTACTAAGAAAATATTTATTGTTGCCCCATGTTTTCATTCTTAAGCTTTGAATGTTACTGGGGAATCTGAGGTTGCAGCTTAATCTGCTTCCCTGGTTCCTCCTTTTAGCAATTGCAAAGATGGTGGATGACATTTTTAAAGTCCAAGTTATTTCTTGCAGTACTGCTGTTCCTTCTAGGGCAGGGTTCTCCAAACTGCGGCCTGCGGGCCAGATATATGTCCCCGCGGGACACTTTCCTCCCACTGACACCAATGATGGGTCACTTTTCCTCCCACTGACACCAATGATGGGTCACTTTTCCTCCCACTGACACCAATGATGGGTCACTTTTCCTCCCACTGACACCAATGATGGGTCACTTTTCCTCCCACTGACACCAATGATGGGTCACTTTTCCTCCCACTGACACCAATGATGGGTCACTTTTCCTCCCACTGACACCAATGATGGGTCACTTTTCCTCCCACTGACACCAATGATGTTTCACTTTTCCTCCCACTGACACCAATGATGTTTCACTTTTCCTACCACTGACACCCATGATGTTTCGCTTTTCCTCCCACTGACACCAATGATGTTTCACTTTTCCTCCCACTGACACCAATGATGGGTCACTTTTCCTCCCACTGACACCAATGATGGGTCACTTTTCCTCCCACTGACACCAATGATGGGTTTTTCCTCCCACTGACACCAATGATGGGTCACTTTTCCTCCCACTGACACCAATGATGGGTCACTTTTCCTCCCACTGACACCAATGATGGGTCACTTTTCCTCCCACTTACACCAATGATGGGTCACTTTTCCTCCCACTGACACCAATGATGGGTCACTTTTCCTCCCACTGACACCAATGATGGGTCACTTTTCCTCCCACTGACACCAATGATGGTTCACTTTTCCTCCCACTGACACCAATGATGTTTCACTTTTCCTCCCACTGACACCAATGATGTTTCACTTTTCCTCCCACTGACACCAATGATGTTTCACTTTTCCTCCCACTGACACCAATGATGTTTCACTTTTCCTCCCACTGACACCAATGATGGGTCACTTTTCCTCCCACTGACACCAATGATGGGTCACTTTTTCTCCCACTGACACCAATGATGGGTCACTTTTCCTCTCACTGACACCAATGATGGGAGTTGGTGAGGCATAGGTGGTCAAATCTAGACACTGCATCCCATTCAATAGCATACAAAAGAAAAAATGGGGAGGGTAACAAGCTCTGAGACTTTAAAGGTGTCAAAAAATAGAAATAGATCCAAACAGATATGATAAATAAGGAATAATTTATTAATTAACATACAAAAATAGATTAAAAGAGATTCAAGTAAACGGCTTCAATAAAGAGCCACAGCAAAACCTGTATAGTAGATGCCCAACATGTTTCGCTCTGAGCAGAGCTTCATCAGGAGCGTATACAGGATATACTAAAAGATTAGACTTTTAGTATATCCTGTATACGCTCCTGATGAAGCTCTTGTTTGAATCTCTTTTTATCTATTTTTGTATGTTAATTATTAAATTATTCCTTATTTATCATTTGTTTGGATCTTTTTCCATTTTTGACACCATTAAAGTCCCAGGGCTTGTTACCCTCCCCATTTTTTCTTTTGACACCAATGATGGGTCACTTTTTCTCACTGACACCAATGATGTCACTTTTTCTCCCACTGGGGGTCACTGCTGACACCAATGATCGACAAATGATGGGTCACTTTTTCTCCCGCTGACACCAATTGGGTCAGACACCAATGATGGGTCACTTTTTCTCCCGCTGACACCAATGATGGGTCACTTTTTCTCCCGCTGACACAAATGATGGGACACTTTTCCTCCCACTGACACCAATGATACCTCCTACTGTTTATTCTACCTACTGACACCAGTGATGGGACCACCTCTGTTTCGCAATTCTTCCTAAAATCAGTGATGTGGCACTATTCCAATTGATACCAATGCACTATTCTTGATTAAGAATAATGGGGGCACAATGCCATAAACAATTGGCTAATCAGCTGACACACTGACCTTACTTTAAAAAAAAAAAAATCATTCCCACTGATTTGGAAATAAGGACAGTAATCTAGCCCTTAGTTTAGAAAAAGAGACAGAAAAGAGATGATCAGCAGAATATTCTCCCCATTGATGAGGTCAGCACCTTAGAATTAGAGTGCAGCACTGTGGCAACTGGGCTAGCAGCATGGATCAGGTACCCCCCTAAGTATTCAAGCAGTTACAAATACTTAACTACAATTTTCAAATCGACTCTCAGTCCCCTACTGTGCATGCGCGCTGTGAACTGGCCTGGTGGTTTCGAATCTGAAGTCTCCCAGATGTTACCTGTTGCCAAATTTTTTCCACTTTTGGGTCCTGTGCACTTATCACATAGCGTTTCCCGCCCAGATTTGGTGTTTTGCATAGGGCATTCTATTCATTTGTATGGGCTGCCCCATTCGCAAAAGGAGCTCATTGGGAGATGAGCTTAATGTGAATTTTGAATGTACGTTTTTCTGTGCCACTCTGTTTCGCAATAATTGTGGCAAAAACGCACCTTATTAAGAATAATGGCACCCAAACGCTCGCTACACATCTTACCATGATTTGGAATAGTAGGCAGAATCACAGAATTTCTCCCCTTGATCCCAAATCGCCTAATGTGAACAGGGACTAAATTAGCAATTTAACCCTTGCAGGGCAGGTGCAGTCTGAAAATGTTTTTTTTTTTTTACGTTTCCCAGATTTGGGTTTTAAATAATACCTTTCCATTTCTATTATATACCCTTTTTGAGATCCAGTGATGACATCAATGGATCGCTTTGCTTCTCTATACAATGCTGACAGATCATGGCTGGTGGAAAGGAGCTGCACAAATCTTGCTGAAAACAGCAGTTTGCCTTTGGTAATTCCCACATGTGATGTTGAGCCTCCATGATTGAAAAAACTGAAATCCAGTGAATGACTAAAATTCCCAGCATTCCTTGTGGCTTCTTCCTCCATAGCAGCATCTCTGCCCCTCTGGGGGAAGAGGTTGTTCATAAATTTTTAAAGTGGTTGTAAAAGGTTTGTTTTTTTATTTTCTAAATAGGTTCCTTTAAGGTAGTGCATTGTTTCACTTACCTTTTCCTTCTAAATGTTTTTTTTCTTTGTCTGAATTTCTCACTTTCTGTTCCTCCTCGGTAAGCCTACCCCCATCATCCGAGACCTTCTGGCTGGGGGTTAGTCAGCGTGCTCTACCCCTCCCTTGGGACCATATCCCTGCGGGGAGACGCTGTGAACGCTCACAAGGTCTCCCCGCATGGATGTAGTCCCAAGGGAGGGGGCGGGCATGCTGACTAACCCCCAGCCAGAACGGCTCCGTTCTGAATAAAATCATATAATGAAGGCCAGTGTTCACAAACAATAGAACAATTAGGCAGGCCATAGATTATACACAATTTCCCCTTCAACCAGCAGGTTAAAGGAAAAAAAAATTGTTCTGATTCCCCCATCCACACATTTGAGGATTGTATTGTGTTCACGGTGGGGAGCCCTCCTGCTATGGTAAAGGCGTATAAAGCATTGGAGATATTTAAGTACTGTAGTTTGTTGTCATTCCACATGTTGGGTATGTATTTACTCAGCTCAAAGCGGAGTTACACCCAAAAGTGAACTTCCACTTAAACCACTCATCGCCCCCTTACATGCCACATTTGGCATGTAATTTTTTTTTGGGGGGGGGGGGGAGTGGGGGCTTCGTTAGAAGGGGGACTTCCTGTCCCACTTCCTCCTTCTGCCCACTTCCTCCTTCTGCCCAGGGACCGCTTAGGCGACTCGTCATATCGCCTTAGGCACCCCCTTCCTGTAGGCGATCGCCTGGGACACGTGACAGGTCCCAGGTGATCGCCTGTCCACTCCTAGAGCTCAGCACAGCTCGCGCATGCGCAGTGAGCTTTCGGCTTCACGGCCGGGTGCCTACAGTCTGAATGGAGGCGCCGGCGGAGAGGGGGAGAGAGGAGCGACGTTCCAGGCAGTGGTACAGGTAAGTGTCTGTTTGTTTATTAAAAGCCAGCAGCTACACTTTTTGTAGCTGCTGACTTTTAATAAATATAAAAAAGGCTGGATCTCCGCTTTAACATAAAAATGGTGGTATATATTGTGTTGTGTGTTTTTTTTATTTTTATATATTTATAAAAAAAAAAAAATCAAAATAAATACCGCTGCGCAAATACCATGTGACATAAAAAATGTCAACGTCATTATTTTATTCCCTAGGTAAGTATTACATGTTTGTGTTTTAAAAAAAAAAAAAAAAAGAGGGACTTTAGTATCACTTTAAGTGAAATATTTTTTAGTTTTTTTCTTTTTCTGAGGCACTTAATAAAGGCGAAGTAACAATTTGATCCTATTAGGCCTACTATTAGGCTCGGTTCACAGTGGGGCTTGACAAGCTAGCCCGACAAGTCGCGCTCCATTCAGTGCAACGGAATCGTTCTAATCGAGGCGACTCGAGTCCCTCCGAATTAGAAAAAGGTTCCTGCACTACGCGGGGGCGACTTCAGAGCAGCTTGCATTGACTTCTATTAAAGAAGTCGTTTTGCAAGCTGCGCTGAAGTCGTGCTGTGTGGGGCGGCTTCAAAGTCGGACGTCTTTTAATGCCACCCCAGTGTGATCCGAGCAAAATAATATTTTATTAGCGCAACAACTTCTGCCTCTACTAGACTTTGCTTGGCAGCTGCCGGGTAAAGTGTTGATTTTGTGACATTGTTAGGCTTTCGCAATTCCAGCCAGTAAATTCCTGTGTAATTGTAGTATGGAATGTCCAGAAGTGGATTCATGAACTCTTCTCTATGGTAACCAGTTTGACCACTTTTCCCACATAGTTTACCAGGCAAACACTAGGGGCCGGATTCACGTAGAGAGGCGTATCTTTGTGCGGGCGTAGCGTATCTTCTTTACACTACGCTGCCGCAACTTAGAGAGGCAAGTGCAGTATTCACAAAGCACTTGCTCCGTAAGTTGCGGCGGCGTAGCGTAAATTGGCCGGTGCACCGTCATACTCTGCTACCCATCGCAGAATGCTCCGGAAGTGCTGTGGCGGCCAACTGCGCATACGCGATGCATTCCAAACGCATCTGCGATGCGTTCCAATGGATTTACGACAGTGCACACCAGCGAAACCTCGTTCGGCATCCAGGCTCTTTCCTTAACATCCCCGTGGATTGGAGGATGTTAAAAAAAGAGCCAGGAGGCGGAGCCACTTTCCCCTAAGTCCACGTCGCCCTGAATGATGGCTTCGCTGGTGTGTACTGTCGTAAATCCATTGGAACGCATCACAATTGCGTTTGGAACACATCGCGCATGCGCGGTTGGCCGCTACGGCAGTTCCGGAGCATTGTGTGATGGGGAGCCGAATATGACGCGTCACCGGCGTAAGCCCGCCTAATTCAAATGTGGAAGAGGTGGGCGTGTTGTATGGAAATGAGCCATGAACCCCATGTAAATGAAGCGCCGATCGTACGGCGCATGCGTGCGCTTGCTCAGTATCGCGTCAAATTTTTTCCCTAAGTTACGCCGGCTTAATGCCTGTGACGTGAACGTAACCTACGCACATCCCCATTCCCGTACGACTTACGTAAACGACGTAAAAAGATACGCTTGTTCCGACGTCCATACTTTGCATTGGCTACGCCTCATATAGCAGGGGTAACTTTACGCCGGACGTAAGCCTAACGCAAAGGGCGTAGCAGGCGCAAGTACGTTCATGAATCAGCGTATCTGCCTAATTTACATGTTCAACGCGTAAATCTACGGAAGCGCCCTTTGCAGCCAGCCTAAATATGCACCCAAGATACGACGGCGTAGGAGACTTACGCCGCTCGTATCTTGGCCAAATTTATGCGTTCTAAGAATCGGGCGCATAGATACGACGGCTCACATTCGGACTTACGACGGCGTACGTGGAGTTACGCCGTCGTAAGTCCTTTGTGAAACCCGGGCCTAGATCTTCATTCAAACATTGCCTACAGATAAAGGAAATACACTTGAAGAAGTAACACGTGGGATTGATGAGGTGTATTTATTCTCATAACATAAAGGAACAAAATGCAGATTTGTCACATGGTACAGGTAGGTACTTCCACCTCCACTTCCAATCCATGAAATTAGAATGTGATGATTCGGATTGGGTGCCAATGATCAGAACCTCCTTAGGGAGTATGTTGGTGAAACCTCTCTTAGCCCACGTTCACATTGGGCCGATTTGGCATGGCAAAACGCATGCCAAATCGGTTGCTAATGTTCCTGCACTACTTTTGGCGACTTTCAGGGCGATTTGAATAGACATCTGTGCATGAACCAGCACAAATGTCTGTCAATTCGCCCCTGAAGTCGGACGACTTGGCCAGTTTGAAATCGTGCAAGTTCAGCTGAACGCGATTTTAACGCTCATTTTGTGTGATTCTAGGCTTAGAGGGCGCTCACACCGGTGCTCTGTGGTGTGATTTTTTTTTTATCTACATTTCACTTGAATTAGCGCAATTCCAAAGTAGCAAGGTCAGTGCGATTTCAGGTGCTGCTTGATAGACATCTGCGTGGCTTCATACACAGATGTTGTCTATTGAAATTGCACCTGAAATTGGCAAAAGTAGTGCAGGAACTATTTTTGAAAATTTGGTGCGGCGGCTCACCGATTGAAAGTGCTATTATAGGCTGCGACTTTTCATGCGGTTTGATCTCTCAAATCGCATGACAAATCGCTCCAATGTGAACCTAGGCTGACGCACAGTTTTTATTGGCTTCTATTAGACTTGCGTTTGTGTTCAAAGATACAGCATGCAGGACTTTGATGCATGTTCATGAAAACACACAGTCTGAGAGAAGTAAATGGGAGCATGCGTAAAACCATGTGAAAATCGCAGATAAATTGCACTGCACCCAATCCGTGGCATGCTGGTGTGAACCCTCATGTATTGAGGCCAAGTTTTTTTATATGTGCAACTAAAGTTCAGATTATTTTTCAGAGGCGTTTGACAGGCAGCGGGGAAGCGATATGACTCCTTGCTGATTGTTTTAACTCCGTAAATGTTGCACTACATGCGATGCAACCACATACATTGCACGTGGCAGTGGGGAAGATTCTGCACTTTCCCATTCGTTTGAATGGGTCAGTAGAAGTACAGTAAAACCTTGGTTTGAGAGTAACTTGGTTTGAGAGCGTTTTGCAAGACAAGCAAATGTTTTTATTACATTTTGACTTGATATACAAGTAGCGTCATTTCACAACTGAGTATAAAAGAGAAGAGAGGTGCCTCTAAGTGTAGCAATATGGTTACATTTAAAGGGTTTGTAAAGGCATATTTTTTATTTTTTTTAAATAACAAACATGTTATACTTACCTCCACTGTGCAGTTAGTTTTGCACAGAGTGCCCACGATCTTCGTCTTCTGGGGTCCTTCGGCAGCTGTCTCGGCCCTCCCCGCAATTAGTCACCACAGTCATGCGAAAGCTCGCATGGTGGTCACTAATTGTGGGGGCGCACCCGTGATACAGCGAGCGCCGTGTCACTGGATGTGAGTGACAGCAGCGCCAGCCAATGGCTGCACTGCTCTCAACCCATCCGCGCTAGCCAATCAGCGGCCAGGCTGAGTGGCGAAGAGGATCTCGGGACTGCGCGCTGGACTTTGCGACGGGTCAGGTAAGTAAAACGGGGGGGGAGGGGGGGGCCAGCATAGATTGCATTAAGGGTGAAAAAATGTTTTGCTTTACAGCTCCTTTAACCACTTAAGACCCGGACCAAAATGCCGGTAAAGGACCTTGCCCCTTTTTGCGATTCGGCACTGTGTCGATTTAACTGACAATTGCGCGGTCGTGCGACGTGGCTCCCAAACAAAATTGGCGTCCTTTTTTCCCCACAAATAGAGCTTTCTTTTGGTGGTATTTGATCACCTCTGCGGTTTTTATTTTTGCGCTATAAACAAAAATAGAGCGACAATTTTAAAAAAAATTCAATATTTTTTACTTTTTGCTATAATAAATATCCCCCAAAAATATATAAAAAAACATTTTTTTTCCTCAGTTTAGGCCGTCTACCTATTTTTGGTAAAAAAAATCGCAATAAGCGTTTATCGGTTGGTTTTCGCAAAATGTATAGCGTTTACAAAATAAGGAATAGTTTTATTGCATTTTTACAAATTTTTTTTTTTTTTACTACTAATAGCGGCAATCAGCGATTTTTTTCGTGACTGCGACAATATGGTGGACACTTCGGACAATTTTGACACATTTTTGGGACAATTGTCATTTTCACAGCAAAAAATGCATTTAAATTTGCATTGTTTACTGTGGAAATGACAGTTGCAGTTTGGGAGTTAACCACAGGTGGCGCTGTAGGGGATGTGTGCCTATGTGTTGTGTTTACAACTGTAGGGGGGTGTGGCCGTAGGTGTGACGTCATCGATCGCGTCCCCCTATTACAGGGATGACGTGATCGATGCTACGGCCACAGAGAAGCACGGGGAAGCCGTGTGTACACACGGCTCTCCCCGTTCTTCCGCTCCAAGGGACGGACCGCCGCACTGCATCGGCGATCGGGTCCGCGAATCCCGCGGTCCCGGAGCTTCGGACCGGGTCGCGGGCGCGCGCCCGCGACCCACGGCTGGGTACTAAAATCAACGTATATATACGTTGATGTGCCCAGCCGTGCCATTCTGCCGACGTAAATGTGCAGTAGGCGGTCCTTAAGTGGTTAATGAAGGTACAACATTTAGCAACTTATTGGTACACTTAGAGGCGCCTCTCTTCTCTTTAATACTCTGAAGCTCCTGGTGGATTTTGCTTCTAATCCCCTTGGGGAGGATTCCATGTGTAGATGGACATTTTATGGTTACACAACTTATCACATCGCTGTAATCTTTTTATATGGACTATAAACTGAAGGACCTATGTATAAATGGTTGTGGGACGAATCATTTGCGTTTGGATTACTTTGCTTTGGATTACAAGCATGTTTATGGAACGAATTATGCTCACAATCCAAGGTTTTACTGTACTGCCTGCAGAATGCCACAGTGGACATACATTTTTCTGCGGGCACAAGCTGAGTATCACAACAAGGGCATGTGAATAACCCCATCAACTTCCTTTGCAACATACCGGTAACTACTTGACCCCCAGACCAATTCTGACATTACTCTCATACATAAAAAAAAATTTTTGGTGCTAGAAAATCACTTGGAACCCCCAATTATTATATTTTGTTTTACAAAGAGTTTTATTAAATTTTCAAGTGAGTGGTGTACAGAGAGCAAGTCACAATGAAAGAAGTGCAGATAGTACTTCTAAATGCAGCATATAGCATAAGCCGTTCAGAATACACGCCAAAGTGCACTAAAGAGGCAGATATTCCAGTGCCACTGAATAGTAACCAATCAATTTGTGACATGAAACCCAAACGATACGGGCACCCAGTTTGTAAAAAGAAGGAAAAAAAAGAGGCGAGATATCCAATCACCCCTTTGGGGACATCCAAGTAGGAAGAAAGAAAAAGGTAAGTATGATGAGAGCAGAATGGGGAGAGAATTAAAAGGCGATTGCCTGGGAGTCCAGGAAAGAAGGGGGGATTCCCTAGTGGTCCAATCCAGCTGCAGCACACGGAGAGTAGGGTTCTGTCAATGTTCTCCTGGGCATTCTATGTGATCCAGGAGTCCCAAATACTAGGAACTTGGCATAGGTATCATCCACAATGGAGGTGATATTCTCATGCACCATAGTGCCCATTAGCTCATGTTTAACAGTGAACTCAATGAATGGTTGCCTCTATGTTCTGGCCAAGGTCTGCAGTGCAGCCAAAAACACAAACTCGCCAGCTTCCTCTGATGCCGCGTACACACGGCAGAGAACCTCGACGGGCAGAACACATCGTTCCGCCCGTCGAGGTTCTCTGCCGGCCGTCAGAATCTGCGACCCGCCCGTCGGGAATGGCAACCAGCCATTCATCCCGACGGGCCGTCGAGCAAATAGAGAACCTGTTCTCTATTTGCTCGACGGGGTTCCCGATGGGCGGGGCTCGCAGAGACCGTACACACGGCCGAGGTTCTCGTCAGAATGCGGCTCCCAGCGAGGTTCTCGCTGGTTTCTGGCCAGAACCTCGGCCGTGTGTACGGGGCCTCAGGGATAAAATTGGTTTGTACAGCAGGGCTTCCCAAGGGTTAGGAGGTAAAAAAACGTTAATGGGGTTGTAAAGGTTTGTTTTTTATTTTCAAAATAGGTTCCTTTAAGCTAGTGCATTGTTGGTTCACTTACCTTTTCCTTCAATTTCCCTTCTAAATGTTTTTTTTCTTTGAATTTCTCACTTCCTGTTTCTCCTTAGTAAGCTTGCCCCCATCATCTGCTTGGGGATTAGTCAGCCAGAACAGCTTACTGAGGAGGAACAGGAAGTGAGAAATTCAGACAAAGAAAAAAAACATTTAGAAGGGAAATCAAAGAAAAAAAAAAGTTAACCAACAATGCACTAGCTTAAGGGAAAAGGGAAACTATTTAGAAAATAAAAAACAAACCTTTACAACCCCTTTTACTTCCCTACCCGCCCATAGTCCAATGACATCCACAGATTTCCCATCCTGGGTGGAAGTCATGACGTCCTGGGCTTCCCGGTCATCTAGGGGGCGCGCGCCCGCGGCAGCATTCAGGACCGGTGCGCGTGCCCGGCGCCCGCGATGTCCACCGGGCACCCGCGATTGCCCGTGATTCCAGCAGGATCGTGGATCCGTGTGTTCAAACACACAGATCCACATCCTGTTAGAGGTGAGGAGACCGATGTGTGTTCCCAGTACAGAGAAACACAGATCGGTCTCCTACCCTTGTGAGTCCCCTCCCCCTACAGTTAGAATCACTCCCTAGGCAACATATTTAACTCCTTCAGCGCCCCCTAGTGTGAACCCCTTCCCTGCCAGTCACATCTACACAGTAATCAGTGCAGTTTTATAGCACTAATCGCTGTATAAATGTGAATGGTCCCAAAAATGTGTCAAAAGTGTCCGTCGCAATGTCGTGGTCACAATAAAAATCGCAGATCGCTGCCATTATTAGTAAAATAATAAAAATGCAATAAATCTATCCCCTTTTGTAGACGCTATAACTTTTGCGCAAACCAATCAATATACGTTTATTGCATATATATATTTTTTTTTACCAAAAATATGTAGAATATCACATATCGGCCTAAACTGAGGAAAGATTGTAAGAAAAAAAGGACTTCAATTTTGTTTGGGAGCCATGTCGCACGGCCACGCAATTGTCATTCAAAGTGCGACAACGCTGAAAACTAAAAATTGTTCTGGGCGGGAAGGGAGTGAAAATGCCCGGTATTGAAGTGGTTAAGGACAGACCTGATCGTAGCATAAACCAACCTCCAAAACCAAGTTGTCTTAAGACGGGTCCACCAGACATGGAATAAAGTACCCTGATACAGAAGAATTGAACTTAGATAGATGGTCAAGGGTCATCTACCACAGTGAGAGTAGTGTATAGGCATTTTCTTGGGCCATAATATTCAGTATTGGTCCTTGTAGATGTTGGAAGGACTTTCGCACCATTACAAGCTCCTCTCTTTCTCTTGGAGTTAAAGGATCACTAAAGGAATTTTTTTTTTTAGCTAAAAGCTTCCTTTACCTCAATGCAGTGCTGTTTTCATGTTCTCATTGTTCGTTTTTGCTTTGAAGTAGCTGTAATAATTCTCTGATCTCCACACTTCCTGCTTGTCTGGCTCCTTATGAAAAATCTCATGGCAGATTTTCACTGTGGTCCAAGCTGTGTGTCTAAAACTCCTCTGAATCAGATTCATAAAAATAAAACACTGCCCTGGATTTGTTTGTTTTTGTTCTGTGTGTCTTCTGTACTTCACAGAAACATGAAACCATTTTAAAAACGAAAGTGAAACTAGAGGCACATTATATGATTGATTTTTATCTATTTTTAATCATTTTTAAAAGGAATCAGTTAACTTTTATGTCTCATTTCAGCACATTTTTTTTTTCCTTTAGTGACCCTTTAACTCCTCTCATCTGAATGCCAATGGGTTATCCCATGCTGGTGCAAACTGAAGAGTGTGCAGGTTGCCTGCAAGTGACAAGTGGGGGGGGAGGGGGGGAGTAGTCTACTGGAGTATTTCATGGAATCCCATAGGCTTATGGAATGTGACAAAGAAGGGTAAAGGATCGTGTGCCTATGATAGGGAGGGGTACATGCAAGGTTGTAGACTGGGAAAAAAGAGCACTCAGAGATTAGAAAGTGAACCCAGATTGGCATGGAATGAGGCAAGGGGGGCAATTTCTTCCTCGGTGTAATAGTGTTTAAGGCGGGGCACCCCCAAGCCTCCTTGTAGCCTACAGCAGTTCAGTACAGAGGCTGCCAAACCTTACCTGCGTCCTTGCCAGATAAAGCAAAGTCATTTGCGTTGTTCACTCCTCCAGGATTTGGTTGGGGATGGGAACTCTGAGTACCCAATAGTAGTAAAGGAGCTTTGGTAAATAGGTCATGCGAAACATTATATATTCTTAAAAAGTATAAATAAAATGGTGGGTGTTACAAATTTTTAATGTCGCATGATTTGTGCAGAGTTTTCTTTTGAAAGGAAAAAATACACTTTAATGAATTTTAGTGAAGACAAACACAATATAATACCTCCTTTATGGTGTTACGCCGAGTAGATAGATACCAAGCATATTGTGCTTTAAAATTTGTCTGCAAAATGGCAACAATCTACTGTACATTAAATTATCCACAAAAATTAAATACTGATACTAAGGTTGCTAATAGGCAGTGGCGGCCAGTGTTTTTTTTTTGGGCTGGGGGGCAAACAACCCCTCCGCCTTCCGTTGGTCAATGGCATCTCAGTCAGCACCCCCCTGCACTTACCCAAGCAGGCTCCGGCGGGTGGGTTTTGGGTTCCGGTGGCAGTGGTGATCTCTGGTGGTAGTGGCAGGCAGCGTGCTCCGGTGGTAGCGATGGGCTTCAGCGGGCAGTGGGCTCCGGTGGCAGTGGCAGGCTTCGGCGGGTTGCAGGCTCCAGCAGCAGCGGGCTTCTATGGATGGCGGAGTGACCTCCTGAGTCTTCTGTGCGAGACCTCTCTTCTCCTAGGCGTCCAAATAGGATTGCCTGTCCTTTTAAATCTGGAAATGGCTTCCTGTTTGACGGAGAGGCGATTTGGTGTTGGAAAAGTGAATATTAATTTGCTTTTCTAACACACCTAGGTGGGCTCCGTGCATCTGACTCTAATCAGGTGCCGCCCGTGCGCCTTTAATTGACGAGCTGCCCCTGGAAATAGGGGAGGGTCAGTGAAGAGGATGGTAAAAACGTGGCTTAACTGCATATTTGTACTACCCCCTCAAACACAAGACAAGCCCTTAAACCTCCAATATCTAGGATCGGTGTTCTCCTTTCCATTGTGTTTGATTTCATCATGTCAAAATCCAAAGGGCCTCATTAAAGCTGGCTGTGGATGCCTACGAGTCTGTCAAGACATATGAAATGATCACCAAATTATGTGAAATTGATCATTCCACTGATCTATAAATGGTGTAGATTTCAAATGAATGCAAATGTCTAAAATTGTCTGGTCCTGCAAATTCAGACAAACAACTGCTGGTTGGATGCCAGAAGAAGTCTCCAAGAACCCCAAAATGTCCTCATAGAATCTACAGGTATTTCTTGAAATGCAGAGATTTACTAAAACTGGAGCACTCAGAATCGTATGCACCTGTACATGGTGGCCAATCGGCTTCTAACCTCAGCTTGTTCAATTCCATTTTGGCAGTAAAACCTGGAAGCTGATTGGTTTCTATGCTGAACTGCACCAGATTTTGCGCTGTCCAGTGTGCATCAGATTCTGTGTGCACCAGTTGTACATCTCCCTCATTGACTCATCAATAAATTCTGCATCATATAAAAGTATGCATGATGAGAATAGGGGAGAATCCGTCCGAAGGTTGAAGCTGAACCAGAAATGGATCTTTTAATAGGATAATGATCTGAAATCCATAGCTCAAAAAGAAGAAATGTGGAGGTTGTGGGGGGGGGGGGGGGGGGGTTAAGGGGTTTGGGTGTATGGACGGAGTAAAAGCCCTGATTTAATTCTCATTGACATATTGGGAGATATCCAATTTCTAATTTAAAGAGGAAGTAAAACCCTGATGGGTTTTACTTCCACTTTTGTTCCCTGCAAAGTAAAAGCATAATGGGCTAGTATGCGCCGCTTGCCTACAAACAAAGCCAACAGTGGCCACGTCCATCCTCACCCCTCTTCCTTCAGGGGCGTGGACTCCGGCCGGCTCTGTGATTGGTCGGAGTCACGTGATGCCACTCCCATGCATGTGCGCGGGAGCCGATTCTTCCCGCAATTCCAGAATGTGTTTGCGATGCCATTATTTCCTAATGGCACCCCAAACGCGGTTTGATTTTTTTTGCCGTGATCGTCTATCGACAAGTGGCGCTATAATTGCGGCAAAAAATCGTGACTGCTCCTTGCTTTGTGCTAAGATTTGGTACATGAACTTCTTTTGGAGTGGAGGGAGGACCATTCAAACGAATGGTGCTGCTCCAAAAACACTCAAGTAAAAAACGAAAACAAAAAGTTATCTGTCGCTGCCGATCACTCAGGTGTGAATGGAGCCTTAAGCCTCATACACACGATCGGATTTCCATCGGACAAAAATCCACAGATTTACCAGAAGGGCGTTGGCTGTGAACTTGTTCTGCATACAAATGGCAGAACTTTTTTAGCCAACATTGACGAAAATACGTGGTTTTCTGCTCTTTAGCGCCACTCTTTGGGCAACTTCTGCTAATGTTGTCTGATGGTTAGCATTGGTTCGGAGCATGCGTGTTTGTACTTTGGATTTTTGTCCGACGGATGATCGGATAATCCGACGGAACACATTTGTTGTCCGACAATTTGAAAGCATGGCCAGCCAAAATTTGTTGTTGGAAATTCCGCCAACAATTGTCCGATGGAGCATACAGACGTTCGGATTATCAGACAAAATACATCTATCGGACAACTGTTGTGGGAATATCCGATCGTGTGTACGGGCCTTTAGACACTGAATGTGATTGACATGTTTTTGCTATTAGCCTTTATTTAGTAAAGTTGCCTTATTTTGTTTGCTGCTTTCTAGAACTGGAGACTCCACAAAACGATAAATGCGACTCCCCCGAACGCCATATCTCAGCATCTATATTATCGCACACTCGCCATTCTAAACGCTGCGTTGTGTACACCTTGCTCATTTGTTTCTTTGAGAAATCTTTTCTGCATTTAGAAAATGGATATTTATTTACGTTGCTAATGTTTATTCCTCTTATCGCATTAGTAAATGAATTGCTGGCAGGTTATTGTTAAATTGCCTAACGAGATAATAGCGATCATTGGTGAAAGTTGCGAGAGCACTACAAAGGCGCGGTGCAAGACATCCTCCAGAGCTATGGGAATCATGTTTTCTTTTCCACCTGGCGCTTTGTGTCACTCAATAAATCCGTTTTTTTTCTTTTACTCTCTAGAAAACTCATTGTGGATATCATCAGCGACTACCTGAATCATGGCAGATCCTCTTCATCCTTTGTCATAACGGCGCTTTATTTTCCAGGCACGAAGAAGCTATCTTGTGGCTGTTCTGATAGAATGCCTTGAATATGTCGGGATTTTAAGAAAATATTAGGCGCAATTATGGAGGCGACAATGTAAAAAAGGCAATTATAGTGATAAAGAGCGGCAGACGCCTTTGTCGAGGCCGGGGCTCAGCTTCTATTTGTCTCTGACTACATGAGCGCATTGTGCGTGATTCTCGCTTAATGGGGCCCCGTCTGTATGCCAAGCAGCTGCATTTTTTAGGGGCCTATTGGATGATTTTGTGGCTTTCTGAAAATTGTTTCTTTTCAGGAGATATAACGGGAAAGGGGGGGGGGGATACCTAGAGGGGGGGAGTGGGGGGGCTTCTTTCAACAATAATTTCTTTTCAATTCGAGCCAGCAAGGTTGACAACAACATGACCATTTTGTTCTAATGATAAGACCACTAAGGCATCTGCACTCCTCATCAAGCCTTCACACAACAGAAGATACAATTTAATTTGTCGCTCTGTCAGCCGCGCTTATACCATTATGCCGCTGTCCCCACGGTCGTAATAACTCCTTTTCAGACGTGCACTTGAAATGATCTCGGCTGGTGAATAGAACTCTCAATTAAGTCTGCCACTTTCGCTGTGTCGCATGCACTTGGTGCGACTGTCACCTCCAGCGCTGTTTATTTACAATGTCTACCCGTAATTACGCTTAACGTGTCATTTGGCGAGGAAGGGGGCCGGCGAGGAGATTGTCGGGTGCAGCCGAGCCACCGAGGAGGAGTTTCCGCACAGCGGGCACTAGCAAGGCCGACCAATGCCGCTGTCAGGACGTGGCGATAATGTTGATAATGCGAGCGCTGCTCTCATCAAGCCGTAATTAGGTGGCCCTTCCAATGTGACACTTCGGCTAATAACAGCTTTGATTTGTATTTTTTTTATTTTTTTTCCTTTTGGCGCGCAACTGCTAATTAGTTAAGTGGTTTTCGCTTGGCCTACGTTTGCTGTAGATTAGTATTTGCCTAGAGAGAGAGAGAAAAATGTCAAGGTTATTACCATTTGTGTAATTTTACAGCTGCGATATGCATTTCAATGGAGAAGTGGAGGAAAGTTTAAGGTTTGGAGCGGAAGTGACTAGTGCTCCTTTGTGTCCAGAGGTCTAATTTGGCCTAAATGGATTGCGGTTGGGGTGTGCAGGTCTTTAGAGGTTGCTTGGTGCCTCATGATTTGCATTTTCTTTGCTGCTTTCTTCGGGGACCAAGCCAGACCTCTGACTGGTTCTCATGTACATCAGTCCGGATGGAAGACCAAGGCGCCTTTTGGAATTGGGGCTCGGGAAAATGGCAGACTTATCATAGAGTGGAAATGGGCACAGTGCTGGGTTTGATTGTACTTGTTCAATGTTGCCTAGACATTAAGAAACAACCTGTAAGATTTGGGCTGCATCCACATGGGGCGATCAGCTGTGCGCTGCATGTAGGGCCGTCTTTTACTGGCACAGGATTCACTGGTGTTGCGTTATTCCCTGTGCCGGTAGTCCCATAGATGTGTTTTAAGACACACACTTGCCCTGTGCTGTCAGTCCCTTAGATGTGTATTGGGGCACACACCCGCAGAGATGTCATATTGGATCACAGCAGCTGTGTCCGTGCAGCCGCGTGTCCCAATACATCTATGAGACTGTTTGCACGGGTGCATAAAACACTTGTACATCCCCATGCACAGTAAAAGTCACCCTGCATTAGACATGCAATCAGTCACCCTGTTTGATTGGGACCTTAAAGTGATACTAAAGAGTGTTTAGTGTTAATCGCAAGAAATTAAAAAGGTGCAGCTCTCCCAACTAGCCACCACAGTAAAGGCATCAAAACTGCTTCAGCCTGTGAGTTTTTACCATAGGCCAGGCCCACTGACACATTTTCCCTCACCCATCAGGGCTTAATTCTACCCTACGATTAAGCTCCAATGCGTGGGGCGAAACACGTCTGGTGGTAGGTGTGGCAGGCACAGCACTATGAAGTGCCTCATGCGCTGTGGCATTAGAAGAATTGTGATATCTCTGACTTTTCAGTCCAGCAAGACTGTCTATTACTCTGAAATTCCTCTATTGCCGTTCTATGGAAGAAGTAGGTTTAACCACTTGACCACTGGGCACTTAAACGCCCTTAATAACCAGACCAATTTTTAGCTTTCGGTGCTCTCACAGTTTGAATGACAATAACTCAGTCATACAACACTGTAACCAAATGAAATTTTTGTCCTTTTTTTCCCACAAATAGAGCTTTCTTTTGGTGGTATTTAATCACCTCTGCGGTTTTTATTTTTTTTGCTATAAATGAAAAAAGAACAAAATTTTGCAAAAAATAATAATTTTTCTTCATTTCTATTATAAAATTTTGCAAAAAAAGTATTTTTTTCTTCATACATTTGGCCTAAAATGTATACTGCTACATATCTTTGGTAAAAAAAAAAAAAAAAAATTGGATATTATTTAGTCTGGGTGAAAGTTATGGGGTCTACAAGCTATGGTACCAATTACTGAAAATTGATCAATTTCATCACATCTGATGTACTGACAGCCTCTCTCATTTCTTGAGACCCTAACATGCCAGAGAAGTACAAATACCCCCCAAATTACCCCTTTTTGTCACCCTTCAAAATTGCTCACGCTTGTGCAATGGCGCCAAACTTTGGTACTTAAAAATTCCCATAGGCGACGCTTTAAATATTTTTACTGGTTACATGTTTGAGTTACAGAGGAGGTCTGGGGCCAACATTTTTGCTCTCGCTCTAACGTTCGCAGAGATACCTCACATGTGTGGTTTGAACACCGTTTTCAAATGGGGGTGGGACTTGCGTATGCATGCGCTTCTGCATGCAAGCTCACGGGGACAGGGGCGCTGTATGCCCAGAGTATGCCCAGAGTATTGCAGAGTATGTGCCCAGAGTATTGCAGAGTATGTGCCCAGAGTCTTGCAGAGTATGTGCCCAGAGTCTTGCAGAGTATGTGCTCTTGCAGAGTCTCTGCAGAGTATGTGCCCAGAGTCTTGCAGAGTATGTGCCCAGAGTCTTGCAGAGTATGTGCCCAGAGTCTTGCAGAGTATGTGCCCAGAGTCTTGCAGAGTATGTGCCCAGAGTCTTGCAGAGTATGTGCCCAGAGTCTTGCAGAGTATGTGCCCAGAGTCTTGCAGAGTCTCGCCCAGAGTCTCAGAGTATGTGCCCAGAGTCTCAGAGTATTGCTCTCTCCCAGAGTATTGCTCCCAGAGTATTGCAGAGTATGTGCCCAGAGTATTGCAGAGTATGTGCCCAGAGTATTGCAGAGTATGTGCCCAGAGTATTGCAGAGTATGTGCCCAGAGTATTGCAGAGTATGTGCCCAGAGTATTGCAGAGTCTCTCTGGATCTGTGACTACATTTGTCACAGATCCAGCCTGCAGCACTGGCGCTGCCATCCGCTCCCTCCCCTCTCCTCTCACACTGTACCGATCGGTACAGAGAGGAGAGGGAGGAACCGGCGTCAGCACATGACGCCGGTTTGTTTACAAGTGATCGCTCCGTCATTGGACGGAGCGATCATGTGGTCACGGATGCTCCCATGTGCACGCCTCAGGGTGCGCACGGGAGCGCGATTCTAAGAAGCCGTTGATTAACGGCCACTTAGAATTGAGCAACCGCCCTGTAGCCGTACTTTCTCTATAGGGCGGTTGCAAAGTGGTTAAAGAGCACACCAAATGCTTAAAATAACTTCTTTATTAACTTCACTTTTCTTCATATAAGATACTGCTGCTTTGCAGCAGACAGTCCATGTACAAAAACACGTGATGAATAAAGTATAACAAAATGGTGGTTCAAATATTCAATCTTGTCATTTAACATAAGATGGTGGATATATTTCTTTCTTCAGTATTTATACTCTCTGTCTCTCTCTCTCTGTCTGTCTGTCTGTCTGCCTGTCTCTCTCTCTCTCTCTCTCTCTCTCTCTCTCTCTGTCTGTGTCTCTCTCTCTGTCTCTGTGTCTCTCTCTCTCTGTCTCTGTCTCTCTCTGTCTCTGTCTCTGTCTCTCTCTCTCTCTCTCTCTCTCTTAGTAAGTTATCAGAGCATTCTCTGATTTCTCTGAAGGGTATAACTCTGTTGTTTGCAACTTGGTTTGCAGGGTTAGCTTAGTTGGGTTTGGTTTGTGAATTAGGTTAGGTGGAACTACAAGTGAACACACAACTACATCAGTATACAGTTCTAACCACACTATTTACAATAAGAACGTATATATAACTGTGTCACATACCTATTTTTAGCCCCTGGCTTCCATAAAACACAACTTTGGCCTTGTGTCTGTTCTGCTCTGTGTCTCTGTCTCCCATTGTAAGATTTACACACCAAAGGGTCCTCTGTATCTTTTGATACGTGTCAGCAAACTTCCTTTGATGTGTAACCTTGAATGCCTGTATGTAACACCTAAATACCATGCCATACATACTGTATAACACAATATTTTAAATACCAACACATCTATATTACTATTACTACACCCATGTGGCTTTCTGCCTCTGTGGTGGAATAATCTAGCAGCACATGGAGTATTAGGAACCTCCTAGACAGAAATGGATGCAAAGGAGGCTGTGATAGGTCAAGACTCTGCTCAATGTGAGATTAGCTGTGATTGGGCCAAGGCTTCTGATGAGTCGCAAAATCTTAACTCTATGCTTTCTGGCATGAATTCAACTGTGAATAACTTTGCTTTTGTCTCTCACATATAAACATGTGCTCTACATTAGGTTCTTAGCAGGTTTAGCTGTATATACTGTAACGCTTATGGGATCAGGTTGACCGCAGGACACAGGCTTTTAAATCAAACTGAGGTTTATTGAACAAAAATGGCTTTATAGCAGCAAAAAAAAAATAAAGCATTAGTCTCACCGACTTGTAGATCTCAGTACAGGGTTTGCAATTCAACAGTCCTTTGCAATTAAAGTCCTCCAAAAACAGGCTTTCAGGCAGCCACTGCCAAGTCCTTTCAAAGTTTGTCTGTTCCCAGCTTCTCAAAGCTCTTTGCAGCACTTACTAGTTCAGCTTTACCATACACAGGCTCTGCTACACACTTCCCCCTTTCACACCTGCAACTTCCTGTCCTCACTTAAACCATCTCCTGGACAGGTGCATTAACCCTTTTTTGTCCTCTTAAAAGGACCATAGCTCAAATAGAGGGGAAACATAGCGTCCCTCCAGGACGCAGCCACGGCGACCTGTACAATACATGTAGCTTATATTAGCTACCTAGGACAGGTTCTAGCTGGCCAGCTACACTCCCACCAAAATTACCTATAATTCTTGTTCTCTATAGTAGGATGTGAACATGAATTTGGGGAATTTTCTATCAGGTTCTCAACTTTCCAAGTGTCTTTCATCACACTCAAGTAGGAGCACTGACCATAGCCATAACTACTGGCGACTGAAAAGTGATGAAGTTCTATTTTCTTGTACTCTCCGAAATCATGAGGTACAAAACATCTGGGTATCCGAACTTCTTTCAAATTTTTTTCACTTTCCATGACTTAAAGGGGTTGTAAAGGTAAAAGTTTTTTTACCTTAATGCATCCTATGCTCCCGAGCCCCCGTTCTACTTACCTGACCGTTCGAAATTCCCGGGCGTGTGCTTGTCATCCTGTTCGGTTCCCAGGCTGGCCGTTGATTGGCTAAGCTGGGCGGATTGATAGCAGCGCAGCCATTGGCTGGCGCTGCTGTCAATCACAGCGGATGACGTGGCGCGCCGGGGG
This sequence comes from Rana kukunoris, assembly GCA_029574335.1. Classification (NCBI taxonomy): domain Eukaryota; kingdom Metazoa; phylum Chordata; class Amphibia; order Anura; family Ranidae; genus Rana; species Rana kukunoris. The sequence continues at coordinate 26,650,219 of CM056056.1, read as the reverse complement.
CAGGGCCGAGTGATACAGTCGGTGGCTATGGCCGCCGCTGTATCACGGGAGCGCGCCTCGCAAAAGCTTTCCACTGTGCGAGCTCGCTCGCATGCAGGTAGAAAGCTTTTACGAGGAGGAGCCGAGACAGCCGCCGAGGGACCCCAGAAGACAGCTTTAGGGGAAACTATGTGCAAAACAAGCTGCACAGTGGAGGTAAGTATGACATGTTTGTTTTTTTTTGTTTTTTTATTCTGACTTTATTGTTCCTTTAACTTCACAGTTTACACAAATACATTTTAAATTCAAACTGTATCACTGACGTAAGTAATTTTTTTCTTATTAAACCTTAAGAAAAATGTAGAAAGTTACTGGGTAGTTTAACTTTAATTATAAAACTTATCTAGCATATTGACTGTCAGTCACTTTATAGTAGGCAAGTAGGCATCACTTTAGCCAGTCACACAGACATACCGGAGTGTTTACATTTTCTGGAAGCAGACATGATCGCACTTTATTGACAATATATCCTGAGGATTTCGCACGGAACAGATGTTGCCGAAACACAAAGAATTGTCTGCACAAAACTGCTTAAGACGGGAAAACAATGGTTATTTTTGCCCCCTTCCCCTGATGGAGCCTGATGCATCCTCCTGCTCCACAGATGCAAAGGTACCCTCAATCCAATGGGTGCAGTTTGCTCACATCCAGCAGGGTAAGTCTCACTGTCCAGGCTGTCCAGGGACATCAAGAATTTTGATCGATCAAAAGAATTTGTGAATTAGGTTAGGTGGAACTACAAAATATAAAAAAAAATTCCCACAGTTTAGGCCGATACAAGAAAATAGAACTTCATCACTTTTCAGACGCCAGTAGTTATGGCTATGGTCAGTGCTCCTACTTGAGAGTGATGAAAGACACTCTTGGTGTAAAAAAAATGCAATAAGCATTTGACTAGTTTGCGCAAAAGTTATAGCTTCTACAAAATAGGGGACCGTTTTATGGCATTTTTATTAATAATATTTTTTAGTTATGGCAGCGAATCAGCGATTTATTTATTTTTTTGGCAAAGACTAATCTGACTTTTCTATCTTTCAGGCTTATGAATGTGTTTTTTTTTATTTATTTAAATTTTTTTTATCGTGACTGCGACATTTTGGGACCATTGTCTATAAAAATGCACTGATTACTGTAAAAATTACACTTGCAATGAAGGGGTTAACCACTAGGTGGCGGTGTAGGCGTTAAGTGTTCCCTAGGAAGTGATTCTTATTGTTGGTGTCACTAGGCATTCCCCTGTTCTGCCTTTTGCCGACTGCAATCGCGGGACTCCCGGGAACATCAAGTTCCTGGGACCCGCAGCCGCACTCACAAGGCACCCGGCAGGCACGTCCGCTGGGCGGCAGATTCAAATGGACGTACCTGTACGCCAATCTGCCTGCCTGACATATCAGGGACAGATATAAAAAAAAAACATAGACTTTTACATACTGTCCCTGGTTTTACTGAGCCTGGCAACCCTGATGGGGCACCCTAGTGGCATGGGGCCCTCGGGCAGTGCCCGAGTGACTCAATGGTCAGTCTGCCCCTGCCCCACACAGTTTCAGTGTGGTCACTCTCTATGCCTTGGGTATTCCTATCCTGGGTGCTCTGTGGGGGTTCCCAGGTGGGTGAACAAAGTAGTAGAATTAGTCGGTGCAAAAGGGGCCCTTGGGATTTTCAATTGGCGAGGTGCATGATGTGGTTGTTCAAAGGATAGGCAGCAATCGTCTGCTTTAGTGAAACATCCAATTACTTTATTTCACCAAATAAAACTTGTTTGGAGGCTTTAAATTGCCACTTCCTTAGTTCAAGGTGATAAAATTGGTGTCTAGTATCAGCTGAAAGGGAGCCCCACCTGGAAAATATTCTTTGTTGTCTACTAGGTGGAATGTAGAGTTTGTGGCATCGATATCATCTAGGTCAGGGGTGTCCAACCAGTGGCCCAGGGGGGCCACATGTGGCCCACGGAGCCCTCTGATGTGGCCCGCAACCTCCTGCTCTGGGTGGTGGGTTGGCAATCCCAGATCGTGGGTTGCCGACTCGCCATCCCAGAGTATCGCTGTGGTGAATGAATCCTGGGTAGAGGAAGCAAGTGCTGCAGAACAGAGCCATATAAGCCGATGCTTTCTATATAGTGCTGGCTCCTGTCACAGGCAGTGATACCAAATGCGGCGACGCCTGAATGGAAGACTGTTATTAAAGGTAAGTTTATTACTAAAATCAGTGTATATATTGGAACCTTTCTTCAGTGGTTACTGGGCTGCTTTCAAACTGATCCGCAGGCCTAGCGCAGAACACCCACAGGTTACCTGCACTGAGCCATAGACTTCTGTTATTTCCTGCGGGTTTGGTGCACTACACCTGCAGGATATAATAGAAGTCTATGGCAAAGTGCAGCAAACTTGCATGAAAGCCACCGGTGCACTGCGCTCTACCTTCGGTGTGGGTAAACCACAGCGCATCAGTGTGAAAACAGCCTTAGTCCCCTGTGTTACGATCGGTTCAACCCAATTTGACCCTCCGTTCACCTCTATGGAGCATCAGATGTAAATGGACTTAGCAGTTTACATCAACCCACCTCCAATCCGATCTGCTAAAAAAAAAAAAAACTGAAGGGGGGATCTGTCCCCTTCTATCTAGGCCAGTGGTTCTCAACCTGGGGGTCGAATGACGATTTGCCAGGGGTCACCAAATCCTGAAGCCCATGCTGCTCTCCCAGCGCATTTGCGGCCGCTCAGCAGTGCTGTCCCTACTGTACAAGTGAAAGGGACTTGGGGAGCGTTAAATGTTTGTGGGTTAGAGGCACAAATTACTAGACCTGTGCATTCGTTTTCGTTAGAATGCATTTTCGTCCGAAAATCAAGTTTTTTTCGTTATCGTTTTAACAAACGATAACGAAAGTGCAAGAAACGAAAACCGAAAGATCTGACATAAAAAATGCTTTATTTTCGTTTTGGTAAATATTCGATTTAGAGAGATTCGACATTATAGGGAAAAGATTTGCCACTATAGAAATAATAGATTCGACATTACAGAGAATAGATTTCGATTTATGAGAAAATAGATTCGACATTATAGAGAATAGATTCGACATTATTACTAGTCATACAACATTAGAATTCTTGTAGGCGGAATATTCGAACGGAAATGTAAAATTTGACGTAAAGATTCGACGTTCCGTCGAATATTCTTTTGATCATTCCACCGAAACCAAAAAGATTCGACGTTCCATCGAATATTCTTTTGACCATTCGACAGAAACCAAGTATTATTGGATTTTCGGACGAAAGCTATTCCCCAACGAAAAACGAAATAAATCAAAACGATTTTCGGGAGTAACTAAATACATTTATTTTCCAAACGAAAACGAAACAAAATATTCCAGTCTGCACATGTCTACAAATTACTTGTCTTGCCTTGGGTGCTGACAACCCACGCTATGAAAATAATTTTACTGTTGGGTGTCCCCAGATATTTTATCAAGGGGTCACTGCACTAGGAAGGTTGAGAACCACTGATCTAGGCAGATCGGATCGAAGGGCCTATAGAGTAGAGTGGGCTGTGTCTGTGACCAATCTGCATATGCAGAGTGGACAAGGACCGGTCATCCACCCCCGCTCCGCTCATTGTGGCCCACGACTGGTTACCAAGTTGCTTAAGTGGCCCTCGTTCTTCAAAAGGTTGGGCACGTCTGATCTAGGTGGATCTCATGTAGCTGGCTCATTTAGTACTTGGTTCCTTGGCTGCTGTTGGCTCCCCTTTTGGATGACATCACATCTGGAACTCGGTTCTTTGGCAGCTTTTGGTGCTTTTTCTTCTGGTATTCAGATATTTACCTACTGCTGGTTCAGTTCCTGGAAAACATTACAATGGGTATTTCCTTCCTTGGCCACTGTTGGTTTCTCTTCTGGAATTCAGTTCTTTTGCTGCTCTGTTGGGTTCTCTCCTGGAAAACGTCACACCTGGTACTCTGTTACTTGGTCGCTGTCTGTTCCTCTCAGAGAAAATGTTACACCTGGTACATTGTTCCTCGCTGTACACTGGAATTGAAGATGTGTGGATGAGCAGATGTACACATTGAGCACGGATTGTGATATTTCAAAGAAACAATTGTGTGTGTCTGCCCTTCTCTTCTCTGTACACAATACATTTCTTTATCACGTCTCTCAGATGACACGTATTGCACAAATAAAGGAGACAACTGACAATTAAACTGTAATTATCGCCAAGTATTTCAAGGTGTTTAAAAGCTGTTACGGCAGCCATGTCAAGAGGCTGTGAGCGGCCTATAACGGGACTTTTATTGTTGGCAAAGATAAAAGACACTTGTCATGTGATGCCCTTGGCGCTCGGCCTGTCTTTATCGCATGGTATCGTTTGTGGAAGGAGATTACCTCCAATGCTTGATGTTGCCATGTCAAGTGTCTGATGAGCGTCACTTGAAATAAAATGTGTCCAGCAAGGTCATGAAGAAACTGTTTATGTTCTAAAAAAAATGTTGCATGCCATTAACCGTTGCGACCCCCTTCAGGTTTACCGCAGAAACTTGGCATTGAGCAATATTCTTTCCACGGTTCTAAAATTTGCGTCTCCGGTGGCAGAAAAGTGACAGCCGTATTTTGAGACTTTTGTTAGCGAAGTGCTTTTTTTTTTTTTTTCATCATTCCCCATTGTGCATTGTCTTTTGTGGTAAGCTGTATTGTTCCACGGCTTAGCCCAATGGTAATTCTGTTCTTGCTGCTCACGGTTCTTTGAAATTCCACAAAACAGCAGCCATGTTTTTTAGCAGTCCCGACCTTGACACTCCTTTTCGGTAGGGAGAAGGATGTAGGAGTTATTGTGTGAACTCAATGTGATGTTTTCTTCTAGGAGCGCTGTCGAATTCAGCGTTCCACGCCTTTATCTGCGCAAAAAAAAAAAGAAGCTAGAATAGATTGGCAGACTGAAGAGAAGATGCACATGATTGTGTGAAATAAAAATGTATACAGCGGGTAAAATAAGTATTGAACATGTCACCATTTTTCTAGGTAAATATATTTTTAAAGGCGCTATTGACATTTAATTTTCACCACACGTCGGTAACAACCCATGCAATCCATACATACAAAGAAACCAAAACAAATCCGTTCAGAAAGTAAGTTATGTGTAAGAACACCCGAGTTACAAATGACTCCAAGTTACGAACGGCCTCAATGCCGGCTGCTTGTGCTCTATGCTTCTCCTGGATACCTTCGAGCAGCTATCTTGCGCTATAAGAGAAAAAAGACTGAAAATTCAGTAAAAAAAAATGAATTTTTCTTTGTTTCTGTTATAAAATTTAGCAAATTCGTAGTTTTTCTTCATAAATTTTGGGCAACATTTATACTGCTACATATCTTTGGTAAAAATAAGTACAATTGGTGGATATTATTTGGTCTTTGTGAAAGTTATAGCGTCCACAAGCTATGGTGCCAATATCTAAAAATTGATCACACCTGAAGTACGGCCTATATCATTTCTTGAGACCCTAACATGCGAGAAAAGTACAAATACCCCCCAAATTACCCCTTTTTGGAAAGAAGACATTCCAAGGTATTTAGAAAGAGGCATTGTGAGTTTTTTGAAGTTGTAATTTTTTTCCCACAATTCTTTGCAAAATCAAGATTTTTTTTTCTTTTCTTTTTATTTTTTAACAAACTTAGCAAGTTATTTCTCACACACAGTATATGCGTACCCCAAATCACACCCCAAAACACATTCTGCTATTCCTCCCGAGTATGGCGATACCCCATGTGTGAGACTTTTACACAACGTGGCCACATACAGAGGCCCAACATGCAGGGAGCACCATCAGGCATTCTGGAACACCCAGGCCAATTCTGACATTCCTCCCCTACATGTAAAAATCATCATTTATTTGCTAGAAAATTACATAGAACCCCAAAACATTACATATATATATATATATATATATATATATATATATATATATATATATATATATATATATATATATATGTTTGTGTGTGTATATATGTATATGTTTTTTCAGCAAAGACCTTAGAGAATACAATGGTGGTCGTTGCAACTTTTTATCTCGCACTGTATTTGCGCAGCAATTTTTTTAATGCTTCGTGCTTAAAAAAAAAAAAACGGTAAAGTTAGCCCAATGTTTTTGCATAATGTGAAAGCTGAAGTTACGCCGAGTAAATAGATATCCAACATGTCATCCTTCACAATTGCACACGCTCGTGGAATGGCGCCAAACTTCGCTACTTAAAAATTCCCATAGGCGAAGCTTTAAATATTTTTACTGGTTACATCTTTTTAGTTACAGAGGAGGTTTAGAGCCAAAATGATTGCTCTCGCTCTAACGTTCGCAGAGATACCTCACATGTGTGGTTTGAACATCGTTTTCATATGTGGGCGGGACTTGCGTATGCGTTTGCTTCTGTGTGTGAGCACACGGAAACAGGAGCGCTTTAAAAATAAATAAAAAAAAATGTATTGTTCATTTTACTTTATTTTAGTTTGATGCGTTTTTCCGCAAAAATTTATTTTTTGATCACTTTTATTCCTATTACAAGCAATGGTAACATCCCTTGTAATAGAAATATGGCATGACAGGTCCTCTTTACAGTGAGATATGGGGTCAATAAGGCCCCACATCTCACCTCTAGGCTGGGAAGCCTGAAATAAAAAAAACAATCCCGACTTCGATCGTAGTGGTGAGTCGGTAGAAGCACCGGAGGATGGCAGGAGGGTTGGGATGTCCCCTCTCGCCTGTAAGAAGGATCAAGCAGTGGAACACCCGCTATCATTGTTATTATGGTGTAGGGAATCGCCGGCTGAAAAAGCTGATATCTGAATGATGCCTGTAGCTGCACCCATCATTCAGATATCCCTGCACAAAGTCAAAGATGTCATATGATGGCCGGCGGGCGGGAAGTGGTTACTGCGGAGTATGGCACGGTACTGTGGAGTATCGGCAGGGATGGCTTTATCTGTAACTGCAATTGTCACAGATCCAGCCCACAGTGCTGCTATCCGCTCTCTCCCCCTCTCACACTGTACCGATCGGGTACAGAGAGGGGAGAGGGGAACCGTGAGAGGGGAGAGCGACAAAATGTGTCATCACATGACACCGGTTTGTTTACAAGTGCTCGCTCTGCCATTTGACAGGGCGATCACATGGTAAATAGCTATCGGCAGCGATTTACCATGATCCTCTGGACCTGTGGTCACGGACACTCCCGTGTGCACGCCCGATTCTGAAAGGCCATTAATTAACGGCGTCCCGGAGTTAAGCAACCACCCTGTAGCCGTACTATGGCTATGGACCGGTTGTTAAGTGGTTAAACTTCAGCAATGTAGTCTTGCGTGATTAGCATACATACAGGCCATGTATTAACATCTCCACAAGTGGTCCTTGGCTCTTGGACACCTCTTCTGATAATTCTTTTCACTCTTCTGTCAGTAATCTTGCACGGAGCACCTGGTTGTGGCTGGTTTATGGTGAAATTATGTTCTTTCCACTTCCAGATCATGGCCCCAACAGTGCTCACTGGAACATTCAGAAGTTTATAAATCCTTTTGTAACCAATGGCATCGGTATGTTTTGCAACAATAAGGTTGCGAAGGTCTTGAGAGCGCTCTTTGTTGTTACCCATCATGATATGTTTCTTGTGTTACACCTTGGTAATGAGACAACTTTTTATAGGCTGAGTTGAGACTGAACCAAGCTGATAATAATTTGCTCTGACAAGGGACAGGATTGTTTTCTATTTACAGTTATTACAATTATAGATTTCAGCTGGTGTCTTGGCTTTCCATGCCATTTTTGCACCTCCCTTTTTTCATGTGTTCAATACTTTTCCCCTGTGTCATTCCGTTTTTTACACATAACCTAATTTCTCAACCTATTTGTTTTGGTTTCTTTGTATGTATGGATTGGATTGCACGGGTTGTTACCAATATGTGGTAAAAATTTCATGTCAATTGCACCTTTAGATATATATTCACCTAGAAAAATGGTGACGTGTTGAATACTTATTTTACCCGCGATATACTGACTGGCAGGGTTGTAGATGGAGTGTTTGATGTCATTTATATTTCCCAAAAGTTTTTTTTTTTTTTTAACCTCTTGCGGTCCTTGTAAATGCTTATGTGCGATGGCTGGTATGGTGTGCCTTAATGCCCGCACCCTGCACACATATCCATGGTGGGCAAGGTGCCTGTCCTGAGAGTGTACTCACTGCACACTCCCAGCACAATGACCAAGCTGTCACAGAGCCCCTGGTCTCTGTTTATGTTCGGGGGGCCAATGCAGCTTTATGACCCAGTAAATGGGCCCCCAGGAGAGAGCGGAACTGGTTAAGTTCTGTAATGGGTCCCAGAGTTCGAAGATTTGTAGAGCGTTGGGTGGGATAAAGCCTCCATTGCTAGTTCCACATCTTACCTACTATTATTCCTAGCTGTGCGCAGGTCTTAAAGGAGAAGTATGGCCAAAGCTTTTTTTGGCTATATTTCTCCTATGGATTACAGGAGTGCAGTTTTTCTCCACTCCTGTGACCCATTTTTAGCTGAAAATTGGCTAAAGCCCGCTATCAGCTGACATCACTCAGCTGGTCCAGGATGGAGAAAGATCCCGACTTTGCAGTCGAGGTCTACCCAGATGTCTGGACCAGCAGCTGGCTCAGATTCTCTGTTGTGCCACTGGGAGACTGAGCCAGCCGCTGCCTCCCCTCCCCAGCCCAGAGCTCAAATGAGCACCGGAGGGACAGAGCAGAGAGCTGGTGGCTGATAGTCTTCGCTCTCTGCTTAGAACGAAGGGGAGAACGGAGCGATAAGCAGTGTTAGATTGCTCAGTTCTCAGTGCAGACACCTTGATGGGGTTGTAAAGTAACTTTTTTTCCACCTAAATAGCTACCTTAGTGCAGTCCTCCTTTACTTACCTCATCCTTCCATTTTGCTTTTAAATGTCCTTATTTCTTCTGAGAAATCTTCACTTCCTGTTCTTCTGCCAGTAACTCCACACAGTAATGCAAGGATTTTTCCCTGGTGTGGAGAAAGCCTCTTGGGGGGGGGAGGGGGCGAGCAGTAGTGTCAGGACACTCTCTACATTGCAGATAGAGAAAGGAGCTGTGTGTTAGTGGGCCTCTTTACACTCCTGCTCGCCCCCTCCCCCCTCAAGAGGCTTTCTCCACATCGGGGAAAAAGCCTTGCATTACTGTGTGGAGTTACAGACAGAAGAACAGGAAGTGAGGATTTCTCAGAAGAAATAAGGACATTTAAAAGCAAAATGGAAGGATGAGGTAAGTGAAGGAGGACTGCACTAAGGTAAAGGAAGCTGTTTAGGGATTTTTTTCTTAACCTTTACAGCCCCTATAAACGAATACTTTGTTGAATCACCTTTTGATTTTATGACATTCAGCATTTTGGGGTCGTAGTCTATTGGTGTGGCACATCTTCGCCTATGAATCTTTGCCCACTCTTCCTTGCAAAAGCGCCCCAAATCTGTCAGATCTCCTATGCTCGGCCTTCTTCAGGTCAACCCACAGATTTTCAACTGGATTCAGGTCCAGGCTGTGGCTGGGCCATTGCAAATCTTTCATGCTGTATAATAATAATAATATTCTGGTAAAGCTATTCTATGGTTGATTTTGGAGGTATGCTTTGGGTTGCTGCCATAGTGAAATTCTGCATCTTCCGCTTTGGTTTTCAGCAGAAGCCTGAAGGTTTTGTACTAAAATGAACTCTTATTTGGGACTGATCATAACTCCCTCTGCCTTGACTAAATCTGCTAGCTGAAGAAAAATGCCACAAAGCATAATGCTGCCACCGCCATGCTTCACATTGGGTATGGTGTCTTTTTGAAGATACGCAGTGTTGGTTTTGTGCCAGACATACTTTTTTGAATTTAGAACCAAAAAGTTCAATCTTGGTCTTATCGGACATTTTCCCACATGCTTTTGGCAAACATTATGTAGGTTTTTACAAAATGTAGCCGGGCTTCAATGTTTTTCTTGGTAAGTAAAGGCTTCTGTCTTGCCACTCTACCCCATAGCCCAGACATATGAAGAGTATGGGAAATTGCTGCCACATGTAGTCAGGGTGGATTTGATTTTAATCAAGTCGACTAGTAAAAAGGCTTGATTTAAATTATAATTGTCATCTCTGTCCCCACCGGCTCCTCCTCTGACCCGCTATTGACTCGTTGACAGTCCCATTCACTTTAATGGGACGGCTGGTGATGCAGCAGTGACCCAACAAGGTGAGGGACGGGGCGGCAGCAGGTAAGTGGATGCCCACTAACAATCGCTGCCTGAATGGATCTGAAATGACAGGTGCTATTTAACCACTTTAGGATTGGAAGAATTTGCCCCCTTAATGACCAGGCCATTTTTTGTGATACGGCACTGCGTTGCTTTAACTGTAAGTAGCGGGGCCGTGCGACACTGTACCCAAACAAAATATTTTCCCACAAATAGAGCTTTCTTTTGGTGGTATTTAATCATCACTGTGGTTTTTATTTTTGGGCTATATACAAACATTGAGCAACAATTAAAAAAAAAAAATGTTTTACCGTTAATACATATCCCCAAAAAATATAAAAAAACACATGTAATTAATTCATCAGTTTAGGCCGATATATAGTCTTCTACGTATTTTTGGTAGAAAAACAAAATCATAATAGGCGTATATTGATTGGTTTGCTCAAATAGTGTCTACAAACTATGGAATAGATTTAGGGAGTAGTAATGGCAACGATCTGCAATTCTTAGCATGATTGCAATGATGCGACATTGCGGCAGACAAATCTGACCCCAAATGAGACTTTTTGGGGACACTATTACATTGATCTGTGCTATAAAAATGCACTGATCAATGTAAAAATGACACTGGCCAGGAAGCGGTTAATACTAG